>JAESUZ010005601.1:0-32270 GCA_017311185.1 Proteles cristata cristata | reverse complement strand
TTTCTGCCCTTTTCCTGCTCTACTATAAATTTACTCAAGATAAGTACCTATTTGTTCATCATTTCTCATCGTTAGGGATCTGTTTCAAGTAATTACTTGAGACTTCTTGAGTCTGATATTCTGATGACTGCCGAAATGAAGGCATCAAGTAGGAAAGCATTCCTTCAAAACATGGGAAGCATTGGATTCCCATGTTTATGAGGCTGCACCTATGCTGAGCACAGTTGAGATATTCAGATGACGTCCACTCCCTGTGGACTTTCTAAACACATTAGAAATTCAGGAAGCTGAAAATGCTTAAAATATGCTCTAGTATTGTTGAGCACTGTCAGAATGGGAAAGTCCATTGGAGTTCCTCCTGCACATTTATAACAGTGACCAGAACTCTGTTCTGATGAGAGACCATTTTTGGGTGCTTCCTGTGGCACAGGATGTGAACAAGAACAGGTCTCCTCCAAGTTAAAGTCTGAAACAGTGCAAATGTTCTGTGAGCAGTGCTATCAAAAATGTGAAAAGGAAGTTTCAAGAGAGACAGTGTTGACTTCGCCACCCTCTTTAGATTATTATTCTCAACTATCACATTAGATGTATTGTTAACCTGCCTTAGGGCTTATTGTAACTTCCTGGTATATTTCTGCCTGTTTTGTCTCAGACAACAGTGAGATTACAAATACAGACTTTTTTCGATAAACCTTATTCAAATATATTAGTTTTGAAAAGGCAAGACAGGGGTTAAAGTGATGAAAACACAGGTCCATGTGTGCTGGGGTCACACGTATTTATGTATCTTATAAAAACCTACTATGATTGGTAAAAATTGCTGCATTCATCTCAGCCCCTGTAATTTATGACAGCGAGCCCCCAGATCACACAGAGCCAGGTATTTGCTTATGTGGGTCAGTTGTCCAAGCTGTCATGTAAAATTTGGCTCACAGTCCCACTAATAAAAACACAAAGGAGAGGCGGTTTGCCTCCCCAACCTGTTTTCTTGTGACATGGACTTATCCCACGTCAGCCACACCTGCCTGTCTTCCCTGCCACAGCCCACCTCCTCAGCCACACCCTGGCTGGCACTTTGCCCACCCAAAATCAATCCATTTCGCTCATGGCCTCCAGGCAGTCTTTGAAGAGGAAGATACCACATTACTATGTTCCTTAGAATCTTCTGAAAAGTTCTTTGCTAAGCCAGTAGTGTTTCACTTTCTAAGTGTGACCTCTCCACTGCCCACTTTTTTCAATCCGTTTCCTACCACAAACAACTGACCCGTGACTCAACTCTGAATAGCCTCCACACCTGCCTGGTGCCCCGTGTGTGACGCTGAGGGCTCTGCTGACAGGGCTCTTCCTCTGCTGCTTGGCTGGCCGCGTCCTTCCATCAACTCTCCAGCCCTACCAAAATGTCACCTTTCTGTCGCCTTCTGTGACTTTTTTTTAGCCAAACTAATCATTTCCTCATCTGGCTTCTCAGAAACATACAACCCACATATTGCCAATTATTAGATGTACATTTTTCATATTTTGTTGACATTGAGATTCATATGACAATCAGCATCGGCCAACGTGTCAGTTGGGGTGTTTGTAATTGTTTGCATGGGGGTGTCAGGCTGGGAGTGAGTCCTGGGAGTGGTGACGGACGGTGTGTCTTTAAGGGATTCCACATCAAAAACTCTCACGGTGGAATGGACAGCAATGTTGTGGGAAAGAGCCCAACCATCAATGACAATTGAAAAGTGATTGAGAGGAGGAAAACGGTGAATGTGAAGTGTAGAAATGTCATAAGCCATGTACCCGGCTTATATTTTCCTGTTGACATATGCATTCATGTGATATATTATTAAAATCAATGTCTGTAGGAGACTAAGTTCTTTATAAGAGTACAACTTGGTAATTTTAAGAAAATGAGAGGAGCCAAGTCCCTAAAAGTAGTGGAGTAGGGAAGACCAGGGATCTCTCCCTCCACAGCAACAACTGGCAAACCTGTCAGAATCAACTTTCGTAGAAGTCTAAAGTCTGGCCAGAAACTTGGGAGGAAAGCACGAGGAAGAAAGAAGCTGCTCCAGTGCCAGCACACAGGCGTGGCGGCATTTTACATTTCCCATGCGCTGTCCCCGGCCTCCGCCTCGCTGGCGGTCAAGCAGGCAGCTCCGGGTGTGGCTGCAGTGCCAGACGGAGCGATTCAGACTGTTCTCAGTGAACTGACCGCCTGTATTTGGATCTCTCCAGTGACCCCCTGAGGGACTGCAGCAAAGGGTGGCATTTGCTAAAAGCAAGTAGGAGCAAAGCTACCGGCTGTAGTGGCCTAAGACAAGTGAAAGAGACCAAACCCTGGGGAAGGAAGATTCTGTAAAAGGAGATACCCAGGGGAGAAGGGCTCTACAAGCTCTTGCATATTCCAGGAAATCAGGAAGTCCGCAGGCATGCACAGGGCGGGCTGCATACGCAGGACTGGAGAATACCCCCGACTTTCACTTCTGGCTGAACTTCATGCTCCACTCATTCAGGAAGTGAAAGCTAAGGCAGAATTAATTTTAAAAAGCCTAGCTAAGCATTAAAGGAGTATCCCAACACACAGTCTGCAAAAACTAAAAGTGTAGAGTGTGTGTGTGTCTGTGTCTGTGTGTGTGTACATATACATACATACTTCTGGCTTTAGGCATTTAAGGTAACCATTAAAATAAAGGCTATATTCATGAGTCAATCAATATGATACATGACATCAGTAACAGAAAGGATAAAAACCATATGATATTTCAACAAATTTTTTAAAAAAAAAGCTTTCTACAAAGTACATCCACTCATGATTTAAAAAAAAAAAACCTCAACAAAGTAGATTTAGAGGGAACATAACATAATAAAGGTCTTACATGAAGAACTCGCAATGAACACCATACTCACAGTGGGGAAAAATGAGAGCTTTTCCCCTAAGGCAGGAATAAGACAGGAATGTCCACTCTCACCGTTATTATTTAACATAGTGCTGGAAGTCTGAAGCCACACTATAGTCAGACAATGAAAAGAAACAAAAGCCATGTGAATCACTAAGGAAGAAGTCAAACTTTCACTATTTGCAGATGACAGGATACTATATATAATTACTGCCCATATTTTCTTCTAGGAGTTTTATGGCTTCAGGTGTCACACTTAGATCTTTAATCCATTTTCAGTTTATTTTTGTGTATGGTGTGAGAAAGTAGTCTTTTGCATGTATCTGTTCAGTTTGTTTTGCATCTTGTCCAGTTTTTCCAACACTATTTCTTGAAGATACTGTCTTTCCCATAATGTATATTCTTGCCTCCTGTGTCACAGATTAGTTGCCCATATAAGCATGCATTTATTTCTGGGCTTTCTTTGACACTCACCATAGAAATATTTTTCTAGATAGGTCTCCTGACACAAGGGAAACAAAAGCAAAAATAAACTATTGGGACTACATCAAAATAAAGGCTTTTGCACAGCAAAGGAAACCATAAACAAAGCAAAAAGTCAACCTACTGAATGGGAGAAGATATTTGTAAATGACGTATACAATAAGGGGTTAATATCCAAAATATATAAAGAAATTATACAACTCAGCACCAAAAAAAAACCCCCCAAAAATCTGATTAAAAAATTGGCTGAAGACCTGAATAGCCATTTTTCCATAGAAGATAATAAACAGACACATGAAAAATGCTCAACATCACTAATCATCAGGGAGATGCAAATAAGATGTCACCTTACACTTGTCAGGATGGCTAGAATCAAAAAGACAAGAAAAACAAGTGTTGGCAAGGATGTGGAGAAAAAGAACCCTTGTGCACTATTAATGGGAATATAAATTGGCGTAGCTATTGTGTAAAACAGTATGTAGGTTCCTCAAAATTTAAAAATAGAGCTACCATTTGATCCAGTAATTCCACCACTGGGTATTTACTGAAAGAAAAAAAAAAAACACTAATTTGAAAAGATACCTGCATCTTTATGTTTATTGCAGCATTCTTTTTTTTTTAAGTGTGTTTTTAAATTTTTTTAAACATTTATTCATTCATGAGACAGACAGAGCATGAGTGGGGAAAGGGCAGAGAGAGAGGGAGACACAGAATCTGAAGCAGGCTCCAGACTGCAAGTTCATGGTTTAAGCCCGATGTAGGGCTCAAACCATGAACTGTGAGATCGTGACCCGAGCCAAAGTCAGATGCTTAACCAACTGAGTCACCCAGGTGCTTCCTGCAACATTATTTTCAATAACCAAGATATAGAAGTAACACAAGTGTCCACTGATTGATAAATAAATAAAGAAGATATGGTGTATACACACACACATGCGCACGCGCATATGTGCCCACAGGTACACTCACTGCAATATTAGCCATAAAAAAGAATGAGACCTTGCCACATTTGTAATAACATGGCTTACCCATTAATGAAACAAGTTGGAGAAAGACATATACCATATAGTTTCCCTTACATGTGGATTCTAAAAAACAAATAAACATATGAAAAGCAGAAACAGACCCATAAATACAGAGAACAAACTAATAATTGTAAGGGGGGGAAGGGTGGAAGGATGGACAGAATGGGTGAAGGGCAGTGGGCGACACGGTCTTCCAGTTATGGAATGAATAAGCCATGTGGATAAAAGGCACAGCACAGGGAATACAGTTAATGGTGACACTGTAGCTACACTTGTGAATATAGGACAGTGAACAGAGTTGTCAAATCACTATGTTGTACACCTGAAACTTGTGTAATGTTGCATGTTAAGTCTACTTCAGTTAAAAGAAATACAATTTAGGGACACCTGTGTGGCTCAGTCAGTTGTGTCTGACTCTTGATTTCGACTCAGGTCATTATCTCATGGTTCGTGAGTTCAAGCCCTCTGTCAGGCTCTGCACTTGATATTCTGTCTCTCCCTCTCTCTCCTCCCATTGTGCTTGCGCACACAACTGTTCTCTCTTTCTCTCTTAAAATATACAAATGTTAAAAAAAATACAATTAAAAATTTTTAAATTCTGGATAGATTTTTAAATAATGACAATGAGAAAGTTAATATATCCAACTCTATACATACCCTGTGATCAGTATTAAAATTCCAGTGGCATTATGTGTGGCAAATTTGTATAAAACAACAGAAGGGCTTAGGGGCACCTGGGTGACTCAGTTGGTTAAGCGTCCGACTTGGGCTCAGGTCATGATCTCATGGTTCGTGGGTTTGAGCCCTGCATCAGACTCCCGCGTCAGGCTCCGTGCTGACAGCTAGCTCAGAGCCTGAAGTCTGCTTCAGATTCTGTAACTCCCTCTTTCTCTGACCCTCCCCTGCTCACGCTCTCTCTCTCCTCTCTCTCTCTCTCTCAAAAATAAATGAAACATTAAAAAAATAAAAACGGAAAGAAAAAACAAGAGAGTTTAAAATAAAACTTAAAAAACAAAAGAAGAGCCCAAATAGCTAAAGCAATCATGAGGGGAAATAAAAACCCAAAAGGATCACAGTTCTTGATTTAAACTATACTAGTAAGCTATAGTAATTAAAATAGTATGGTACTGTAATAAAAATAGACACACAAGCCAATGAAATAGAATAGAGACCCTAGAATTAAACCCCTGCATATATGGCCAACTAGTATTTATAAGGAAGCCAAGAATGTCCAATGGAGAAAGGATTGTCTCTTCAAATAACAATGTTGGGAAACTGAATGACCACATACCAAAAAATTAAAACTGGACCCCCATTTTATGCCACTCATAATAATTAACTTGAAATGGATCAAAGACTCAAACATAAGACCTGAAACCATAAAACTCCTACAAGAAAACATAAAGAAGACCCTCAACATTAGTGTTGACATTGCTTTTGTGGACATGACACCAAAAGCACAGACAATAAAGGGAAATTTCCACAAGTGGATTATATCAAACTTAAAAGCGTCTGTACTGCAAAAGAAACGGTGGACAAAATCAAAAGGCAACCTCTGGAATTGGAGATAATTTTTTGCAAACCATGTATCCAAAATTCAAAAAGATCTCATACAACTTAATAATGTTAAAATTTGATTAAAACAGAGAGGAGAAACCAAAGTTAATTTTTTTCAATGAAGACATCCAAATGGCCAACAGGTAAATGAAAAGGTGCTCAACATCACTCACTACTCATCAGATAAATGTAAATCACAACTACAATGAGATATCACCTCACACCTGTCAAAATGGCTATCCTCAAGAAGACAAGAGATACAAGTATATCTTGTATCCACATAAGGATGTAGGCAAAAAGGGAATTGTGCACTGTTGGCAAGATTGTATACTGGTTCAGCTATTATGGAGAACTGTATGTATCTTCCTGAAAAATCAAAAATAGAATTACTACTTGTGTGTATATATCCAAAGGAAATGAAAACAGGTTATAAAAGACATATACACACCATTGTGTTTATTGCAGCATTATTCACAGTAGCCAAGACATGGACACAACCTAAGTGTCCTTTAACAGAGAGTGGATAAAGAAGATGTAGTCTATATAAACAATGGAGCACTACTCAGCCATGAGATAAAAGGAAATATGGCCATTTGCACCAACATGGATAGACCTCGAGGACATTATGCTAAGTGAGATAAGTCAGACACAGAAAGATACTGTATGACATCTCTTATATGTGCAATCTAGAAAGCACTGAACACACACACACACACACACACACACACACACACACACACACACACCAGAGAATGGAATTATGGTTACCAGGGAGAGGGGATAAGGGAATAGGACAGATGTTGTTTAAGGGTACATACTTGTAACTAGTAGATAAATAAGTCCTGGAGATCTCATACATAGAGCAGTGATTACACACAACAAAACTGTATTATAAACATTAAACTTGGTAAGAGACTACGTCTTAATTTTTCCTACCACAAGAAGAAATGATAATTTGTAGTGTGACAGAGGTGTTAGCCAATGCTACAGTGGAAATCATGTTGCAATATAAATGTATCAAATCAGTATGTGGTACATATTAAAACTTACATAATATTGGGGCGCCTGGGTGGCTTAGTCGGTTAAGCGTCCGACTTTCGCTTAGGTCATGATCTCACGGTTCGTGAGTTCAAGCCCTGCGTCGGGCTCTGTGCTGACTGCCGGCTCAGAGCCTGGAGCCTGTTTCAGAGTCTGTGACTCCTTCTCTCTCTGACCTTCTCCTGCTTAAGCTGTCTCTCTCTCTCTCTCTCTTTTAGAAATAAATAAAAAACATTAAAAAATTAAAAAAAACTTACATAATATTATAGATCAGTTAGATCCCAATTTTTTTAAAAAATGTATATTGCAAACAAATAAGTAAAAGGTAAGTGCATAAAAGAATAATTAAAATCTGTGTTAATAGGCACAAAATATGTGATATGAAATAACAGGAGGGAAAACAGAGTTTTAAAGTAATAGTTTTTATATACTACTGAAACTTAGTTGGTATTCATTAAAGACTTGGTCATTATAAAGTCAAATATTAATAGTAATTCCCAAGGCAATCACTGAGAAAAAAACCTTAAGAATATACAGAAATAGAAATAAGAAGGAAATCAAAATGGTGTTTAGAAGGTATCCCTTATATAGATAAATAAACTGGTTCACTCCTACAATGGAATGTTATTCAACATTAAAAAGAATGAGCCGTCAAGCCATGAAGAGATGTGGAGGAACACATATTACTAAGTGAAAGAAGACAATCTTAAAAGGGCACAGCCTGTTGTATGATTCCAACTATATGACATTCTGGAAAATATAAAACTATGAGGACAAAAAGATCAGTGGTTACCAGGGAAAGAGAGAGGGATGAATGGGTGGATCACAGAGGATTTGATATGATTCTTTACCATACTGTAGTGGTGGGTACATTTGTCTAACCCAGAGAAGGTACAACACAGGAACAGACCCTAATGTAATGTGTCAGCGTTTGCACAGATTGTGAAAAATGGAGCACCTGGGTGGCTCAGTCAGTTAAGCATCTGAATCTTGGTTTTGGCTCAGGCCACGTTCTCATGGTGTGTGAGTTTGAGCCACTTGTCGGGTTCTGCGCTGATAGCAGATTGGGATTCTCTCTCTCCCTCTCTCTCTGTTCCTCCCCTGCTCATGCACTCTCTCTCTCTCAAAATCAATATTTTAAAATAAATAAATAAATAAATAAATAAATAAATAAATAAATAAATAAAATAAGATGTACAAAATGTACCATATTGGTACAGCTTGTGGTGTGGGGGATTATGAGGGGTGAAGAGGAGAGAGGGAATATAGGAGAATTCTCTATTTTCCACTATTTCTGTGTACCTAAAACCATTCTTTAAAAAATTGAAGTGTATTAACTTTATTTTTATTTTTTTAATGTTTTTAAACTTATTTCTCAGAGACAGCATGAGCATGGGAGGGTCACAGAGAGAGGGAGACACAGAATCAGAAACAGGCTCCAGGCTCCAAGCTGTCAGCACAGAGCCCGACTCGGGGCTCGAACCCACAAACCGTGAGACCATGACCTGAGCCGAAGTCGGACGCTCAACCTACTGTGCCACCCAGGCACCCGAAAGTGTATTAATTTTAAATATAAAATAAAAAGAGGAAGGCAGCAGGTAAACCTTTCAGATTTAAATACAGAAGAAAATTTGGTCTCCTTTAATAGATGCAAACATTAGGAGTTAAGGGCTGTGAGACTTTTTTCCTTTAGTATCTCTAACTTCTCTTTATATACCAATATACTTTATATACTCAATAAGATTTTCTGAAATAAAGAGAATTTTGTGTGACCCTAGGCAAATCATCTCACTTTTTATACCTTACACTTTTTTTATGTAATAAATAAAGATGACACATGATGTGGGAGAAATGGTACATTAGAAAAAGATTGTTTGAGCAAAAGAAGGCGTGTTGAAAGAATTCAGTAACAATGAAGATATGAAACTTATAGAAAAAAATAGCAAAATAACAGAAATGCTTCCTAGTCAGTAATCATGCAAATAACAAAAGCTGGGGTGTTTATACTAATACCAAACAAGACAGATTGTCAAAACTTGTTATAGGAGATAAAGAAATACATTAAATGTTGATTTAAAAAGTCAATCCATCAGAAAAAATATATCGATAAGTTTACTTATTTATTTTGAAGGAGGAGGGACAGAGAGAGAGGGAGAATGGGGGGAAGAAGGAGAGACAGAGAGGGAGAATGAATGCAGGGGAAGGGTAGAAAGAGAGAGACTCCCAAACAGACTCTGCACTGCCAGTGCAGAGCCCAATGCAGGGCTCGAACTCACAAACGGTGAGATCATGGCTTGAGCCAAGATCAAGAGCTGGAAACTTAACCAAGTGAGGCACCGAGGTGCGTCCCAAATACACCAGTTTTAAATATACATGAACTAAACAGTAGAGTCCCAAAATATATCAACAAATATTGACGGAAGTAAAGGGAGAAATCAACAACTCCTCAGTAATAGTTGGATACCAAATACCTTATCTTTAATGATGAGTAGAAATATAGAATGAAGGTCAATAAGAAAATAGAGTTACATGAAGGATATATATACCACTAGCCCTAAAGGGCATCTGCACAATACTCCACCCAACAACAGCATTCTTATCTAATGAAATACTCCAAAGGACAGACAATATGTCAGGCCATATCTCAATATTTAAAAGACTGAAACCATAAGGTCTTCTCTGAGTATACTGAATAGAAGCTAGAAATCATAACAACAACAACAACAAAACCCTGGGATATTCACATATGTGTGGAAATTAAACAACATTCTGTTAAAGAACCAATGGATAAAAGAAAAAATTATAGTAACAATTAGAAAATACTTACACAGAAATCAACACAATAACACAGGAAGCTCAAACTTACAGGATACAGTGAAAGCAGTGTTCAGAGGTACATTTATAGCTATAAATGTGTACATTAAAAATGGATGAAAAAAGATCTGAAAGCAATGACTTTACACCTTAGGAAACTTAAAAAAAAGAAGAGTAGTATTCCATGGTATAGATAAACCACATCTTCTTGATCCATTCATCTGTTGACGGACACTTAGGCTCTTTCCAGGTTTTAGCTATTGTGGAGAGTGCTGCCATGAACATTGGGGTACATGTGCTCCTATGCATCAACATTTCTGTATCCCTTGGGTAAATTCCTAGCAGTGCTATTGCTGGGTCATAGGGGAGTTCTATTGTTAGTTTCCTGAGGAACCTCCACACTGTTTTCCAGAGGGGCTGTACCAGTTTACATTCCCACCAACAGTGTAGGAGGGTGCCCGTTTCTCCACATCCTCGCCAGCATCTAGAGTTCTCTGATTTGCTCATTTTAGTCACTCTGACTGGTGTGAGGTGGTATCTCAGTGTGGTTTTGATTTGTATTTCCCTGATGAGGAGGGATGCTGAGCATCGTTTCATGTGTCTGTTGGCCATCTAGATGTCCTCTTTGGAGAAGTGTCTGCTCATGTCTTCTGCCCATTTCTTCACTGAGTTGTTTGTTTTTCGGGCGTGTAGTTTGGTGAGTTCCATATAGATTCTGGATATTAACCCTTTATCTGATATGTCATTTGCAACTCTCTTTTCCCATTCTGTTGGTTGCCTATTAATTTTCTGGGTTGTTTCCTTGGCTGTGCAGAAGCTTCTAATCTTGAGGAGGTCCCAACAGTTTATTTTTGCTCTTGATTCCCTTGCTCTTGGGGATGTGTCAAGTAAGAAGTTGCTGCGGTGGAGGTCAAGGAGGTTGTTTCCTGCTTTCTTCTCTAGGGTGTTGATAGTTTCCTGTAAGACAGTTTCAAATAAGGTAAATCCAAAGAGACCAACACCAACATATAATTGGCAAAAATTAAGGACAAAGGAACCCCCATAAGACTATCAGCAGATTTTTCAGGATAAACCTTGCAGGCCAGAGGGAGCGGCATGATATATTCAAAGTGCTAAGAGAAAAAACTTCCAACCAAGAATACTCAACTCAGCAAAGCTGTCTTTCAGAATTGAAAGAGATAGTTTCTCAGTCAAACAAATACTGAGGGGTTCATCACTGATCCAGCCTTACCAGAAATGTGAAAGGGAGGGCACTGGGCAGCTCAGTTGGTTAAGCATCTGACCTTGGCTCACGTCATGATCTCATGATTCATGAGTTTGAGTCCCACATCAAGTGAGCTCAATCTCCACTTCCAGTGAGCTTGTATCCCATTTCCCTCCCTCCGTGTCTCTCTCTCTCTCTCTCCTCCCCTCCTTCCATCTCTCTTTCTGCCCCATCACTCACTTGCAGCCTCTCTCTCTTAAAAAAAAAAAAATTTAAAAAGTGAAAGGGAGTTCTTCAGACTGAAACAAAAAGACACTATATTAGTAACAGGAAAACATATAAAGCTCATCTGTAAAGGTAAATATATAGTTAATTCAGAATATTCTAATGTTGTAATAGGAATAGGTAAATCATTTATGACTCTAGTATAAAGGTTAAAAGACAAAGGTATTAAACAATAACTCCAAATACAATAATTTAATGGATACACAATGTAAAAAAGATGCAAATTGTGACACCAAATCATAAATTTATTTGGGGGTGGGGAAGTTTTGTGTTTTCAAAGCTACTGTCAGCTTAAAATAAACTACAATAAATGTAAAATGTTTTATGTAAGCCTCATAGTAACCACAAAGCAAAAACCCATAGTATATCTCAAACAATTTAACTTTACACCTCAAAGCACTACAAAAGAATAACAGCCTGAAGTTGGCAGAAGGAAGGAAATAGAGATCAGAGCTGAAATAAAATGGAATAGAGACTAAAAACACAATAGAAGAGAGGAATGAAACTAAAGCTGGTTTTTTGAAAATACAAATGACATAGACAAATCATTAGCTAGACTTAATTACGAAGAAGAAAAGAGAGAGGACTCAAGTAAAATAGCCATAAATGGAAGAAATGGACATTGTGACTAACACCATAGATTTAAAGGATAATAAGACACTTCTATGAACAACTATATGCTAACAAATTGGACAACCTAGAAGAAATGAATGAATTCCTAGAATCGTAAAACCTACCAAGACTGAATCAATAAACAGAAAATCTGAACAGACCAGGTTACTAGCAAGGAGATTGAATCACTAGTCTGAATTCTCCCAACAAACAGAAGTCCAGGACTAGATTGTGTCACTGGTGAGCTTTCCCAAAATATTTAAAGAAGGATTAATATGAATCCTTTTTTAGCTTCCAAAAAATAGAAGAGGGAATACTTCTGCACTCATTTTACAAGGCCAGCATTATTACCCTATATGAAAGCCAAAGACACCATAAGAAAAGTACAATATTCCTGATGAACACAGACACAAAATGCTCACCAAGATATTAGCAATCAAAATTCAAGAATACCTTTTAAGGATCATATACCATGACCAAGTGGGATTTATTCCAGGGATGCCAGGATGGCTTAACATCCACAAATCAATTAATGTGATATGCTACATGAAAGATAAAAATCATATAATCATCTCAATAGGTGAAGCATAAGATAAATATGAAGACAAAATTTAACATCTTTTCATTATAAAAACTCTCAATAAACTAGGTAGAGAATGTACTTCAACATAATAAAGACCATATATGACATGCCTACAGTTAACATCACACTAAACAGTGAAATCCTGTAAACTCTCCTGTAAGATCAGGAAAAAGACAAGGATGCCCACCCATTCTTGCGACTTTTATTCAATATAGTACTAGAAATCCTAGTCAGAGCAATTGGGCAATTATGCAAGAAAAATAAATAATAAGTATTCAAATTTTTTTTAAATTTTTTTATTTATTTCTAGGAGGGAGAGAGAGACAGTGTGAGCAGGGGAGGGTCAGAGAAAGAGGGAGTCACAGACTGAAACAGGCTCCAGGCTCTGAGCTGGCAGTCAGCACAGAGCCCGACGCGGGTCTCGAACCCACAAACCGCGAGATCATGACCCAAGCAAAAGTCGGACGCTTAACCGACTAAGCCACCCAGGCGCCCCAAGTATTCAAATTTTTAAGGAAGAATTGTTCCTGTTTTCAGACTACTTGTTGTTATATATAGAAAACCCTAAAGACAACAAAAAAAACCTATTAGAATGATTCAATGAACTCAGTAAAGTTGCAGGACACAAAATCATCTTACAAAATCATTGCATGTCTATACACTAACAATGAACACTCTTGAAAGGAAATTAGAAAACAATCTCATATGATAGCACCAAAACAAACAAACAAACAAAAACCAACAACTTAGGCAGAACTATAACTAAGGAGATAAAGGACTTATACTGAAAACTACAACACATTGACAAAAGAAATTAAAGAGGACACAAAAAAGATGGAAAGATATCCTGTGATCATGGATTAGAAGACTTAATATCGAGGTCAGAACTATTAAGTTCAGAAGAAAATATATGGGCAAAATCTTGATGACCTTGGATTTGACAGTGGATTTTATGATATCAAAAGTATAAGCAACAAAAGAAAACAATAGGGGCACCTGGGTAGCTCAGCTAACTGGGTGTCTGCCGTGATCTCACAGTTCATGGGACTGAGACCTGAGTCAGGCTCTAGTCTGTGAGTGTGTAGCCTGCTTGAGGTTCTCTCTTCCTCTTTCTCCACTTTTCTTTCTTTCTCTCAAAATAAATAATAACCTTGAAACAACAACAACAGTGATGTTTTCTGGGGCACCTGAGTGGCACAGTCAGTTATGTGTCTGACTCTTGATAATTGGCTCAGTTCATGGTCTTATGTTTTATGAGTTTAAGCCCCACATGGGATTCTGAACTGACAGTCCAGAGCCTGCTTGGTTTCTGTCTCTCCTCTCTGCTCCTCCCCTGCTTCTACTCTCTCAAAATAAACTTTTAAAAATGTTTCCCTATATATAAAAAAAGAAAAACTAAAGTGAGCTTTCTCAAAATTGAAAACTTTTGTGCTTCAAAGGATACCATTGAAATAGTGAAGAGAGAAGCCAGAAAATGGGAGAAGACATTTGTAAATCATGTAACTGATAAAGATCTAGCAATCAGAATGCATAAAGAGCTGTTAAACAATCTCTCCCTCTCTCTGTCCCTTGCTCACTTGTACCCTCTCTCTCTCAAATTAAATCTTGAGCCCCACTTCTCTCTCTCTCTCTCCCCCTTGCTCACTATGCTCTCTCTCAAAAAAAAAAAAAAAGGTGAGAGTTGAAAACCTGCTTTTAAAAATGGGCAAAGGGTTTGAGTAGACATTTCTCCAAAGAGGAATATAAACAGCCAACAGGTTTATGCCAAACAAAACTCACTGTCATTAGTGAAATGCAAACCAAAACCACGAGACACCACTTCACACCTACTAGGATGTCTATTAGGTAAACAAGGAAAATACATGTTTATAAGGATGTGGGGAAGTTAGAACACTTACACATTGCTGGTGGGATGTAAAATTGTGTGGGAACTGCAGATAACAGTTTTGGTACCTCCTCAGAAAGTAAAACATGATCCATCAATTCCACTCCTGGTTGTATACACCCAAGGAATTAAAAACAGACATTCACACAAAAACTCACACACAAATGTTCACTACTCACAATATCCAAAAGATGACAACAACCCAAGCAGCTATCAATAGATGAAGGGATACACAGAATCAGATCTATCAGTACAGTGGAATCTTAGTCAGCCATAAAAAGGAACAAAGTACTGATATTTGCTATACAAGAATGAACCTTGAAGACATTATGCTAAGTGGAAAAACAGCTATACTCCAAAAGTCACATATGGGACGATCCATGTATTTGAAATGTCCAGACAAGGCAAACCCATAGTCACAGGAAGCCCAGTGGTGGTTGTTAGGGCTTGGTGGAGGGGAAGATGGGGAGTGGCTGCTCCCTGGACAGGTTTCCTTTTGGTGTGCTGAAAACTTAGAACTAGATATAATGATTGCATAACACTGTGAATGTACTGTATACCTCTGCATTACACACTTTCAAACGGTTACAATAGTGAGTTTAATGTTACATGAACTTTATCTCAATAAAAAAGGTAAATACACATAAATACACACAAGGCTTATAATTCAGCCATTAATGTAACAATGGAGTGCACCAGTCTTTGGGAAATTAACGTAGTCAACTTTTTAAAAGGATTTTATTACAAAGTAATCTCCACACCCAATGTGGAATGTGAGTTCACAACTCTGAGATCAAGAGTCGCAGGATCTATAGAGTAAGTCAGTCAAGTGTCCCAACATAATCAATTTTTTTAAAAAGAAATTCAAAAGCTTCAGGTTTCTGATTACTTGGAAACCTCTTTTTCTTAGAGTATATAAAATTTTGATGCATCTTATAATCAGTTTCATTTTAAATTAGATCGTGTGGTCCCTCGATTATAGAACATATTTTTTGTATTATTATTTATTGATGCATGTGGGTTTTACTATGTGAATGCTCTGAGATTATATTTTACTGAGATATTGTCCTGCTAAAGAGCCATGTCCCTCTGAAGTAGGTTTCATAAAATAAGTGACTTAAGTCTGAGAGTCTTTATCTCTCATGTAAAGTAAGTCCAGAGACAGGTCCTTCAGGGCTGTTTTGTGCCACCCAGTAAGGAAGCCATGCACTGCTGGTTTTCTTCCGCCTTCAGCACCTGGCCTCTGTTTCTCTCCCTGAGACACGTGCTGGTGCCCTGTAGGAAGCCTGCCGGAAGGAGACAAGACAATGAGGCCGCTCCGTCAGGATGCTTCCTCAGAGTTCCACATGATGCTGGAAACACACTACTCCGTGTACAGCTTAAAATCAGTGTTTCTTAGTAACAGCTGGTAACAATGAGCACACCCCGACTGCAGACCTTGGTTTCTTCTTTTCTTTTTTTTTAATGTTTTATTTATTTCTGAGAGAGAGACAGCATGAGAAGGGGAGGGTCAGAGAGAGAGGGAGACACAGAATCTGAAATAGGCTCTGAGCTAGCTGTCAGCACAGAGTCTGACGTGGGGCCCGAACTCACAAACTGTGAGATCATGACCTGAGCTGAAGTCAGACGCTTAACCGACTGAGCCACTCAGACGTCCCTGCAGAATTTGGTTTCTAATACCACTCTCTAATAAAAGAAACTGGGGCTCCTTGGAGATGCATGAAATACAAGAGGCTGAAACATCTGTCTTGTAGTGACAGAAGGAAAGTACATTTGAAGAACCAAATGACAGTATCAGATCCAAAGTACATAATACATACAGTAAATTTACACTGATATAGATTATCTTAAATAAATGAAGGACGAAGATACATTTTCAGTTTTGAAATTTTGATTGTCAATTTTGTTTAAGCTTGGCTAGACTATGGTTCACAATTATTCAAACACTAATCTATCTATCTAGGTGTTGCTGTGAAGGTATTTTATAGATGAGATTAAGAACTATAATCAATTGACTTTATTTTTTTAAACTCCAAGTCATCCAAATGAACTTCAATTTATGTACTAGTTTAAAACTTTTTTTTTAATTTTTTTTAATGTTTTATTTATTTTTTAGGAGAGAGAGAGAGACAGCGTGAGCAGGGGAGGGTCAGAGAGAGAGGGAGTCACAGACCGAAACAGGCTCCAGGCTCTGAGCTGGCAGTCAGCACAGAGCCCGATGCGGGGCTCGAACCCACGAACTGCGAGATCATGACCTAAGCGAAAGTCGGACGCTTAACCCCTAAAACTTTTTTAATGTTCATTTATTTTTAAGAGACAGGGAGACTGAGTGCAAGTTGGGGAGGGGCAGAGAGGGAGGGAGACACTGAATCTGAAGCAGGCGCCAGGTTCTGAGTTGTTAGCACAGAGCCTGATGCAGGGCTCGAACTCACGAATGGTGAGATCACGACCTGAGCCAAAGTCAAATGATTTAACCAACTGAGCCATCCAGGCGCCCCTACAACCAATTAATTTTGAGTAAAGGAGATTATCCTTGATAATCTAGGTGGGCTTGATCCAATCAGTTGAAAGGATTAAGAGGTGTCCCTGAAGAAGAGATTCTGCATGGGGACTGCAGCTTCCCTGCAGGCCTGAAAGTCCCAGCTGTCCTTCCTGGCTCCTGCCCTACAAACTTCAGACTTGCCAGCCGAACCACAGCATCACATGAGGCAATTCTTTGCAGTAAATCTCTCTCTCCCCATATATGTGTATATATACGTGTGTGTGCACTTGTGGGTATATCTTACCAGTTGTTTTTCTGCTTGAACCTTGAATGATAAGCTGAAGAATTTGAAATATTATCTGTAGATTGTCCCCTCACCAGGAGCTTCTCCTTGAGTATGAGCTGGACTTGATGCTTCCCTTACAAAGAATGGAGTATGGAAAGGGAAACATCAGGACCAACACCACCAGTGATGGCATGGAGCCCTGGTGTACTAGACTTGGGAGGAGCATATCTCCCCCGTGGTTGTCTTCTCCAAAACCCACATCGCAATTCAACTAGGAGGAAAACATCAGGCAGCACCAGGTGAAGGACTTAAAAAAAAATTGCCTGACCAAGTACTAGTCGAAACTGTCAAGGTCATTTTCACTTTCACAAGTGAAGTCTGAGAAACTGATCTGTGGATCACAGGAGACCAACAAGGCATGACAACTATATATAATGTATATTTCATTCTCAAATGAAATCCAAATAAAGCCTTTAGGTTAGTTTTTTAAAAACTGTAGTCTGTGTTTTAAGTGAGGAGGAAAAGTGTGTCTAAATCCTGGCCCTGAGGGAAGGGGGTGAGGCAAAGAGCTCTGACTTCAACCACAAGGAGCACTGTGGCATCTGTAAGCCTCCCACAAGGTGACAGGACAGAGCCATCTCTAGCCACTGGTGGCAGGGATAGGGTGGGGTCCACACTCCTGAGAGCCAGCGGACTGTGGAAAGAGCAGGCCTTCTTATTTGTCTGAACTTGATTCCCTTTGGTCTCTTTTCTGCGAAAGCTCTAGCCAGTCTGAGGTATGCTCAGAGATGGAGGAGGTTATGGTGGGGGTCGGGGTGAAGGCACCTGCAGCCCGATGAGAAAACCCTGTAAGAAGGGAAGACCCACGGGCCTCCCCACTTTGCTCCAAAGCCTGAGGAGCAAATGCTTCCGGTCTTTTTGCCCAGCAGACCTCCCAAGGCAGGGGAGCCAAGAGCAAATTCTGTCCTCAGGTGGAGCGAGGGCCTTCAGAGACTCTGGCCGGGTGCTGGGCCAGCATGCCAAAGAATGGCTCTGGATTTGTGAGGCAAGTGTGTTGGTGCTGGCTGCAAGTTCTGTCTCTCCTCTCATTTATACAACCTCTCCAATCTACTAAATCTGCAATAATTTATAAGATTTCCTTAAGGCTTCATTTTAATTACTTTATTTCCCACCATTCCATTTGATTTCCCTCATAACTAAATAGGAAACACCCAAATGATTTAATCCTTTGGCCTTCTGTTGTCTAGAATGTCTTTTTATATAAGATTTTCATTTTTGATCAATTTAACCAATTGTTTTCTTCTTCACCTCAAAGAAGAAAAAAATTACAATCTCCTGGCTCCCAGCAGAGACTGAAAAGATGAAAGATAAAAGAAACGAAGAACTGAGTTTTAAAAAGGTAAAATAGACAAACCATTAGCGAGAGTCACCAACAAAACATGAGAGAACTCAAACTAAGAAATGAAAAGGTTACAACTGATTCCACAGAAGTACAAAGTATCACGAGACCACTATGAAAAATTATATGCCAAAGAACTAGACTATCAAGAAGAAATGAATTCCTAAAAAGATACAACCTGCCAAAACTGAATCATAAAGAAATGGAAAACCTTAACAGATCATTTACTAGTAAGACGATAGAATCACTAATCAAAAATCTCCCAGCAAACTGAAGTCCAGGACAAGATGGCTTCACTAGTGAGCCTACCAAATATTTAATCAGCTGTGCCACCCAGGTGCCCTGAGCCTACCAAATATTTAAAAAGAACTAATACCATTACTTCTTCAACTCTTCCAAAAATAGAGGAGGGAATATGTCAATACTCATTTTATGAAACCAACATTACCCTGATACCAAAGCCAGACAAGAAAAGAAAACCATGGGCCAATATCCCTGAGGAACAAAGATGCAGAATATTCCAGAAAATATTAGCAAACCAAACTAAACAATAGAGGGAAAGGATTATATACAATGATCAAGTGGGACATATTCCAAGGTTGCAAGGATAGTTCAACATCCACAAATCAATAATGGGATATACCCCCCTTAATAAAATGAGGAATAGGTCATACAGTCATCTCAGGAGATTCAGAAAAGGTATTTGACCAAATTAAATACCCATTCATCAAACAAACAGACACCAAAACTATCATAAACTGGCTATAAAAGGAACATACCTCAAAATAACAAAGGCATTTATGATAAGCCCACAGCTACCATCCTCCTCAATGTTAAAAAGTTGAAAGCTTTTCCTGTAAGATCAGGAAAAAAAAAAAAACCAAGGATGCCCAGTCTTGCCACTTTTATTCAACATAGTATTGGAAATCCTAGCCAGAGCAATTAGGCAAGGGGAAAAAAGGCATTTAAATCAGAAAGAGAAGGGGCACCTGGGTGGCTCAGTCAGTTAAGCATCTGACTGGCTCAGGTCATGATCTCACAGTTCGTGGGTTAGAGCCCTGTACTGGGCTCTGTGCTGACAGCTCAGAGCCTGGAGCCTGTTTCAGATTCTGTATCTCCCTGTCTCTCTGATCCTCCTCTGCTCATGCTGTCTCTCTCTCTCTCTCTCTCTCTCTCTCTCTCTCTGAGAAATAAAAGCAGTAAAAAAATTTTTTTAATTAAAAAAATCAGAAAGAGAAAAGTAAAATTGCTATTATTTGCAGATGACTTACCATATACAGCAAACCCAGGGAAAAATTGTTAGAACTCATCGATAAACTCAGTAAAGTTGCAAAAATACAAAATCAATATACAAAAATCAGTTGTGTTTCTATGGGCTAATAATAAATATCAAAAAGAGAAATTTAGTAAATAATCCAAGTAACCAATGCATGAAAAAGGATGAAGTGGCTAGAATTAATTTAGCTGAGGAGGTGAAAGACCTGTGCACTGACAACTGCAAAACACTGACGAAAGATAGTGAAGACACACCAAATAGAAAGCTATCCTGTGCTCACAGAGTAGAAGAACTGATATTTTTTAAATGTCCATAGTTTCCAAAACAATCTACAGATTCAATGTAAGCCCTACCAAAATTCTTTATATATATATATATATATTTTTTTTTTAATTTCTAGGAGAGAGAGAAAGAGAGAGAGAGACAGCGTGAGCAGGGGAGGGTCAGAGAGAGAGGGAGTCACCGACTGAAACAGGCTCCAGGCTCTCAGCTGGCAGTCAGCACAGAGCTTGACGCGGGGCTCGAACCCACGAACCGCGAGATCATGACCCAAGTGAAACTCGGACGCTTAACCGACTAAGCCACCCAGGCGCCCCAGCCCTACCAAAATTCTAATGGTATTTCCCACAGATATAGAACAAACAATCCTAAAATCTGTATGTGACCACAAATGATCCTGAATAGCCAAGCCATCTTAAGAAAGAACAAAGCTGGAGGCAATACGCTTTCTGATTTCAAACTACATTATAAAGCTATCGTAATCGAAAAAGTATGGTATTGGCATAAAAGGAGACACATAAATCAATGAGAGCTCATAATAGAGAGCTCAAAAAATAAACCCTTGCAAAATGGTCAATTAATTTACGACAAAGGAACAAAGAATATGCAGTGAGGAAAGGATAGTCTTTTTTTTTTTTTTTTTTTTTTAAAATTTATTTCTAGGAGTGAGAGAGACAGCGTGAGCAGGGGAGGGTCAGAGAGAGAGGGAGTCACAGACTGAAACAGGCTCCAGGCTCTGAGCTGGCAGTCAGCACAGAGCCCGATGCGGGGCTCGAACCCACGAACCGCGAGATCATGACCCAAGCGAAAGCCGGACGCTTAACCGACTAAGCCACCCAGGTGCCTCGTAACCACTGCCTTGTAACGACTTTGTCAGCACGTACGTCACGTCCGCTAGACTTCATCGTGTTACTTGTACGATTCTGTGGTCTTTATTCCATTTCAGGGTCGTGCAGCTTCAGCAAAATCTAGTTTGAGAACATTCCCACGTCCCCAACAAGGTCCCTCATCAGTTCCCAGCCTCAATGCCCAGCCACCCCGGCCCCCGGAGGGCAGCCTGTGGATTTTCTTTCCTGGACATTTCATACAAGGGACTCTTACACTGCGTGGCCTTTCACCCAGTGCCACGTGTTCAGAATCCAGCCCCGTTCCAGCGGGGCCGGTTTCGGATCCTTTTTACGGCTGAATAATGTGACATTCCATCATGGGGACAGACTACGTCTATGTAGCCATCCTCCACGGGGGGCATGCGGGTTGTTTCTGCTCTGGGGCTCGGGGAGGAATGCACCACAGCATCCGTAAAGGTCTCTGTGAGGACATTCATCTCCAGCTCTGTCGGGTACGTGCTAGCACCGGGCTCCCGGGTCATCCAGCAATGCTGTTAAGTTATTTGGGAAACTGGCAGGCTGTTTTCCACGGAGGCCGCACCATCTCGCGTTCCCGCTCCGAACGTCTCACGTTCCCAACATCCTGACATCACTTGTGTTTGCCCATTTTCTTGACTGATGCCGTTCTAGCGGGCATAAGGGGGTGTCTTGCTATGATTTTCATGTGTATTTCCCTGCCGTCTAGTGGTGCTGAGTCCCTTCCACGTGCCTTTGGCCATTCGTGTATCTTCTGCGGTAAAATGCATATGCAGATCTCTTACCAGGTTTTTAGCTGAGTTTCTTTTTCTTTTTCTTTTTCTGTTTTTCTGTTTTATTTATTTCTAGGAGAGAGAGAGAGACAGCGTGAGCAGGGGAGGGTCAGAGAGGGAGTCACAGACTGAAACAGGCTCCAGGCTCTGACTCTTAGAGAGGGAATACCTTTTTTTTAATGTTTTATTTATTTCTAGGAGAGAGAGAGAGAGAGAGCGCGTGAGCAGGGAGGGTCAGAGAGAGAGGGAGTCACAGACTGAAGCAGGCTCCAGGCTCTGAGCTGGCAACACAGAGCCCGACGCCGGGCTCGAACCCACGAACCACGAGATCATGACCCAAGAGAAAGTCAGACGCTTAATCGACTAAGCCACCCAGGCGCCCCTAGCTGAGTTTCTTTTTCGTGGCTCCTCCCCCTCCCCCTCCCCCATCCCTCTTCTTCCTCTTCCTCTTCCTTTTCCTTTTCCTCTTCCCCTCCTCCTCCTCCTCCTCCTTCTTCTTCGTCCTCTTCCTCCTGCTGTTCTCCATCTCCCCTGCCTCCATCTTCTCCTTCTTCTCCATTTTCTCTGTCTCCTTCTTCTCCTTCTCTTCCATCTCTGTTTTCTCCATCTCCTCCTTCTCCATCCTCTCCTTCTCTGTCATCTCCTCCTCCATCATCTCCTCTCCATCATCTCCTCCTCCTCCACCATCTCCTTCTCCGTCATCTCCTCCTCCTCCATCATCTCCTTCTCCGACATCTCCTTTTCCATCATCTCCTTCTCCATCTCCTCCTCCTCCATCATCTCCTTCGTCATCTCCTCCTCTGTCATCTCCTCTTCCTCCATCATCTCCTTCTCTGTCCTCTCTTCCTCCTCCATTATCTCCTCCTCCATCATCTCCTTCTCTGTCATCTCCTCCTCCTCCATCATCTCCTTCTACATCATCTCCTCTCCATCATCTCCTTCTCCGTCATCTCCTCCTCCGTCATTTCCTTCTCCATCTTCTCTCCTCCTCCTCCATCATCTCCTCCTCCATCATCTCCTCCTCCATCATCTCCTCCTCCATCATCTCCCCCTCCATTTTCTCCTCCATCTTTTCCTTCTCCTCATTCTCCTTTTTCTCCATCTTCTCCTCTGCTTCCTCCATGATGATGATGACAATGATGACAACGATGATGATGATGATTCAAGAGTTCTTTATATATTTTGGATGCAATGGTGCTTTTTGATTCATAAAAGTTCTTAATTTTGATAAAGTCCAATTTATCTTGTTTTAAATGGATATCTTGGTGTATATCTAAGAAATCTGACTAACCCAAGGTCAGCAAGATTTTCTCCTGGGTTTTCTTCTTGAAGTTTTATAGCTTCAGCTCTCCCATTTATATTTACACTCTATCCTGAGTTAGTTTTTTCATTTGTTGTGAAGTGCAGGCTAAAATTAATCTTTCTGCACGTGGTTACACCATGATCCCAGCAGAATTAGTAGGAGATGTTCCCCTTCACCATCGAATTGCCCTGGTGCCTTGTCAGAATCAATTAGCCGTCAATAGTTGGGCTTCTTTCTATGCTCTCCAAGGGATTCCATCGATCTATATGTCTATCCTTATGACAGCATCAGACTATCCTGATTGCTATTGTTTTATGGTACTTTTTAAATGAGAGGCATGAGGCCTCCAGCACTGTTCTTTTTTCAGATTATTTTGGCTATTTGGATCCCTTGCATTTCCATAAATTTCAAGATCAGCTTGTATATTTCCAAAAACATCCCACCAAAATCCCACTTGGATTTTCTCAGTGATTGAATTGAATCCATGTATTGATTTGGATTAAATCTATGGTTGATTGAATTAAATCTATCTATTTACTGACAATACTGAGTCTTCCAGTCCAAGAGCGTGGACTGTCCATCTACTTACAACACCTGAGCTCTCTCAGCAACGGCTTCTAGGTCAATGAGCAAGTCTTGCACTTCTTTCTTTAAATTTATTCCTAAGCATGTTACTCTTTGGGGGAATATCGCAGCTGGAATGGTCTTCTTGCTTTCATT
The DNA here is from genome assembly GCA_017311185.1 of Proteles cristata cristata. Classification (NCBI taxonomy): domain Eukaryota; kingdom Metazoa; phylum Chordata; class Mammalia; order Carnivora; family Hyaenidae; genus Proteles; species Proteles cristata. Next base: position 8,518 of record JAESUZ010005601.1, on the reverse strand, counting down.
ACAGATTGTCCAAAGCTGGTATACAGAAACACAACGGGAGTATATGTGGTGATCTTCTGTCCTGACACTGCGAGCTCATTTATTGATTTTTATAGTTCCTTGCTGTTGATTCCCTAGGATCCTCTACAGAGAGAATCAGTTGTATATGAAGAAAGACCATTTTGTTTCTTCCTTTCCAACTGGAAGCTTACGTCTCTTTTCTCAATTTTGGTTTTGGCTTTGGTGCTTGTTGCTGCTGCTGCTGCTGCTGCTGCTGCTGCTGCTGCTGCTGCTCTTGTTTTGTCATCATGCACCAGCAATAGCCGTCATGCGTTTGGAAGACCCTGGTGTGAAATGCATGGACATTTATAACTATTTTGTCGTCTTAAAGAATCAAGCCTCCATTTGCTATGAAATATCCCTCTTGGTGCCTAGTAAATATTTCTCTTGTCTTCAAGTCTATTTTTCTAATTCTAAGAGACCTTCTCCAGCTCTCATGGTCACTGTTCACATGGTGTCCCTTTTTCCGTCATTGCTTTTACCTACTTGTGTCTCAAATCTGAAGCATTTCTATTCTAGATCACAGAGCAGGATGGTGTTTTCCATCTAGTCTGACAGTATCTGTCTTTTGATTGAAATGTTTAATCCATTTACATTTGGTGGAACTCTAGAGATGGTTGGACTTAGGTCTGCCCTTTCACTATCTGTTTTCTATACGTCTTGTGTTGTTTACTGCCATCTTTTGTATTAAATAGATACTTGGCTCTGCCTTCTATCGGGTTGTGAGTATGGTTATGCCTGATTGAGTCACACAGCCTGAAGGCTCTGATCCTTTTTCTCCATTTTTCCTGCTCTTCAGATTGGATGATTTATCTTGATCGTCTTCAGTTTGCTGAGTTTGTGGATTCCTTTCTCAGCCATCTCAGATATACTGTTGAGCTCTCCCAGAAAATCTTCCACAGAAGCAGCAGTACTTTTCAACTCCAGAGATTCCATTAGGTTCTCTTTTATCATTTCTGTGTCTTTATTTTCTCTATTCCATAAGTCATTATCCACATACTTTCCTTTAGCTCTTTAAAATTTTTTTAATGTTTATTCATTTTTGAGAGAGAGAGAGACAGAACATGAGCAGGGGAGGGGCAGAGAGACAGAGATAGAACTCGATGGGGTGGGGGAGGGGGTGCTCAAACCCATGAACTGGGAGATCACGACCGGAGCTGAAGTCAGGCATTTAACTGACAGCCACCCAGATACCCTTCTCCTTTAGTTCTTTAAACATGGTCTACGTGAATTCTGTATTTACTCTGAATTCTGGCTTCCTGTGGTTGGTGAGTTCTTGCTGAGGTTGGGCCTGAACACCTTCAGTCAGGCAGGCTTCTGTTTCTTGCCAGTGACTCTGGGTGCTGGTTTGGAAGCACATTTTGAGTTCTGGCCATTTACAAATCTGCCCTTGATGTGCATCTTTCCCAACCTTCTCATGTCTCCTCTGCATGTGTGTGAGGCTTCACGCTGAGCTAGGAGTGAGGTGATTGCCAGGGCCCTCTCTGGTCTTGCCCGAGTACGCTGGTCTGCAATTCGATCGAACCTCCCGCAGCGGTAAAGTTGACCTCCCACCTCAGCTGCCACGGAGATGGCTCCTGTCTCGGGAAGTTCTTACGAGCCGGGGATGCCCAGCTCTGTACACCGGAGACTCCCCCTTCCGACCTGACCTTCCGATGCTCCTCTGTGCCCCTGTGTCTCTGCTCTCTTCCCAGAACCCTGAGCTGGCTGTTCTCAGCCCCTCATTCAGGGTTGTCCTCGTGCTCGGGGAGGAGGATTGGCTCCGCGGGTCAGGTCACCCCACCCAGATCGCTTTTGAAAGGCACATCACCTCGGAGATCTGAGGACCCAAGACTGTGGGTCGGTGGCCTGCAGAGTCTGTGAGCAGAGCCGGTTGGACGGGTGCGGCAAAGCACAGAGGCAGGATTCAGAAAGCTGTCGGGGGTCCTCGGATTCCTGCCGCTTCTGAAGCAGAGCCCTGACATCTTTAAAATGCTAGCGTCTCACAGCGTGGGCCAGAAACACAAACGTCTCTGTGCACCCAGCACCGCCGGAAATACGGGCCGTTTTTTGTAACTCGAGGTGGGTGGAAAGAGTCAGGGGAGAGGGCTTGAAGAGGGTGGCCCTGGCCCAGACTTCATGTTTGGGGGATAAACGCCATGCAGGCAAGCTTTTGCTGGGGCAGAGGAGGGGGCATGAATGAGGACCCCGCTGCAGCACTGCTGTCCCGGTGATGCCCCCAGGGGTGGCCAGAGTCCACCTGCCCCTGGGGGGCCGCCTGGGACACTCTGCTCTGCCTGAGGGATCTGCCCTGCCCCATGGGGGCCTGTCTCCCTCCAGCCAGGGCCAGCCTGCCACCTGGGGACACGGACACCCCGACGACCTCCAGCACCTGGGGAAAGCCGGTCAGGGAAGGACCGGGTCTCCTGGCCTGAGCGCCGGCCCACCACGGGGCTCCCCCTCCTCCTCCGGGCTCCCTGGACTCGTTCTCCCTCGAGCTCCCTGGCCCCTAGTCCTCCTCTGCTCAGGGACTACCGTCTGTCCAGGCTCCACACGTAGGCACTTGGGGCAGGTCGTTTGGAACTTCTGGATTCGCGCTTCCCTGCTGGGACTGGGCAGACCGACGCCTGCCTCCCAGACTCGCTAGAAGGGCCACAGCGCAGGAAGCTTCAGAGCCTGCAAAAGAAGTGCCACGTGGGGGGACCCCGTCGGGTCGTGCTCACGGATGAGGGCACGGTGCTTGGCCCACTGCAGGGACCTGAGATCGCGGCTGAATGAGGGAAGGAGGCAGAGAAAGACGGAGTGAATGAGGGAGGGAGTGAAACCCCAGAAGCCGGGTCCACACACCAGGTCAGGCCAGAGGCTCGGGTCAGAGGGCGTCCCAGCCTGGGCCCTGGAAGGTGACACGGGACACGTCCTTGTGTGCTTCCAGTGCTGACCTTCCTTCACATGGGACCTGCTGACACCCTGGGTCGTCTCCACCTGCTCCCCAGACAGTGCTGAATGTTCCCGGGAGCAGGACGGCAGGCTCAGGCTAAGGAGAGGTGTCCTGGACCCTGGGCCCCGGAGGAGCCGGTGACAGCGGGTCCCGTGGCTCTTGATGTCCTCCAGGCACCAGGCCGTGACTCCACCTTATCTCTCAGAGAATCCAGCGTCCCATCAAGAAGGCCTGTTATCTCCCCGTGTCATAGATGGGGAAACAGAGGCCAATAAGCACATCTGGGTGGTTCGGAAGCAAGCTAGGTCAGGAACCCCCTCTCGTTGACTTTGGCTTGTCCTAATCACAGGCCTACATCTCGGGGTCCTGGAACTCAGGGTCTCTCTTCCTGGGGTCCCCACCCACCAGCCGTGAGGCCTCTCTGGACTCAGGGGAGCAGAGCTGACAGACCCCCTGGGACGGGGCACAGTGCCAGGGGAGGGTCCCACCCTGGGCTCAGTGGGCCCTCCCAGTCCTGGGCCATCGGGTCAGTCCCCTGCAGGGCGAGGACTTCTCGCTGGGAATCTGCTGGGGCTTGTGCTTTCTCACATGGTCACCTGGGATGCCAGTGCCCAGATCATGAGCCTGCCCATCTGAAGGTGACCAGCGCTGCCCCCATGGGATTTCATTAGCCTGAGTCCTTCCGGGGACGTCCCGCGTCTCTGACACCTGCTCCCCATGGGGGTCGCCTCCCGCTGGATGTGCGGGTGTTTGGTCGTCATCCCTGTGAATGCATTGGCTTTGGAGCCTTTTCTGGCCCAGAGGCCTGGGAACCCTTTCTCTGGCCTGGGCTTGTGAGGATGGCTTTCCCCTCTGTGGGGCGTCCGTCCCCATTCCTGCATTTCCCTGCTTCTCTTCGGGCCACAGGAGGACCAGCCGTGTCCTGTCTGGCGTCAGGCTGACGTGGCCCAGGACGAACTGGGTCTCCACCCCAAGATGGAGCCCATTTTCACCACAAAGGCCTCGTTTTGCACATCGAATCTTTAGCCATCTGGGATTTCAATATCAAATAGGAAAACTTTTGTCTCAAAATCACACACAAGAATTATTGTGTCCCATGTTAAAATATGTTTGCTGACAGAAGGCACCTTTTGCATGATTTCATTGATAGGAAACATCCGGAGAAGGTACCGGAACAGAGAGAACGCAGATGAGGGGCTCCCAGGGCCGGGACAAGGGACGAGTGGGGAGTGAGGGCTTCGGGGACGCGGTGTCCCTTGGGGACAGAGATCCTCTGCACAGTATCCTGTGGCTGGTCGCCCAGCGCTGTGGGTGCGGTCAGTGCTCAGGAGTTGTACGAAGTACGAAGTAAAATGTAAATGATTTAATGATTTAATGATTTAATGAAAATTAATGACTGTCCACAAAACGGGGAAAACATAAAGAATTAAAAAGCAGATGAGGAAAGACATGAGGGGAAAAAGGAGGAGAGGCTCCTCTGGGACGTGGAGAGCGGGGGAGGGAGCGGCACAGGGCTCCGGGCTCAGGTCTTCAGGGTCACCCTTCGGTGATGGCGCCCCTGCAGGGGCAGGAGGTGGGGGATTCACTGGGGTCGGGGGCGGAGGGGCCGGAGGAGGAACAGCCATGGGTGGAGGAGCGGCTGCGGGTGGGCTAGCAGCCACTGGTGCAGGAGCAGCCGCCGGTGGAGGGGCAGCCGAGGAGGGAGGAGCAGCCGCCGGTGGAGAAGCACCCGAGGAGGGAGGAGCAGCCGCCAGTGGATGGGCAGCGGAGGGTGGACGAGCAGCCGCCGGTGGAGGAGCGGCCGCGGGAGGAAGAGCCGCCTCTTCCTGCAGGGGAGCAGCTGCGGGTGGGGGAGCAGCCGCGTTTGGAGGAGCATCCGGGCGTGGAGGAGCAGCCGCGTTTGGAGGAGCATCTCGGGGTGGAGGAGCCGCCTCGGGTGGAGGAGCAGCGGACGGTGGACGAGCCGCCTCTTCCTGCAGGGGAGCAGCAGCGGGTGGGGGAGCATCCGCGTTTGGAGGAGCATCCGGGGGTGGAGGAGCAGCCGCGTTTGGAGGAGCATCCGGGGCTGGAGGAGCCGCCTCGGGTGGAGGAGCAGCCGCGTTTGGAGGAGCATCCGGGGGTGGAGGAGCCGCCTCGGGTGGAGGAGCAGCGGACCGTGGATGAGCCGCCTCTTCCTGCAGGGGAGCAGCTGCGGGTGGGGGAGCAGCCGCGTTTGGAGGAGCATCCGGGGGTGGAGTAACCGCCTCGGGTGGAGGAGCAGCGGACGATGGACGAACCGCCTCTTCATGCAGTGGAGCATCCGGGGGTGGAGGAGCAGCCGCGTTTGGAGGAGCATCCGGGGGTGGAGGAGTCGCCTCGGGGGGGGCTGCATCAGACGGTGGACGAGCCGCCGCTTCCTGCAGAGGAGCAGCTGCGAGTGGGGGAGGAGCCACGTTTGGAGGAGCACCAAGAGGTGGAGGAGCCGCCTTGGATGGAGGAACAGCCACGTTTGGAGGAGCATCCGGGGGTGGAGGAGCCGCCTCGGGTGGAGGATCAGTGGAGGGTGGACGAGCCGCCTCTTCCTGCAGGGGAGCAGCAGCGGGTGGAGGAGCATCTGTGGGTGGAGGAGCCGCCTTGGGTGGAGGAGCAGCGCTCGGTGGACGACCCCACTCTTCCTGCAGAGGAACAGCTGCGGGTGGGGGAGCAGCCGCGTTTGGAGGAGTATCCGGAGTTGGAGGAGCAGCCGCGTTTGGAGGAGCATCCGGGGGTGGAGGAGCCGCCTCGGGAGGAGGTGCAGGGGAGGCTGGACGAGCCGCCTCTTCCTGCAGGGGAGCAGCTGCGGGTGGGGGAGCAGCCGCGTTTGGAGGAGCATCCGGCGGTGGAGGAGCTGCCTCGGGTGGAGGAGCAGCTGAGAGTGGACGAGCAGCCATGGGTGGAGGAGCGACTGAGGGAGGAGGAGCAGCTGCGGGTGGAGGAGCAGCTGCGGATGGAGGAGCAGCCACAGGGGGAGGAGTAGCCGCAGGGGCAGCAGCAGGACCGGGTTGTCCCCCCTCTGGCGCCCCTGGTCCCTGCACAGCCCCAGGGTCACCTGCGGACACCGGGGCCCCCGCGGGACTCGCTCCTGCTTGCGGAGTGTCCGGAGCCCCGGACGCTACCGGGTCAGGCTCTGGAGCCGCACCGCCTCGGGCTCCTGCACCTGACTCTGCAGAAGCAAACAGCGATGGCAGGAGTGGGTGCACGTCCTCAGGGTGACAGGAGGCAGGACGCCTGTCCCCCCCCGCCGCCGTGCCTACCCCTCCAGGAGCCTCTGCAGGGACACGAACCCCCACCCAGCCTCCCAGAGAAGCCATAGCCAGGACCCCTCCCCCGGTCCTCCTCCCCCCTGCAGACTCCTGGCCCCACCCCAGCCCCTGGGGACTCCTCCCTGGGCGGCCCTGCACCGACCGGGTCCCCACACCCACAGCCCCCACCCCAGCCTCTCCCCCCTCGGGCTCGGCCTCCGGGGCTCCTGGTCCTGAGCAAGGACGGGGGAAGCAGGACCCTGCAGAGGCGCCCCGCGGGGACGAAGGCCTCAGGCGATCCCCAGGCCCCGATGCTGGACACCTCCGTGCGGCTGCTGTCTCACCGAGTCCACGGTGGCCCTCCTGGGCGACAAGGCACACACCCACCTCCGCATGGGGGTCGACTCGGGACTCCGCCAGCCGCCTCCCAATGTCGTCGGTTCTCTGTGAAGACAGGGACCCGCAGTGGGCCGGAGGCATCACAGCCCCGCCCCGCCCTCCTCAGTGTCCTTCCCCTCCCCCTGCTGTCCCCACATCGGACAGAGACCTGCGTGTGCACAGTCCTGCCCCCCGCACACAGTGACATGCCCCTGTAGGGCTCGGGGTGACCCTGGGGACCAGGGGCTCCCGGCACACCTGTCCCTCCAGCCAACCTTGACCTAGGCTGTGAGCATGACCCGCCCACCAGGCATCTGACCCCTCATCAGCCTGCCCCTGCTCACGTGGACCCTCCACCATGACCCCCCAACATGTGCACAGACACTCACGCATGCTCACACACACAAAAACTCACACACACACACACACACGGGAGGGGACCTGGGGTTGCACATGTCACATCACAGCAGTGTCGGCTGGACTGGCTGGCTCTGGGTCTCCCTGATTTACCTTTGCGTTCCTCCGGGTTAGGGACCTGAGGCGACCTGGCCAAGATCCTCCCCACGGTCTCCAGGGTCGGGAAGCATTGCCACCGTCGGCTCTCCTGAACCGACAGCAGCGGGACACGGGAAAACAGCACAACATCCTGCTCACACGCACGCGTCTGAGCAAATGAGCCGAGGAGGGCGCTGTGGCCGGAATGTGGCTGCCTGGTGTCCTGGGTTCCGAATTCCGTCGGGCTTTGTGACCAGGGAGGTGAGGTCACTGCCTGGGGACCCCTCCCAAGCTTCCTCCTCACACAAGAGGCCCTCCAGGCCTGCTGAGGGCTCCCCTCCCCCCGTGCCCTGGCCCTACAGGGACACCGGCACAGCCACTCACACCCCCCGGGAGGCCCGGGCGCAGTCGTGGCCCCAGCGCTGAGTGCGCAGAGGTGTGCTCGGACCTGGGTGCTCCTCCTGAGCAGGGCTGTGACCCAGCACGACCCCCATGCCTCCTAGGGCCCCCCAGGCTCCCGTCTGCACAGTGGGGTCCTTGTAGGGACGCCATCGGGGGGAGACACCTATAGGTGTGTCCCTGTTATCACACGAGGCTCGTGCACATACGTGGCCGCAGAAGCGTGAGGACGGGCTGCGCGTGGCATAGGACACACACAGCAGGCCTGGGTCTGCTCTGGGTCCAGGAGGAGCCACCCCTCCTGCCTGGCGCCCGGGTCCGGTGGGAAGGTCGAAGTGAACACATTCACACCACGTGCCCGTCTGACACGCACTTCCGGGGGCTCCCGTTGCATTTGGGCTCGGGTCCCCGTGCCTGGTTGGGCCTCTGTGCTGGGCTGTCCCCCCGGGGGCTCCCTCGGTCCCAAATCCTGGTCACACATCGCTGTGCCGTCTCCTCCCCCTCCCGGGTGGGTGGCACGTGGGCCGGGATCTGGGGGATGAGATGGGTGTCACTTCCCAGCGGATCCCTGCTTCCTCTCTCCTGTCTGTGCTCTGCATCTCTCTGTCTGTCTCTGTATCTCTGTCTCTGTGTCTCCGTCTGTCTGTGTGTCTCTCCCAGTTAGTGCTCTGGAGAAGCACCCTAGGAGGCCCCAGTGCGAGCACCTGCCGAGGGTCCAGGCTGACACAGGAGAGTGCTGAGGTCCCAGTCCAAGCCGAGTGCTGCCAGTGGCCCATGCACAGCCGTGGTCTTGGAGGCAGACCCCGCCCCTGTCGAGCCTCAGCTGAGGCCGCGGCCCTGGCCGCCTGGGTGTCCGCGAGGTTGGGGCTCCCAGCTGAGCCGAGCCGGGAGGCTGGTGCGGACACTGTGAGGTGGTAAAGGTCTCTCCTTGCAAGGACTACTTTCTGGTGATGTCTTTGTCACGACCCCGGAGAATTTCGGTGCAGAGTCCATGTGTGGCTGCACAGAAGGGCATCTAGGGCACTGGAGC
>JAESUZ010005600.1:0-73765 GCA_017311185.1 Proteles cristata cristata | reverse complement strand
CTGGGTGGCTTCGTCGGTTAAGCGTCCGACTTTCGCTTGGGTCATGATCTCGCGGTTCGTGGGTTCGAGCCCCGCGTCGGCTCTGTGCTGACTGCCAGCTCAGAGCCTGGAGCCTGTTTCAGAGTCTGTGACTCCCTCTCTCTCTGACCCTCCCCTGCTCACGCTGTCTCTCTCTCTCCTAGAAATAAATAAAAATGTTAAAAAAAAAAATTCAGTCGGAGGATTGGAAGACGGGGTTGGGGGAATCTTCCAGAGAGTAAGATAAAATGACCAAAGGGAAACTATCCTAAGAAAATCAGAGAGTTGAGCCAGGACATGCGACGTCGGAATACTAGGAATTCAGGGAAACTAAGGAGAGAAAATTATCCAAAAAACAAAAACAAAAAACAAAACCGAACCGTGAAAAGAGACCGTTCCAGACTGGAGTCACACCAATTTCCACAGAGAGTGCTCATGAAGGACCCGAGGAAGGAAAGGACGCCCACACAGAGGTTCCTTGCCATCAAGTTTCAACACTGTAGGCAAGAGACACCGAAGCAGGTCCATACTGCTGACTAAGCAAGGATTCCCTGGAAACGTGAACCAAGAGGCATTGATTTGGGCGATTAGATTCACAATTCCGGAGACTCATCCAGGTAACAACCTGTGCTTGTTCCCAGGAGGACTGAGAGGAGGCCGGGTTATGAAGACCAAGGTCATGGGCAAGGTCGTTCAGGTGGGCTCTGCAAAACAGGGATTGAAACTAGGTTAACCGGGTTTGGTTGGATTCGTATGCACACGAGGTGTTGAAACTTGTCAAATTGCATCGGCTCCTCTGAAGTGGAGAACGCACAGGATTCTGGGATGGCGGGGAGGGGGACCTTACGTCCCGGCTGTGGGCTCGCGGCTGGTAAAACCTTCGTGGTTTATTCGATGAGGACGCATGTAAATTGCTCCTCCCTTGTGGCCTTCAAGCCCTGTTTTCTTTTAAAGTGTATTTATATATTCTGAGAGAGAGATGCGTGTGCACCAGCAGGGGAGAGGTGGAGAGAGGAGGGGAGACAGAGTCCCAAGCAGCCTCCACTGCTCTCTCGTGGGGCTCGACCCCGCAAACCATGGGATGCTGAGCTGAGCCCAAATCAGGAGTCGGGCTCCACGGACCGGGCCACCCAGGCGCCCCTCCCGGCCCTATTTAAAGAGACAGTGTCTGGGGCGCCTGGGTGGCTTAGTCGGTTAAGTGTCCGACTTTCTCTTGGGTCATGATCTCGCGGTTCGTGGGTTCGGGCCCCGCGTCGGGCTCTGTGCTGACTGCCGGCTCGGAGCCTGGAGCCTGTTTCAGTCTGTGACTCCTTCTCTCTCTGACCCTCCCCTGCTCACGCTGTCTCTCTCTCTCTCCTAGAAATAAAATATTAAAAAAAAAAACAAACAGACAGCGTCTTCTAGGCTTGCTGGCTCCCTTGCGAAGCCTCCCTGGCCGGTGCAGAGGGACAGGACTCCCGCGGTGTCTGCCTTCTTCCCGGCAAGCCTGCCGGCTGGCAGGCCTTGAACGCTGATAAAAAATCCATTCCTACTTAGAGCTCAATCCCCGGCCAGGTGATTACAAAGTATAAGGGTCAAATCCGTGCTTTAGCGTATAAATACAAAATACAAGCCTTTGGGACACATAGGGTCTCCATCTTCTCGCCTCCCCGCATGCGGGCATGAAGGCAGCCACCAGGGAAGAAGGAGCCTCGGGACCCCCACGCTGAGGACCGGATCCCTGGGACCGAGGCGGAGGGGACTCCAGCTGATGGGGAGGGACCACAGCTACCGCCATCTAACCATCCAGGCTCCAGGAGGGTGTTGGCAAGAAAAGAATTGAATTGGCGGGTTCCTAAATGTGTTTGAATAATGATGATGATGAAGACACCCCCCAAACAGGGGCGATTCCAGGGGAGGAACTGCATCCGGGAAACTGAGTGATCCTGAACAACAGTTATAAGACCAGAGCAATATAAATGCCGGACGTGGATGTAACCAAAACCTGTGACATCACCACAAAGCAGGCCACGGAGAGTGGAAGTTTGTGTGAGGGCGGGGGGCTCACGTCCTGGGCTCATGAAGATGAGGTTCAGTGGATGATGCCTCATGTTTAAAGGATTTAAACGAATGCGTGGGACGCATGATGACGTGGAACAGAAAAGGCGTCTAAAAGGGTTGAAATATTAGCCTCGGGAGAGTGGACTTGGGTAAGACGGGGGACAAAATGTCTGTTTCGAGCTTGGGAACAAACACTACAAGTCTGAGTCTTCGAGCCGTGCGCGTTTATTGAGGTGACAAGTGAGTACAGAAAAAAGTCTCTGTTCATAATTTGATAAAACCAGGTACGAGTTCTATGAAGGGCGTTTGCCTGGAAATTTTAAAGCTCTCTCTGAAGCAACATTTGGATCAAAGATGAAATCAAACTCCTAATTTGGAATATCCAGGAATCATAAAAACCCAACGTGGGAGCTAGCGTTCCTCAAAGGAAAATTCATAGCCTTAAACAGTTATGTTAATAAACAAGATGCAGTGGAAAGAAGTGAATTAAATACCTCTGCAATTCTGGTACCACTTCCATTGTGTGGGTTTTTTTTTCATGTTTATTTATTTCTCTAGAGAGAGAGAGAGAGAGACAACAGTCACAGGGAAGGGGCAGAGAGAGGGAGACACAGCATCTGAAGCAGCTCCAGGCTCCGAGCTGTCAGCACAGAGCCCGGCGCGGGGCTCGAACTTGCAAACTGCAAGATCATGACCTGAGCCGCACAGTCGGACGCTTAACAGACTGAGCCCCCCAGGCGCCCCTGAATGTGTTTTTAACACCCCCACCAGGCAATTGTCATCAGGGCCTTGGAAGGGCAGGAAAGCCAGCCCCGGGTACAGGTCTCATTTTCCTACCCGTGAATGTGCACACACCCTCCCCTCCCCCCCACTTCCTGCTCCTGGCTGGTCCCAGTGCAGAGAACAAGTGTCCCAGCGACCGAGGGAGACGTCCCGTCCAGCTAGCCGCGCACCTTGCCAGTCTCGGGGAAGCCTGGAACAAGGCCAGGGGAAGGGGGGAGGGAGGCGAGAAAAGCCCTATTAGGACCACAGTCAAAATCGCACCGTGAGCCGGGGCGGGGGGTGGGGGGGCCCTGAGCCCACAGGTGGCGGAAGCGGAGGGCACCAGCCCACACTGCCTCCTCTGCAAGCAAGTGGCTGGGCCCAAGGGTCTTCTGATCCGGGGTACGTGTGGCGTTCCTGCTGTGAAGGCGGCTGGGAAAGGGAGCTTCGACCCTCCAGCTCGGGAACGGAGGGCCTGCAGGCTCGAGGGGCGCCGGCTGGCCGCAGGGAGGGCCCTCCCGGGCAGCGCGAAGGGAGAGCAAAGAGCACCCTCGGACCCCCCCCCTCCCAGCTACAGGGCCGGCCGGGGACATGTGTCCCCTGCAGGGAGTCTGACCCGCTGGAGGAGGGAGGCGCCTTCACACTCCAGCTGCCTTCACAGCACGTGACCCAGCGAGGAGCGACGGGCCAGGGGCATCGGGGGAGATACCCATCTGCTCGCACCTGAAAGAGGCCCCGGCCCTGCTCCCCTCGGAAAGCAACGCTTCAGCACAAACATGCATTCGCTTAGGACGGTCTCCCAAACGTGCGCAGAAAACAGCCTCCGGATTCTATCACCGCGGAATCGGCCACTAGGCCCTGTCGGCCTGTGAGGACGGGCCACGGTGTGGCCCAGCACGGCCCAGAGGAAGGTCCTGGGGGGACGGCCCTGGGGCCAGAGCTGGGGGGTCCTGGGGGCAGAGCTGGGGGAGGGTCCTGGGGGGTCCTGGGGCAGAGCTGGGGGAGGGTCCTGGGGGGTCCTGGGGGCAGAGCTGGGGGAGGGTCCTGGGGGTCCTGGGGGCAGAGCTGGGGGAGGGTCCTGGGGGTCCTGGGGGCAGAGCTCAGGGGAGGGTCCTGGGGGTCCTGGGGGCAGAGCTGGGGGGAGGGTCCTGCGGGGTCCTGGGGACAGAGCTGGGGAGGGTCTTGGGGGGGAGGCCCCTGGGGGAAGAGCTCCAGGGGAGGGTTCTGGGGGGTGGGCTCTGGGGACAGAGCGGGGGGGAGTCCTGGCCCCTGCAGCCCTACTGCGTGCCAGGCGCTGCTCGGCCCTGCCTCACAGGGCAGCGCACAGGGAACTCCGTGGCAGTGACACAGGCTCCGGGGAAAACAAGCGGAATGGGGACGCAGAGCCAGCCCTGGGGAAATGGGAGGCCCTCGCTGAGCAGGTGGCCCTGAGCGCGTGGATGGGGAGCGCAGGCGAGCCAGCCTTCAGAATTACTAGACCGTGCTAGAATTCCGGGTCGTGACCTGCCCCCCATCCCCAGCCAGGGTGACACGCCAGCCGTCCCCCATGCTGGGCCCATCCCGGAGGGTCCTCCAGTCCCGCGTGCACAGAGCTTGGGGGACTCTCTTCCACTGACTCCAGTCCAGCCCGCGGTGGGAGGCGAGTCATTTGCGGTGGGACAGGTTATAGCTGGCGGAACTCATGGTCCAGAGCCACTGCCCATAAGCCTCCAAGGGTCCCCTCCCCCAAGGGGTTTAATGCGCCCCGAGGGGCATGCTGGGAACTCAGCCCGAGGATGAAGTGTTCTGCAGCGATGCGGCCACTTGCGGATCCAGGCTTGCGCCCCGCCAGGCCTCCGTGCCCGTTGCACCGATGTCTGAGCAGGGCCCCAGCTGTGCACCCATCTCAGTGGGTAGAGGGGGAAGGGGACAGTCGAACTAGTGGGCAGTTAAGCGAGGAGCCCTCCGACCTCTCCCAGGGGCCCTACAGGGGAGCCGGAGCCAGGGGACTGTGGGAAACAGCCCCAGATTACGAGGAAGGCCAGCAAGGACCCCCGATGGTTTGTAAAGAGCTGTCAGAGGCTGGGCAGTAACACTGCGTCTTGTTTCACCCACAGAAACAGCCATGACCCGCCGGATGGCCCGGCTCCAAGGGGGACCTCTGGGGAGCCTCCGTGCCCCCCCCACAGTGCTCCACGAGTGGGTGGGAGGTTAGCCGGAGCAAGGGAAGGAGGCGAGAACTAGAAACAGCTGGGTGGGGCGGGGACCCCTCCACCCCATGGAAGCCTGAGCCCCCCCCCCCAAGACCTTCACCAGAGGTGTTGGAGCTGGAGCCTATGGGATGCGGACAAAGGGCAAAACGCATTGCACAATATGGCGGTGGGGGGTGGAGGGCCTTATCCCTGTGCCGCTTGTTGCACCAAACAGAAACCACTGCCGGGATTTCAAGGTGTTGAACAAGAGGAATGAAGCCTTTGCACCGTCGCTAGAAAGGCTGAGAACTCGGGCTCCTGAGGGGGCCGCTGGATGGCCCCCACCGGAAGTGTCGTTATCCAGAACATCGTGCTGTAACTGACGCAGGATCAGGAAGACAGCGGAGCTAAACGCCACAACGCCAAAGATGAAAAGCAGACCCTGAAAGAAAGAACACCACCTTCAAGGAAAGACAATTCAACTGACGGCCAATCCTCCACGAGTAATGGCGGAGGCTACAAAACATTGAATAAAGTCTCCAATGTGCTGAGAGAAAGTAACTCCTCAGAATCGGTACCTGGCAAATCCATCTTTCAAGAAAGTGGGTGGAACGAAATAAAGATAATTCCAGAAGAAAAAAGGGAGTCGTTACTTTGTGGCACGGGAATAAAAGAACAAATAGACAAGTCATACCTGATGAACATTAAGAACTTTTGTGCGTCAAAGGACGCGATCAACAGAGTAACAGGCAACCCACAGATCAGGAGAAAATATTTCCAAATCCCATATGTGATAAGGGACAGAGATTCAGAACGTATAGAGAATGACCAAAAACAATGAGAAAAAAACAGGCAACCCAATTCAAAAATGGGCAAGCAACATGAACAGACATCTTCCTGAAACAGATACACAAACGACAATAAACAGAGAAGAGGCTCAACGTCACTCCTCAGTAGGGAAATGCAAACCAAACCACAGGGAGCTTTCCTGTCATTGGGAGGCTACTGTCAGAAGGGGAAAACCCCAGAAAATACTAATTGTGAGCAAGGTGATTGGGTGTTGGAACTCTCATTCTTTGCCGGGGGGGTGGGTGGGGGGATATAAAATGGTGCAGCCACAGTAGAGAACATTCTAGCAATTCCTTGAAGAGTTAACTGTAGAGTTATCACATGACTCAGCAGTCCTGACCCTACACCCCTAGTCGAGAGCAAGCGGAAAACATCTGTTCACACAAAATCTGGTTCACAGATGTTCACAGCAGCTTCATTCATAATAGCCAAAGGGTAGACACAAAGTAAGGGTCCGTCAGTGGTGAATACTGGATCCGTGGTGTGTGGTCTGTCCATACAAGGGAGTATTGCTCAGCCACGTAAAGGAGTAAGGCGCTGACCCAGGCTACCGTGTGGACGAACTTGGAAATGTCATGCTGAGGGAGAGTAGCCAGGCACGAAAAGCCACATACTGTGAGACCCCACTTCTATGAGAAGTAGAGTAGGAGACGAGTAGTGCCAGAAGTGGGGGGAGCGAGGGGTGCGGGGTTTCTTCTGAGCTGAAGAACCCGGTCTAAACTTGGCTGGAGTGACGACGGCCGTACAACGGTGTGACTGTACTAAGAAGCACTGAGTTGTACAACTTACATGGGTGAATCGTACGGCACCTGACTTACTGGCTCGCCGAGGCCATTTAGAAAACAAAAGGCGGAGTGTTTCCTTACTTCCCCAGTTCTGGCCCCAAATTTGCGTGCGCCTCAGCCACACAAGGCCACCTGGAATGGTTGTGCAGGCTGTGCAGTGCACAATTCCACGGGGCACCACTAGCATAGGCCGTGTACATAGACTCAACCCATCCGTCACACGCTCAGAAAACCGAGAACCCCCTAGAAGCAGTTGGCATTCAGGTACCACACACACACACACACACACACACACACACACACACCACTAAAAAATCCTCTTCTTTTATCCCTAGAAAATCAGTCTAATCCCACTCTGTCCAATAGAAATATGATGGGAGGCAGAAATGTAATTTAAAATCCTCCGGTGGCCGTAGTTTTAGAAGTTAAAAGGCAGACGGGGTGCCTGGGTGGCTTAGTCGGTTAAGCGTCCGACTTTCGCTCAGGTCATGATCTCGCGGTTTGTGGGTTCGAGCCCCGCGTCGGGCTCTGTGCTGCCAGCTCAGAGCCTGGAGCCTGTTTCAGTCTGTGACTCCTCTCCCTCTGACCCTCCCCTGCTCACGCTGTCTCTCTCTCTCTCTCTCTCCTAGAAATAAATAAAACATTAAAAAATTAAAAAAAAAAAAAGAAGTTAAAAGGCAGAAGCAAAATTAAATTTAATAACGTATTTTACTTAACCCTTTCTATCCAATATATTATCACTTCAACACGTGATCCATACAGGAGATTTTAATGAGATATTTTTCTAGCAACTGCGTCTTTGACGCATGCATGTCTCAGTTCAGATTAGCCACCTTTAGGGCTCTCGGAAGCCACGTGTGACCAGGGGCTGTCACATCAAACAGTGCCGGTCTGCACTCTAAATGGCGATGGCAGATTGACTGGAACCAAACTAGGAAGAAGAATTTGTTGGCTACTGTGACCCAAGGCCAGCGTAGACTAGCCTTCAGGCATGGATAGATCCAGAAACTCTCTCTCTCTCTCCCTCTCCTCCCTGCCGCCTCCCTCAGCCCTCCCCCCACCTCTCTCCCACCTCGCCTCTCTCTCCTATCTCCACATTCCTTTCTACATTCCTCAAGTTCACTTCACAGCCAGGCAGGCTCCTGAGGGACGCTCCCCACCCCACCCCTACCCCAGCCCCGGCAGCTCTAGGTGCACAAACCCACCCTGTGTCGGAGGATTTTCTCTTTTGTCTGGGGGAGAAAAATCGTCCGCGATCAGGCGACAGGAGGAAGGGATGCTCTGATGGGCTGACCGGTGCCACGTGTCAGCCGGGTGCGTGGTCGCAGCCCCACGGATAGCTGTGTGGCAAGCGGAGCCCACACATCTCCACCGCACACGTCCGCCTGAGCCGCCTCTGGGGCTACGAACGCACACGGCTCTCTGCTCAGGCATTTTTGTTAATGTAACTTCTTAATTGTCCGTAGCTTATCTAATCTCGCTCCCAAGCGTCCACCCTACTGGGAAGCAGGAGCAAAACCTTAGTCTTAAAAAAAGAAAACAACAACTAAATTGAGTGCGATGTAAACAATCTCTTTTGTTTTATTTTATTTTATATATATATATTTTTTAATGTTTTATTTATTTCTAGGAGAGAGAGAGAGAGAGACAGCGTGAGCAGGGAGGGTCAGAGAGAGAGGGAGTCACAGACTGAAACAGGCTCCAGGCTCTGAGCTGGCAGTCAGCACAGAGCCCGACGCGGGTCTCGAACCCACGAACCGCGAGATCATGACCTGAGCGAAAGTCGGACGCTTAACCGACTAAGTCACCCGGGCGCCCCTAATCTCTTTGTTTTAATACGGTCTCTTTGGAGAAAACGTTAAATCCAGGTCACAGTTCACCTTCCTAACAGGGCTCTTCCTCCCTCTTCCTCCTCCTTCCCAAGGCGGCACTGGGGTCTACGACAAAGCTCATGGGACTTCCCGACACTAGGGAAGGGAAATCCTTCTTCTGTCGGCCTCCAGCGAAGTCCTTTGCCCACGCAGGGTGGCCTGGTGCCGTTGTGCCCGTTGTGCACTGCACAAGTCCATGAGCACGATTAGCACGGACTACAGGGTGTGAAAACGTGCCTGCGCGCCTCTGACACACTCCCCGTCGTTCTGACACAGGCTTTACTAACAACCCTGCTGCGGGCCTCGGCAGGGCATTGCAGCCGTTGCCCCATTCTACAGAGGAAGACTCGAGGCTGAGGAAGGCAGAGACCTAGCCCGACCGCAGGGCACCACGTGCGAGCCCCAGGGGTCTCGGCCAGGAAGGCCTCTTCCCTTCCTGCATGCGGATCGTTTCAAGAGGACTTTGTGCCTTGAAAACTGTCGTTAGGTAATTAGGTCCTGAGGACTAAACCCGAATTCCACGCTCCCCTCTGTTCTTTCCGCCCGGAATATACAAAGAACGCCAGGAATGTCACTCGCTTGCCTGTGCGATGTCAGCATGACCAGGCGCCCTGGGAGCTCAGACACCCCGGGGTGGGGGGCTGGCTCAGAGCCCAGGAGAGCCCTGGGGGGCTCCCCCTGAGTGGTGTGGAAGCCAGAGAAAGGAGGGAGAGAACGCTCTCAGGGTCGCTGTGTGGGGCCGCTAAGGCTGGGCATCTAGAAGGTGGGGGGGGTCTCCCTAGATGCTAGGTGACAGTTTCAGGCCAGGCAGCCCTGACATTAGATGAACCTGGGGAGCCCCCGCCCCCGCAGCGATGTCTGGTGTGGACAAGGGGCGGGGCCAGAGAGGGGATCTCATAGGAGGCCGAGGGCAGAGGAGGGGTGACCACCCGTTGGGAGGGGAAGCGGACTGCGGCTGGGCTGCCGACGGTGCCGGGCGGGGGGTCCCCCACCCCGGGGAGACATGGTGCTCTGGGAAGTGAGGGGCCCCGCCGGCCTGGACCCTGATCCTGACCCAGACCCGTCAAGGTCAAGAACAGTTAGGGGCGTCTGGGGCGAGGGAGTGAGTCACTGGGCCCCACCCCCCACCCCACTTCAAGGTCACGGGGACGAAGGCCCTGCTTCCCCCACCAGGAATGGCTTCAGGGCAGACGGGGTCCAGGCGGGTCCTGGGGGGTCCTCCCTCCTTCAGACTCCGTCTGTGAAGACGCGGTTTGGGGAGAACTGGGGAGATCGGAATGTGCGAGCACTGTTTTGTTAGTGCGACGACGCGATGGCTATTCAAGAACAGAGTGTCTTTATTATAAAACTACAGTCTCGTGAACAAGGAAGAGAGGTTTTGAGAGCTCGCAGGGAAGAGGCTTCACCCGCTGGCTGGCGAGGAAGCAGGGCTGGGGCAGGAGGCTCCTGGCCTTGGGGCGTCACCTCCTGAGTCCCACCTGCGGCCTGTGCCAGGCGGAGGGCCGACTTTTGCCCACCGACAGCTGAGCAGACGCCCCGCAGGCAGGAGCCGGGAGCCGGCAGGTGGGGGGTGAGATCAGCCAGCGACTCGGGTGGGGGGGGCCCAGGGGGTAGTCTGTTGAGGACAGAGGTCAGGACCACAGCCAGAGGCCTGAGGCCACCAAGCGCCGCAGAAGACAGTGCAGATGGGCCGCCCCACCCAGAAGAAGGAGCAGAGTGCTCCAGCTCCAGAACATTCTGTGGCCCTCCCACCCACACAGTGGCCGGTGTTCAGGGGCATCAAGCCGTCACACCGCGGTGCAGCCGTCCCCACCCCAGCTCCACCCAGCGCGTCTTCATCTTCCCGACCTGACACTCACTACCGCTCCGCCCCCCCACATCCCTGCGCCCACCACGCCGCCTCCGTCTCTGTGAAATAACACCCCTGGCACCTTGCGGGACTGGACTCCGCAGGACGATGGGCCCCGGGGGCACCTCCTTTGTGGGCCGCAAGGCTGCGGCGCGCGTGGGTGCAAACGTCTCTTCCGGCCCCTGCTTTCGGTTCGTCCGCGTCTCTGCCCAGGAGTGCGAGGGCGGGATCCTCTGATGGTTTATGTCTAACTTCAGAAGGATGCTCCAGAATGTTCTCTCCGTGGCTGCCCCGTTCTAATCGCCCAGCAGCATAGCATGGTGTTCCGGGTTCCCTGCACCCCCCGCCCCGGCTCTAACTCCCCCAAGGTGCTGCCTCGGCCTCACCGATGGCCCCACGGGTGGGTGATGGGAAGGCTGCGGGGGGCGGCGGGGCAGGTGAGGGGCTGGAGATCCACGGTGCCCTTGGGGTAGATTGGAAAGTAGTGGTGGGTGGGCGGGTATATGGGTGAGCTGGGGGGAAGGGCTGGGGGCGGGGCACAGGGGTGGAGGAGGAGAGAGCACATCCCTGAGGCGAGAGGAATCCAGGGAGCTCCGGCCACCCCCAGCCCCATCCCCAGCCCTGGGTGTGCCCGCCCCAGCTGTCTTGTGAAAATACTTCTGAGTTAGGGGTCAGAATGCACTGTCATCCAGTGTGTGCTTGGGGGAGAATCACAGACGTGTAACTGCTTCCCCGTCACCCCCGCCCCCACCTGGCAGGGCTCCCTGGGATCAGGGCTGGTCTTAACCCTAAGCCTGATCTGCCCCGCAACCAAGGTCACGTGGGCAGCAGGAGCTCAGTGCAGGCAAGACTCGGCTGTTTTAGGCGCATTTCAGCTGGGCAGTCAGTAGTCACTTACGGGGCTGGGACTGGATAATCACGCCCCACGCACCCCTCACGTGTCCTGCGCAGACACGGGCCCGACTCACAAACCACACGGGGCTCCCTGGTCCTTGAATGCATGGCTCTATTCAGTTTGCAAAACCCCGAGGAGCCAATGGCTGACTCCTCGTCCCGCGGGGCGTGTGTCCTGAATCCGGCTCATGGGAGCCCCTCGTTCTTCAGCCCAAAATGTCTGATTCAAATGGAGACGTGTGCCCTAAAGCTGGCGAATGAAGTGCTCCCCTGGACCGCGGGCGGCCGCTGCGCTGCTAAGCTGGTAAGCCGCCAGCTGGTGGCCACCATTTGGCACCTCCCGCCTGAGAATGAACCCATACAGATGACAGAGAAGAAGAAAGACAGATTCCTCAGGACCTCATAGAGCTCCTGGATCCAGCTGTGCCTGAAGCCCTTGGACTTTCCCATTACACGAGGCAACCGGTTTCCTTTAAGGGCTCAAGCCAGTTTAGGTTATTTGCAATCGAGAGGGCCACCCGGAAGAAAAATATGCTGGGTTATTTCGTTGGGGTGGTTTTCACCCGGGAGAAAGTGGATTTCTCAAGCTCAATAATAAGACCCCGAGTGAGTGGACGGACCGTCTGGGGTCGGATCCTGGCTCTGGCACTGGCAGTGCCGCGCCTGGGGGCGATGCCCGGTCTCCCCTCTCTTCGTCCTCAGGTCCTTCTCTCTCACGTGGGGCTCCAGAGCTTCCGGCTCCTGTCAGTCGCTGTGCGGGCTGTGCTGCGGGAACAGCGGTCCTCAAATGACCGTGTCGGCACCTGCTGCTGCTTTGAGCCGGTCCTGTGCTCCCCGCAGGCTGGCTGGAGGCCCTGCCCCCAGGCCCCTCAGCGAGGGAGCCCCAAATGCCCGGGCCGGACGGGCCACAAGCCACTTCCGCTGACAACCCAACGGCGGGAACGCGCCACCCAGCCCATTTCAGAAAGGCCACGCGTGCCCGTGAAGCAGCACCGCCCACCATGCCGCTGGGCGTCCGGAATGGGCCCAAAGGCTCCTGGGAGACACCGCAAGAGCCTCCCCCGTGGCCGGTGGCCTCCTGCAGCTTCGATCTGCTGGCCAATGGCTGGCCCCCTCTGCCACCCACAGCCGGCCCCACAGCCGGCCCTGCTGGGCACAGCCGGCAAGCCCTGGTATTAAGAGCCGACGGTTTTAATACCCTCGATGAGCCAACGTGTGCGGCAATCACGAGGCGCCTGCCTCCCCCCGCCTGCCCCGCACTCACCGTGTAATTACGCGTGATCACGGCACGCCGAGCGCTGATTGCGACTCGGAGGCGATCGCCTGCTTCCAGGCTCTGGGGCTGGAGCCCTCGGCGGCCTAACGAGGGTAATTGAGGCAGGGCTGATTGTGCCGGAAAGCCGGGGGGCCGGAGCCGTGAGAACGGGCTACGTCACACCCCAAACGGGACGCATTTGCTAAATTTGTTTCCGATGCAATTTCATGGTGATTACACTGATTTCTCCTTAGTAATTGAGCCTGGCGCTGAGCCCCGTGCGTGCGGCCCGGCTGTCAGCGCCCTCGGAAAGGACACTGCACGGGAAGGCAGGCCGGGCGCCGCCGGGCTCTCTGGGCCACTCTCTCCTGACGCGCGGTGGCCAGGTGTCCGTCCAGCTCTGTCAACTCAGCGCTGTGGGGGACGCCTGCCCCTGGTTCGTCACGTTCCAAATCAGCTCACCGGCCGCCGCTGGGCTGTGGCTGAGCGGCGAGTGGTCATGCCTGTCGCACCCAGAAGCAGGCCTGCCTCTCATCCAGACGCGCCACGGTCGCCCCCCCGGCCCACCCCGCGGGGCCTAGAGACCAGGCCCCTGCCCAGGGCCACACGCTGCCAGGGCCAGGCCGGCGCCTTCCTCATCAGAGAAATTTTTGCCACCGTTTTCCTGGGATGGAATCGCGCATCTGTGCCGTGAAGGCCGCTCTCCCACGGGGTGCCTCACTGTCGGGCTCCCGGCAGAGTGCTCCCGGCAGAGTGCTCCCGGCTGAGGAAGTCTGGTAAACACGGCTCCGGGCCTCACGGTCCCGGGCGGCCCGAGGCCACTCTGGACTCTCTGGGGCAGACTCTGTGTTTTGACGAGGCCCCTGGGACCAGCTCCGGGCTGAGTGAGCGGCGCCTGGAGGACCCTGTAAAGTCGTGCGTGGCCCCCGTGACAACTGGCCCCTGAGGGGCTCAGGCCTTGGTGGTTTTCGGGGTCCGCCGAGGGTTCCAAAGTGCCTCCAAGGTCCCCAAATGGCCAAGCGCGGGGACCCCGTCCCAGAGCCCCAAACCTCCAGGCCTGGCCAGGCGGCGGCGGCTGAGAATCTGCACACAGTCAGTTCTGGGGTGCTCCCGCCGTCGGCTCCCAGCTCAGCAGCGAGGGTCCCGCCTGGACTTGCTGACGCCACTAGGGCGCGGGTTCTGTCCCAGACCCCCCCCCACCCCAGGAAGGAACACTCAGAGCCAGGGTTTAGCAAAAATGTTTAATCTCTCCTTAATGTGTGTGTGTATTTACAAGTACTAAATCTGAAGATCAGTAAAATAGGAAATAGCCGTATATTTACACAGTCCGCGGGCCGAGCGCCCCGACGGCCACACCGCTCGTGCGGGAGGGCAGTGGCCGAGGGGGCGCCTCCGGCCAGCCGAGTGATCGCTCTTCCTTTGGGTGGGGGCTCTGTGGCGTTAAAGGACAGCTAATTGTGGGCTTCGTCTTAAAAATATCTTTCTCTCTCTCTAAATATATCTATTCTAGCTTGGGTAGCACCAACGACGTGAGCCATCAGATCCAGAACTGGGGGGACCAGGGGTGGGGTGCTCTCAGCAAGGCCAGACCAGGGAGGGCAGGGGGATGTTCGGGCCCCTCGTCCACAGCCCCCGGCCCCAGCCCCTCGGGCCCTGGGTCCGGGCAAGCTCGAGGTATTTGGAAGGCCCAGGCTCCCAGAGCGAGGCGTGAGCTGTCCTGGGCGCTCCTGAGATGGTGCGAGCAAGCAGGGCTGGGGGGGTGGGGGGCAGTGGCCTGTAGCAGGGCCAGCAATAGCAGCAGCGTCTGGGACACCCCGCACTGGGGCCCGGATCGCCCAAGGCCTGGGGCTGCAGGGGGGCCTTCGGGTCGCCGCAGAGGAGGTCCCCGCACCCGCGCTTGGGGTCGAGGCCCCGCGGGAGCACGTGCACAGCTGCCGATGGGGGGCTATGGAGTTGGGGGTCGTGGCAGGGAGAGCACGGGGCGGGAAAGCCCGGTGGGAAGGCAGGCTGGGGCAGGCAGGCCTGCCGCACCTGAGGGCGGGTTGGGAGTGGCTCCGGGCTCGCGTGTAAACAGGGACTTAAAGTGCTTGCGCCTCCCTCCACCCCCCGGCCCTGCCCACCCACCGTCCAGGTGACCAGGGCACCAGGAGGGCGCCGCCCTGGAACCTAGAGCCTCCCAGAGGCAGGCACAGGGGCTCAGCTCTGCAGGGACCAGGGAGGTGGGGGAGGGGCTGGAGCTGGACTCTGAAGCGTGGGGGGCACAGGGGCTGAGGAGCCCCAACCTGACCCTCACAGAACTGGAAGAACGGGGGCTTCAAGTAGAAGCCGGCACCCTGGGAAGACTTTCGGGGGAGCGGAGGCACGGCCAGGCCACACCGCAGGGGAGGCAGGGGTGCACCCCTGGACGAGAAGCCAGGCCAAGGAAAGCGGTCTCTAGCTGGGCCGTCCTCCTCGGCTGCCCGGGGACGAGCCCCCCAGGGCGGCGCCGGGGGCAGGGGCTCCCGCAGCAGCAGGAGGCCCGAGCCCTGCCCGGGGCCCGTGAGACCCCCGTCGGCGCCCTCCCAGCGGCTTCCTGGACCAGGAACGCCGGGATTATTTCACACAGCCCCCCGCCCCCCATGAGAGGGGGCGGCCCCTCACCTGATCTCCAAGGTGTGGCTCACGCTGCATGGGGGGGGGGACCCCAAGACGGGCAGCCCCCAGGGCGCGGGGCCGGCCACAGTTAGCTGTCCCTTAAAGTCCGCGGGCATCTTTAGTACCGTCGAAAAAAGTGAACTTGAAAAGGGGCCGGGCCACTTGCTGGCTTTCACAAGTGACCGATTAATTAAAAAACATAAAAAAAAGGGTCTAACAACCTCTAGTATTCAACACTTGCAGTTTTAAAAAGATCAAGTCAGACTAAACGCTAGCACGGGCATGCAGGAGTCCACGGCCCGGCGCCCTGGACGCTCTCGAGGGGCCTGCGACAAGTTCTCTCCTTCTTACATCAAAATGAAAACAGGGTGACCCGCAGGTCGAGGGGCAGAGGCCTGGGGGGAGGGGGCTCCACTCGGGGAAAACCCTGGCCACTTTCTCCACGACCACCTGGTATTGCTTTCCCACTGCCTTAGTTTCCTTATCCTACACCGTAAGGTTTCCCTCCCTCCACGTAGCTATACAGGACCCCACTGGGGCTGGAGACTGAGGCCAGAGCCACATATATATAGATATATATATATATGTACAGGGTGGTTCTTTTTTTTTTTTTTTTAATTAAAAACGTGTTCTTTCTTGCTCGCCGAGGGCAGGGTGGGCAGAGCCGGCCCCAGGCCCTGCGGTCGCTGCACCCTCCCGCCGGGGCCCCCACAGCCCTGGCTGCCCGCGCGGCTGCAGCGCGGCTTGCGTCTTCGTCCCCCCTACAAACAGCCAGTTGTCCCACCGCTCGCGAGGGGCCGGCGCTGCAGGGATGCCAGGCCGGAAGCCGCTGAAGGTGGACGTGGAGAGCGGGGGACACGGCGGGGGAGGGGGTGGTCAGGGGGCTGCTCCCAAGACCTGCACAGCCGGAGAGCACGGCCCGCCCGGGGTGGGTGCGGGAGCGGCGCGGTGGGGGAATAAATAATGGGAACGTGCGCTCACGGCCCGGAGCCCCAGGCCCCAGCGGCTCCCAGAGGCACAGCCCTGAGGACACAGGAGAGGAGTCACCGAGTCCTTGTGAGGCCACCTGGGGGCTTCGAGCGAGCCATTCTGCAGCCCCTCCATAGGAGGGAGCCGGGGCCTCCCTGGGCCTCCGTGGGCCAGGGGGACGTGGCGCTCCGGCCTCGGCCGCGGCCGCGGACAGCACGCGGTGAATCGGACGATGGTGGCGGTGGTGCAGCAGCGAGCGTGGAGGTGACCAGACGTGGACGCGGTGGGTGGGCGGCGACGGGCGGCCCGACCTGAGCTCTCCTTAGGGGGCCCCGGCCGCTCGGCCTCCCTCAGGGCTGGCTCTGCGCAGGCGGCCGGGAACGGCGGACGCCCGCCTGGCCCCTCGTCCTGGCCCTCTGACCTTGGCAGCACAGCCTTGAGGACACAGACCGGGCCGGCTACCCCTTCCTGGGGGCTCCAGCCTTACCCCCAGGTCCTTGGCAGTCACCCGACTCTCCCCAAGGCCAGGGGTCACGCCCGGGCTCCCCCAGCCCTGTGCTGAGCAGCTCCGGGGCACAGGAGGGCTAAGGCCCTGTCACCCCCAGCGAGCAGGACGGGGACCCCCGCCAGGCAGGAGGGGGCGGGGGAGGCCCGGAGGACGCTGACTCGCCGGCCTCTGCTGGAGGCTCGGGCCCCTGCACCGGGGGGCGAAGCCGCCTCAGAGCTGCCTCTGCTCCCAGCTCTGGCTGCCGGACAGAGGCCGCCCCCGAGGGCCCTCTCGCCCAACTCCCGCTGGGTGGTGACAGCCTGGTGTCTCAGCTGCTCAGGGCCATCGTGTCCACCACCTGCTCCAGCTTGCTCCGGAGCCGCTGCCGCCGCGCCTGTTCGTCCTTCTCCAGCGCCGTCAGGATCTGCAGAGGTGGGCGGGGCGTCAGCGGGCCTGGGCGGGGCGCCTGCTCAGAGGGGCGGGGCGCCTGCTCAGAGGGGCGGGGCGTCAGGGTCCTGGGCGAGACCCCTGCTCACGAGGGCAGGGCGTCAGCGGGCCTGGGCGGGCGCCTGCTCAGAGGGGCGGGGCGTCAGCAGGCCTGGGCAGGGCGCCTGCTCACGAGGGGCGGGGCGTCAGCGGGCTGGGTGGGGCGCCTGCTCGGAGGGGCGGGGCATCAGGGGCCTGGGCGGGGCGCCTGCTCGGAGGTGGGCGTCAGCGGGCCTGGGCGGGGCATCAGGGGCGCAGGAGGGGCTCCTGCTGGGGTGCGCGGGGGCAGTGAGGGTGTCACCAGCGGGGACTCCGGAGCATGGACCAGGTCACCCACCAGTGGCCTGGGTTGAGCCTAGAGCCCCAGAATCCTGATGTGGAGCATGAGGCTCCCAAGTCACTATTCCTACTCTCGATCCCCCAAAACCTCAACAGGGCTTAATCACAGCCTCTTGGTGTGACCTCCTCATGCAAGCGTCACAGCAGGGCCTGGCCTCTGGGGGCACAGACCACCCTCACATAGCCTGCTCTGCACCCCAGCTCGGCCGGGAGAAGCAGCACCGAGCTCTCGCCAGGCCCTCTGCTTGCCTGCATTCCCGGGTCGGGCGGGTCAGCAGCCAGCAGCACAGCCTCGCGGCCACCTCCCTGCACCCATCTCCCTTCAACCTCGCCCGTGTCTGCACCCCGTTACAGAGAGCTCCTCAGAAAGGAGCTTCCCCCCTCGAGGGCCGCAGGCGGTGCGGGCACTCCTCAGCCTCGGCTGGTCCCTGCCTCTCGTCCCAGGCCCACCCGTCCCCTCTGGGCTCACCTCTGGGGCCGCCTCCTGCACTCACAGGCGAAGGTCCTCCTCCCTGCCGCCTGCCGACCCCACACCCTGGGCTGGAGCCTGACAGCCTGCTCTCAGGTCCGCCCCACAAACTTGAATGGCCGGGCCCTCGACCCTCAGACCCGTGCCCCCCGCAGCCTGCCCCACCTCCTGTCGCTGGGCCACAGGTCTGAAATCAGGCCCAAGCAAGACCCAGCCCCCGAGGCGGGTGGGCCCCGTGCCCCCCCCAACCCTGGGCGCCTGGCCATCCAGTCATGGCTCTAAACCCCGATGGCCCTTCCCACTCGGGGAACAGCCCAAGCCTCCTGGGGCCTGCGTACCCGGTGCTGAACCCCGCCAGGGCCCTCCCCACCCCGCCTCCAGGCTGGCTCTGATGGGGCCTCACGGCCCCTGCGGTCCCGCAGCGGGGCCCGCTCTGGCCTCAGGGCCCCGGCATCGGCCCTGCCCGTCCTGCCTCCCCAGAGCCCAGGGTGCACTTTCCAACCCAGCCTGTAAGTCCGTCCTCCCGCGTCCGGTGGCTCAGGGGCCCCAGCTCTGCACAGAGGCCGCATCCGAGTCAGCAAGGAAGGTACTCAACGTTGAGGGAAGGCCCGGTGCCCGGCCCCGGACGCAGCCACCCCAGCCGATAACCCCGGAATGGCCCCTGGGGGAACGGTCACTCACTGACCCACGGTCTCCACGTTAGAGAGACTGCCACACACTCGCCCACGCCACACCGACCACACGACCCCTGACCTAGGGGGGCCCCGCCCGGCCCTGAGGCCTGGCAGGGACCCAGGGGAGGCCTCCTTCCCTGCCCCAGCGAGCGAGGCGGCCAGTCAGGGTGCGGCATGGAAAGGGCAGGGGTCTGGCGGCGGGGCAGGGGTGGCCGGAGGGACCCCCGCCCTCTGGGTTGGGGGCGAGGGCGAGTGCCCGCGCTCACCTCGTCCTTGTACTTGGTGATGTAGGAGTAGATCTCGTGCAAGGCGCTCATGCTGTTGAACTGGCTCAGGTGCAGCCGCGACTGCTCCGCCAGGTAGGCGCTCATGTCCTGGTCGCTGATAGCGGGCATCTTGGCGATGTCAGCGTAGTACCTGCAGGGGGGTGGCGGGGCGGGCCGTGAGCTGGGCCCCGGCCCCTCGCCCCGCGGCCTGCGCCCCCGGCGCCCGCCTCACCTCTCCACCCAGCTCTTGTAGTTGGGGATGTCCTTGGCATAGAGCAGCTTGTTGGAGGGCGAGTCCTTGCCCAGCTTGTGCTCAGACGTGGAGCAGGAGTCCATGAAGGTCTGCGCCACCACCGACAGGCAGGCGTCCGTGATGCTGCTCTTGTGGATGTCGAACACAAACTGCGGGTTCTTGATCACATTCACCCAGAAGCGCAGGGGCAGGCTGCGGGCGGGAGGCGGGCGGTCACGCAGGACCTCCGCTCCCCTTCCGGGAGGCACAGGGCAGGGGCCGGCCGGAGGTCCTGCGGCCCCCCTGGCTCTGACCCTCCACGCAGATGGGAAAACCGAGGCCCGCAGGAAGCCAGGACTCTCGTGCGCAAGGGGGGTGCACCCCGGCACTCGGCCCCCACTCCAGGAGGACAGTCCCTCCACACGGGCACAAGTGGGTGACAGACACATGGACCAGAAGTGCTCCCTCACCCTCGGGTGCCTGCCGCGCACACACGGTCCTCCTGGGCCTGAGGGCTGCCCACATCAGGCTCACACACGCCCGCACGCTCGCCCCAGGGGCGCACACTCCCAGGCCAGCTCACCCCTGCTCCTACCCAGATGGACCCTAGAAGTGAGACCAGGAGGGGACCCAGGAGACGCAGCCCCACAGACGGCTGATCTCTTCATCCAAAATGCCCCCTCCAGGACAGCCACCAGCTAGAGCACCAGGACCCACTAGTCACGTGTGGTCGTTTAATTAAATAGAATTAAGTGAAACATAAAGTCCCGATTTTTGGTTGCACAAGTCTCACGTCAATTGCTCAGGGGCCACGTGTGGCTGCTGGCCACTGCTCTGGACAGCAGAGCTCTAGAACATTCCATCATAAGGGGAAAATCCCCGGACGATGCAGACCTGTAGGGTGCTGCCTCCTCGCCAGTGCCCTGGGGGACCCCTCCAGGCACACGGAGGAGCTGGAGCACCGGCTGGGCCCCAGCTAAGGCAGAGCTGCATCCCAGGCTCGGGAAGCGGCACACATAGAAGCCAAAGTCGGAGGGGCCGAGATCACCAGAGGACGAGGGACGCCGACGCCACAGGAGCCTCTCTGGAGATGGGGCACGTGTGCGGAGGGCACGGTCAGGCCAGAAAGACACGAGCCCAACAGGGCGGTGGCTGCTGGCCCCGGGGGGGGAAGGGTGTGGGGGGAGGGACGAGAGCTCCCCGGGGGGGGAGGGTGTGGGGGGAGGGACGAGAGCTCTGGCAGTGCCGGCCCCACGGTCACGTCCTCACCGCAGCCTGCCAGCGCGGGGCCTGCTCTCACACGGCAGCCCACACTCACACACCCGCACACGGCCGAGCACGCCCAAACACACCCGTGATCACACCCGCACGAAGACACACACGGATCCACCGCCTACACCTAAGGCAGGTCCTGCAAGTCGGAGCAGAGGATGTGCCCAGACCCTGCGCAGGGGAGAGGCAACGGACACCCCCGGACACTGAGTCAGGAAGGCTTGTCGGAGAGGAGCTGGCCTCAGCACAGAGGCCACGCACCAGGGGGCCTGTCTCCCACCCCCCTGACCCTGCCCGCCCCCCCAGCCTCCCCCAGCCCCACAGCCACTGTGCTGCACCTGCCCCGCTCACCACGCCCACCCGCCCACCCCCTGACACCTGCCCGGCTCACCACACCCACCCCACCCCCACACCTGCCCCGGCCCACCACGCCCCACCCCCTGACACCTACCCCGGCTCACCACACCCACCCCCCAACACCTGCCCCGGCCCACCACGCCCCTCCACACCTACCCCACCGTGCCCACCCCCTGACACCTACCCCCGGCTCACCCACCCACCCCCAACACCTGCCCCGGCCCACCACGCCCACAACCCCCACACCTACCCCAGCCCCACCGCACCCAGCCTCCAACACCTGCTCCGGCCCACCACACCCCTCCCAAGAACACACCAGTTGCTCTTCCAGGTGTGGCGCACGTCGGAGTCGTGAATCTGGTGCTGGTCGGCCTGCTCGTCCAGAAAGTCGAACATGTACTTGATGGCCAGCGGCAGGGCCGAGCCCCGGTGCGCCGTGCTGAAGATGGTCTCAAACAGGTCGTCCACAAACTTCTGCAGCGTGCCCTGTGCGCGAGCGAGCACGCAGAGCTGTGGGGGGCCGCCGAGCCGCCCCTCACCCCCGGCGGCCGGGGCGCTGGCTGCACCGCCCGGAGAAGGCTGGGGATGAGCCTGGCTTCCGGAGGGCCCTCCCGCCGCCCCCCACCCCCGCCGCCCGGCCGTCCCCGCGGCCGCCCCCCGCCCCCCCGGGGCCTACTTTGGTGGCCAGCAGCCGCGTCAGGTAGATCTCCGAGACCATCTTGCTGCCCCGGTCGCCCTCCCGCTGGTCCAGGTGGTCGTGGTTCTTCACCAGGTGCCACAGCTTGGTGCCGCTCTCCAGGTCGGGCGTGATCATGGGCGTGCGGGAGCGGAGGCTGTCAGGGCTGCTGGCCGTGCGCAGCATGCTCTCTGCGGGCACCGCGCCCGTCAGCGGGGGCCCTGCACGCCCAGGGGCGGCCTCAGGCCAGGCGCCCCCGCCCCCCACCCTTGTCTGGGCCTCAGCTTCCTCATCCGAGAAGTGGAGTCAACAGCCCCGCCTCCCTGGGTTGCGGGGGACAGATGCGCCACGACGTGCCGTCAGCCCCCACATCTGTGGGAAAGGCCACGCCCCTCCCAGCCTGCAGCCAGGAGCACGCAGGCGGCGTCCCTTCCAGGGGTGCGGGCCCTGCCCAGCGTCCCCGGGTCTCACCGTATCTGCTGAGGGACTTAGTGAAGGTGGACGAGTTGGAGATGTTGTAGGCGGACGTCTGCTTGGGCACCAGGGCCACTGAGGACCCGTCCGTCACCTGCAGGCGGAGGCAGGAGACGTGTGACACAGTAGCAGGGGCCCAGGTGACACGCTCCTGCTGGTTCCCCTCGACGCACTCTGGGCCTCAGTTTCCCTACTGGTGCAGCTCGGGGGCTGTGCTGTGTCGTCTTCCCCTTGCGGTCTGCCGCCCACGGCCCGAGAGGCCTGGACACGCCCAGGCCCCGGGGACGGCCAGGCGCGGCCGGAGGGTCACCTGGTAGTGCGCCAGCGTGTTCAGCCTCTTCCAGTCGTTGTCGATCTTGGTGGTGACGTCCTCGTCCTGCAGGATGACGCGCGCCATGCGGCCCTGGCGCCACTCTGCGGGGAGGGGGGGCGCTGGAGGGGCAGGCCACCCGCAGCTGCTCCCCCTCCCGCTGCTGGCCTCCCACAGCGGGAGGCCAGGCCCCGAGGCGCAGACAGAGAGGCCTCGAGCAGCAGGGTAAGGGAGAGAGGAGGCTCCTCGTCCAAGCTCCCAGCGGGGTGCACGCACCCCTGCTGCGGCCCCTGCCCCTCCGGCAGCGCCCACCTGCTGCGGCCGCCCCACCGTGGTGGCCCCGCCTTCCAGCGCTCAGCCGGGCACTGCAGCCCCCGTGGCGTGCGGGCCCTTAGCCTCTCCAGCCACAGGAACCCCGGGACTCCCTGGCCCGGGACCGGCCCCCCCCCCCCCCTGCTTGGGCCCTTCCAGCTCTGCAGCTGCCCCACCTGCCTGGCCCCAGCCCCAGGATAGGGCAGCAGCCCTCGCCCTGCCTGGGAGCTTTCCAGAGCCCAGCTCGACCGCATCCCTTCCCCTCACGCGCCCCGTGGCCTCCAGCACCCTGCGGACTGGCACCCAGTGCCCGGCTCGCTACCTGCGGCCCCAGACACGCCCCCCCGGGGCCGCCCCTCCGCCTCAGGCCGGGCCACACGCTGCCAGCCTGCGTCAGGCCCCTCGGGGCTCACCCAGGTCCATGTCCCCAGCCTTTGGCCGCTGGGAGTAGGGCACGCCCTTGTACACGGCGTCCAGCAGCTTCTCCTTGACCTGTGTCACCGTGTCACAGTTCAGTCCCTTCACTGGCACCTCGGGGGCGTTCTCGTTCTCGGGGTTCACACAGTTCAGGGTCTGCGGGGGGGCAGGGGGTTGCGGCGTCAGCCCCCAGCTCTCCTGGGGCGGGCTGTGCAGGGGGTGCGCCGAGGGGCGGGGGGGCTGCCGAGCCAAGGGGCGGCGGGCTCGCGCTCACCAGCGTCTTGTAGTCGATCTGCTGCCGGATGAGCTTGTCCTCGCTCAGGGAGTAGCGGGCCTCTCCAGTGATGGCGTCGATGGGGCCCTTCTCCATCTGCTGCTTGATGGCGCAGTAGAGCATGAAGAGGGGCTCCCCTGCACACTCCTGCGGCAGGCGGGTGGGGGTCAGGGCATCTTCAGGGCCCTTGGCCCCCGCCGCGCCCCCGCCTCTGGTGCGTTTGTGAGCCTGCTTCCCACCGGGGCGACATTTCCAAATATTTCCTAGGGGCCAAGTCGAACCCTGGCTCCGGGGCCCAGCGAAGACAGAAGAGACGCGTTACGCGACGGCCCAGCCGCTTTACGCCAAGACGAGACCAAGGCCAGCGGACGCCAGCCTGAAGCCTCCCGCGACGGCACGTGAGGCCACGGCGGGGCCGCTGCCCCAGCCCCCGCCCCACGCCCAGGCCGAGGCACGGGGGACCCTCGGCCGGCACAGTGCGACGACTGCCGGGGACCCGTCGGATGTCGGGGGCCCGCCGCCCCTCCTCCTGTTACTGGAGGGCACAGAGCCAGCGCAGTCCTGGGTGCAGACCTGCCCACCCAGAGCAGCGACCCGCCAGCCGCGCGGGACAGAGCCCACGGCCATGACACCTTGAGGTCGTCCCTCGGAACTCGGCAGACACCTGCTTTGCGCCTGCCTCTGACCACGCGCCCTCCAGCCCCCCCCAACCCCCGCCGCCGAGCCCGCCTCCAACCAAGCGTGGCCCCACCTCAGCGCTTCTGCACCTGCCTGCTCCTACAACCAGAAGTTTCTCCCTCGGGCCTTCGCTGTGGACAGAAGCAGCCCTGGCCAGTCCCAGGCGCCCCTCCTTCCAAAGGGACGTGCGGGCAGGCCCCGCACGGCCCCCTCCTCCCGCGCGCGCTCGCCCCCTCGCGTGCACGGCAACACGCGCCCAACCCAGGGTCTCCAACCCGATGTCAGGCCGAGGCCCCTTTCTCCGGGGGTGCGGAATCGGGGTCACACAGGGAGGCACCTAGACAGGCCCCGCCCCCAGCCGCCTGCAGGCTCCCGCCGCGCTTCTCCCGGCCTACGGGGCGCGGCGACCCGAGCACGTAAGCGGCAGACGGGGCCCGCACAGGGCCGCGTTTCCACGGGAGGCGCACGACTCCATCGCTGGCACCGGTGGCATACGCTGAGGTCACTTTGGGACGCTGCTGTCCCCTCGCGCTGTGCCCCCCGCGGACACGCCCCAGCCCGGCTCCCCGGACCTCTTACTGGGGCCTGCACCCACCTCAGGGCCCTGCTCCCTCCGTCTGGCCAACTCCTTCCCCCCTTCACCTCTCACCCCCCCGGCCCCCTGCCCCTTTCACACCTGCTCCATTTCCCGTCCACACCTCCCTCCCCAGTCGGGGCAAACTCTGCTCCGGGCAGCTCGGAAAGCCCGCTGCTGTCCCCGCTTCAGGACGGACGCCCGGAACCGAGGTCCACGGCTATGAAGCACCCCCGGCTGCCTGCGCCAGCACGACCCCTGCCACGCAGCAGCCACAGGGCTCCGCGGCCCACGCCCGTGGCCACCTGCTGAGCCATCCGACGCCAGAGACCAGGAGGGAGCACGAGCCAGGCTACGGACACTCGGGTCCATATCGCCCAGTTTCTAGAGTGCAGGTGGCTGACTGCACATCCTGGAACAGAACCCGCCGGGGCCCACATGAGCCCCCACCGCACTCGGAGGTGGCCACGGGCCTCCAGGCTCGTCTCCTGAGGGGGGCGACAAAGCCCAGGCGGCCACGTTCTGTCCACAGCAGGGGCCACCGGGAGCCCAGGACCCTCGGCAGCCTGGCCAGCACCAGGACACGAAGCCCCTGTCGGGCGTCCTCTCCATCCTGGGCTCCGGGCCAGGGGGTCAGCTACGGAGACCTGGGTCCGCGTCCAGACTCCAGCTCGGCCAGATCCGCCGCGGGCCCCGCACAGCTCGCCGCAGAGCCGGGGTCGGGGGGTGGGGGTGGGGGTGTGGTCTGCACCGTGGCTCCAGGCTGGTAAGATGCAGGCCACCTCCAGGAGGAGGAGCGGGGAGGCCAGCGGACACGGGTCCTTGGAGAGGTCGTGCTGAGACCTGGTCCCCAGGTGAGCCACTCTGGCCTGAGCTCCCCCCGCACCTGCCTGTCCCACTCTCTCCTTTGTCCCTTGAAGCCATTCACCCCCCTGACACCCTACCTCGGACCTTCTCCCTCCTCGGCACCCACCTACCTTCAGGAATTTGTACAAAAGGAAGGTAAACCAGTTGGTCAGCATCTTCTCCGCCACGGATTCGGTCCTGGAGGCACAACATGGGCGGAGATGGCTTAACGGGGCCCCTGTGCCCGCCCGCCGTGGAGCTGAAGGTCAGGCCCGGAAAGGCACCGCAGGTGTCAGGAGGCTGGGGGGCTGCCGTGGAGACCCCGGCCCTTGGCCCCAGAGCCAGGCCTGAGCGGGACAACTCTGGCTTGGTGCCGCTGGGGGTCAGGTGCGGCGTGCCCCAGAGCAGGGGCCCTGTGCCCGACACGCCAGCTAGGCCCCCGCTCTGCGTGTGGGAAGGGCAGGCTACGGCGGGGTGGTCTGCGTGTGGGAAGGGCAGCCTCACCGGCGCAGCAGCAGCTTGGGGTGGTTCTTGCTCTCGAGGTTCTTCTCGATGAGGTCGGACAGCAGCTGCTTGAGCACCCCCGTGGCGTACTCCATCTCTCCCTGCAGGGCCGTCATGATGAGCGAAGCCACGTTGCCGCGGTCCCGCATGGAAAAGCTGCGCTGGGCCTCCAGCGTGCGGATGAAGGTCAGCAGGAAGTGCTTCTTGGTGAGCAGCTGCCCGAACAGCGTCAGGGACTTCTCCACGTTGGCCTGCACCTGGGGGACGGGGTGGGGGGGGAGGGAGGGCCCGCTCAGACCCGGAGCAGGAGGCAGGAGGGGCAGGCCTTCTGGGCGGGGGGCTGCGGGCAGGGCCGGGGAGCAGGACTTGAAGGCGGGTGGCCCGTTGCCCTGACAGGTCCCGGGGCCTCAGCTGTGTCCTCGGCAGGATGGACGTGGGGAAAAAGGGCGGGTCCCAGGCACGGCTGGCTCCAGGGTCCCTACTCTGTCTTATCTACACCGAGGCTCGTCAACACAGGAGGTTCCCCACGAGGCTACACCAGAGGCTGCCGGTGATGTGTGCTGCCAGCCCAGGCAGACGGGTGACGGGACTCAAGTGCACGAGCACAAGGCCCGGCACGCGGGCGGGAGCACCGGGGAGAAGACCCGGGAGAGCGCGTGGAGCCTGACGGGGCAGCCGTTCTGGGGATGAGGAGGGCTGGGCCGCCCACGGCAGCCCTGGGCCTGAGCCAGAGTGACACGGGCCCGTCCCCGCACAGCGGAGCGGCGACCGTGAGTGGGCTCCCCAGCGTCCGAAGTGTGCAGGTGGGACACCGTCGGGCAGACAGCGCCACCAGGCCAACCAGCAAGCGCCCGCCCGTTCCCAGCCGGGGCCTGGCCCCCCGCCTGCCGCCTCTCGCGTGCAGCAAGCTCGTGCCAAGAGTCAGCACTGCCAGCGCCCACGGGGCAGAGCCCAGCTCTCTGAGCACCACGCCCTCACCCCCAGGCCCGTGCAGAGCCTAGCTGGGCACCCCCACCTCCCGGCATGCAGGGCGGCAGGCTCCTCCCGGTGAAGCTCAGGACCCAGTGCCAGCCAGGAGACAGGACGGGCGAGCTACCGATGGAAGCCGGGACACGAGAACTTCATAAAACAGGCAGGCGCCGAGGAGCCCAGACCGCAGCCAAGGTGGCCGTGGAGCTGGCCTGACCCCCGACGTCCACCAGGCCCGGCCCCGTGCCTCCCAGTGCCCCGCCTGACAGGCTTGGGCCACCCCCCGGGGGTCCCAGGCTGTCCCCCTGGCCCCAGGAGCCCCTGACGACAGCCCACCTCCATCTCCTTGAGCACAGGATGGTCCTCGATCCCGGGGAAGAGCACCCGCATGGCGTAGGTCCGGTAGTCGAGGAACGGGATGCCCGCACCGTCCAGGTCGTTGGTCAGCTCGTGGATGTCCGTCTGCAGCTCCGCAAAGGCTGCAGCCAGACCAGGTGTCAGGGCAGTCACTCCCCAGCCCCCACAGCCCCAGAGCCCAGCCCTCCCACCTTCAGGGCCCATTGCTGGCTGGGCGACTGCGCGGAAACCCCTCAGTTTCCCCAGGCCTCATGCACAGATAAAAACTCTGTTCTTCTGACGTGCCGCAGGATTAGCCAAGCCCACAGCAGGGAAGGCACTAAGCCTGGGGCAGAGCCGAGAGGGGCTTCTCGTGACGAACACGGGCCCTTAGGGGCAAGGAGATCATGGCTCCCTCTGCCTCCCTGGGGGCACACTACCTACCCCGGGGAGCACGGCACCCACCCCGGGGAGCACACCACCCACCCCAGGGAGCACGGCACCCACCCCGGGGAGCATGGCACCCACCCCGGGGAGCACACCACCCACCCTGGCTCTTTGGCCTCAGCTCCTGGTAAGAGGAAGGAGGCGGCCCGGCATGGGAGGCAGAGGCTCGCCCCAAGCCCCTGGGCCCTCCACACTGACAGCCACCACAGGATAACGCAGAACGGTGGACCCTCCACACCACCCGACCTGCTCTGGGCGCCTCTGCTTCTTTAGGAAACAAAGGCAGGCAGGGCAAGGGCAGGCCTCAACAGAACATTCCAGAGCCGTGAGGTGTCTGGCCCGCAGCAGCCCGAGGTAGGCACTCTCTGACGGGCAGCCAGGGCGCTGGGGATGGCGGGCAGGCTTAATTAAGAGCAGGGGCCGTCACCTGCTGGCAGCCACACGGCGTCGGCTCCGGCACACGGTCATCCTCACCCCCAGGAGGGCCCCACCTGCACAGCTCCCAATCCTGGCCCCGTCCCGGGTCCCCCGTCACCCACCCAAACCCCACACACCGGCCTGTGTCCCCTGGGGCTGGTTCTCAGCTGAGCTAAGGTCCTGGGCAAACGCGACACTCTGGTCCGGGGGGAGTCACTCAGAGCCCAACACCAGACCCGAGGGTCCCGTGCAGCAGGCACCCACAGGGCCTCGCGCCCCACCTGCCGCTCAGCTCCCCGCCCCCAGCCGCTAACAGGTGCGCTCCCGCTACCTGCCTCCAGAGCTGGGGGCTCGCACCTGCAATAGGCCAGATCCCTCCCCCATCGGTCACTGTTTGTGCAGCTCCACCCACCCCTCGTAACAGCCCCAAGTTCCCTGGTGAGGTGGCAAGCCAGGGGTCACCCCAGGCTGATCCAGTGCCCAGGGCACCCAGCCCTGCACTACCGCCTCACACCAGCCAGAGAAGCCGAGCAGGCGCGGCGATGCCACCAAGGCCAAGTTCTGCTGCCTAAAGCCCATGCCCTCAAGTGGCTGCCGTGCAGCCCCGGCCTCCACCCCGGGGCCTCCATCCTGGGGCCTCCATCCCAGGCTGCTGGGGGGGCTCCCCAAGGGCCCCGACCTGAGCGCCCACCTCTCTGCTGTGGCACCAAATCCTCATGCACCCCCCACCCCCACAGCAGTGTCCCCGACACGTGACCAGGTATGGCAGTACCTGCCCTGCTTGGGATGAGCCCGGGCCTTGGGCACACTGGCCTCTCTGGGGCACACAGGATAGAGATGGGGTGCCCCCCACCCCGTTGCAGCGTGGGGCCCACCGCCCTGGCCTTTCCTGCAGACCTCCGAGCCCCCTGCTCACGCTTTTTTGACCTCTGTGGCCCCTGTGGGCCAGCACCCATCGCACCATCTGGGGACCCTCCCCCTGTCCTGGGGTCTCTCCAGTCTCAGCTGGGGACTTCTGGGGGAGCAGGCTTCAGGGAAGTGGGACACGTGACCAGGAGAGGCGTCAGTGATCGGGCAGAGCTGGGCCCGGTGGGGAAGCTGAGCCGGCCCACTGCGCCGGCCCTGTCCCCACCGGGAGCGTCCTGAAGACACAGGACTCCATGCTGGAAGTCAGCGGCACAGCGGACTTTCCCTGCACAGGGGCCCACGCGATGCCTCCACGCTGGGGCCTCTCTGAGCCGACTCCCAGCACTCAGAGAGCAGTGTCACCAGAGACACGGACCCCTCCTTAGGAGACTGGGCTGTGGCCTGATTCCTGAGACTTCCTGAGACAGCCCTTCGAGGACAAAGATCAGTGCCAACCCAGGTCTGTATGTGCTGAGGGCCTACGAAGGGGCCCCACGGACCCAGTCACCACGTCCACGCTCCAGATGAGGGATCTGAGACCCAAGAAGGCTGTATGCCTGTTCAAGGCCCTGCACCCAAGCGGGGCCATAAACACAGCACCTCCGGCTCCGGAGTCTGTATGTCAAGCAGCGCTCGCACGCGCCCCAGGGCCTGGTCCGGGCCTGGCCCACAAGCCGGAGACGGAGCCGGCCCAGCAAAGGTGTCGGCCCGCCGAGAACCTGGCAGAGTCGGTGCAGAGGGCGGGGCTGGCTCACAGGCCGGCCCCCCGCCCCGCCCCCACCGCTCCGGGGACGCACCTTCCTTGCACTCCAGAGCCACGCGGGACTCCAGGTTGTCCATCTGCAGCTGCAGCCGCTTGAGCGTGCGGTCGGCGTCCCGAGACTTGCGCTTGTAGGCGATGAGCACGGCCACGATGACCAGCAGCAGGAGGCCCCCGCCCCCGCCAATGCCGACGATGGCGGGCAGGGTCAGCAGGCTGTCCGAGTACACCTGCAGCATCCCTGGCGAGAACTCGAAGCCGCCAGCCCGAACCTGGAGGGGGTGCAGGCCGCTCAGGAGGCCCCCACGCCCACTCGGAGCTCTGGAGACCCCTGGTACCGTGCTTGTGGGGGACCCCGTGCACCCACTCCTGGCCCCAAGCGGTCAGGGGGTGAAGACGTGGGGACTCAGGGCAGGGCTGGGCCCGCCGGGGATGGGGGTGGGGGGCCGCCGGGGCTGGGCGAGGGCTGAGTCGTGCTCCCCCTGGGCCAGAGGCCAGTCTGGGGCTCGGCTGCAAAGGTAGCGCTGCCCTGGGGAGACAGGGTCAGCAGATCAAAGGCAGGGGCCCCGGAGACCAGAGACGGGGCCGGAGGGTGGACGCACCGTGACCTTGTGCTGCCCCGTGAGGTTGGGGGACTCGCACAGTAGCTGGGTCTCCGACACGGTGAGTGCGCAGGGCGTGGAGCCGATGAGCACCGTGTAGTTGAGCCGCGAGTTGCCGGGCGCAGGCGGCAGGAGGTTCCGGCCCTGCAGGGGAGGGTGTGAGCCGGAGGGCCCCGCTGCCCCACGAGCCCCCCACCCGGGGCTGCCGCCCGCTGACCGCGGCCCACCTTGAGGATGAGCGGGGAGCTGGGCTTCAGTTCCAGGAGGCCGGTGGGGCTGAGCGGCTCCAGCACGGGGTCCGGGTAGTAGAGGAAGGAGGAGGAGTTGAGCACCAGCAGGGCGCGCACGTCGTCCATGACGAAGCCCAGCTCGTCGGGCCGCTCCCCCAGCTCGGGCGGGGTGCGCGTCGGGTTGTCCACGGACGGGGCGCGGCACACCATGGTGGTGTCGTTGTACACCAGGCAGCTCTGGGGACACAGGCACGGACGCTGGGCCGGCTGCTCCCCATACAGTCAGGCCCCGCCCAGCAGGGCCGAGGGGCCGCGGCTTCCCCTGGGGTCCACACCCCCCCTCCCCACCCCGTGGCACGGGCTACGGGGGCCCCTGCAAGGACTCACATTCTCCCTTTCGACGCCTCCGTACTTGGCCCGGATACGGGGTTCGCGGACGGTGGCCAGGTTGGTGCCCGTGACGGTTAGGAGGGTCCCTCCACTAGAAGACGGAGCAGGGGCTTGTGGGGGATGCTGACGTTCCGGCGCAGCCGTCAGCCCCCACACACGGCTCAGAGGCTAGAATCCCTGCGCATCGGACCTCCGGCTACGGGCAGCAAGTCTCAGAGTGGACAGGGTCCCCCGTCCTCAGGAGGTGGCTCTGTGCACCTCGAGGTGGGCAGCATCATGGGGCTTGGAGGGGACTCTGTCCCCTTGACTAACGTGAGTTCCAAGCTGTCACGTCCAGGGCACAGCAGGGGTCTCCGTCTTCACTCAGTTTCTCTTTCACTCTGCACTCACCCCCAGAGACAGGCCGGGGCAGCACGGGGCAGGCCCCCCCTGCCCCGCCCCCGCCCAGGCTTGAGGGGCAGAAAGGGGGTCAGGAGCCGCACCCTCGCTGGCACCACACAGGACAGAGGGGCCGCCGGGGCTGAGCGCGGGCTGGGGGGGGCCCACCTGTTGATGCTCCACTCAGGGTCGATCTTCAGGATGGTGGGGTCCTCCGTGTAGTTGTACTTCACCTCGGGGTTGGTGAGCTGCGCGCGGTTGATGTTGATGACGATCGGCGCGCTGCCGGGGCTCTGCCCAGGGGGCGTCAGGCACCGGATCTCCCTGGAATTCCTCCTGGGGCCGGGGGACAGCGAGGACGCGTGAGCTGCTGGAGCCTGGGCAAGTCACCGGGCCTCCCCTGCCCACCCGGAACACGGAGCCACAGCAGCCTGGGCCCCGGTAGCTGACCGTCACGGCCACTGTCCCGCAGCGCCTCCCAGGGGTGGCTGCACGTCTCCCGGAGGGCCGCGCTCGGCACCACCCTTGCTGAGGGACGTGTACCCCCGGCCGCACCCCACGCCGTCTCCTGATCTGAAAATGGAGCCAAGCCAAGCCTGGGCCCCGAGGAGGCAGAAAT
The DNA here is from genome assembly GCA_017311185.1 of Proteles cristata cristata. NCBI lineage: Eukaryota > Metazoa > Chordata > Mammalia > Carnivora > Hyaenidae > Proteles > Proteles cristata. The sequence continues at coordinate 41,967 of JAESUZ010005600.1, read as the reverse complement.
GACCCGGCCAGGGCGGCAGGGGCGCTGGGTCACCCCCCAAGCAGCCGGCCGGTCACCACCTGCACCTGGGTCCCTGTCCCCTCAACTCCTTGAGCACAGCCGGGAGGCTCTAGAGCCGCCAGGCCCGCTCCTGCGCCAAGGCTGCAAACACCGATAATTAGTCTGATAGCGGATAATTACCGCAGGAAAATATTTAAAGGGCCGTTCCGTTACCATCCCTAATCTAAAATTATCCACTTCGGGCCTCGGGGCTTTTGTCAAGATTTCGTTTTTCTCTCTTAAGAAAAAAATTTTTTAAGTACTTGTGTTCCCAAGGGGACCCCCCCTCACCCCGGAAGAGGGCCACTGAGCCCACCCCTCGGCCTAGGCCCCACCCCCCCCAGCACTGCCCACCCTGCCCTTCGCACTCTAGAGGTAGCCTGTCTCCATGGTAACGCTCTCCGCCTCTGGTTTCCATAGCGATCACCCCAGCCAGGCTCTCCACACCCCCCTTGTTTCCTGGGCAACGAGAGGGGGCACGCACGCATCTGCACCACCCCCCAGGGAAGGTAGGCCTTGCCCCGGCCCCCCACGCGCCGTCCGCACCCCATACCAGGAGAAGGAGCAGGGCCGGCCGCCAATGGACACGGCCACGTCACTGCCTGCGTTCAGGTGGCTGCCCTCGATGCCAATCCAGGTGCCCCCGGACAGAGGCCCTCGGGCAGGGCTCACCCGGTAGAAGGTTGGAGTCTAGGGGACGAAGGGACTAGTGTGAGGTGCAGGGAAGGCCTGGCGCTCGGGCCAGAGGCCTGCGGCGCCTCCAGACGATCCCCAAGCCCCGTGCTCGGGGGCTCCGGGGCGTGGCCCACAGTCAGGGCCCAGAGTATGCAGCCGGGGGCCTGGAGCTGGGCCCCGGAGACGGGGGCGCTGAGGGGAGACCAGAGACCACCCGCTGAGGTGGGTGAGGGGCCCACGGAGTCCCGGGGAGCTCCATCCAGCCCCTGCGCGGCTCCCCTCAGCCACTGGGGGAGGAGAGGGGTCCCGGCTGGGCGGGGCTTACCACGAAGGTGAAGCGCTTGGGTGACAGGGCCCGGTAGTGAGGGGAGCAGTCTCGCACGCACACCTCGACCAGGGCATCATGGGAGCGCACCGCGCTGGCGTCGCCGATCTCGCAGACGATCCTGTGTGCCACCAGGTGACCTGAGCGGGCTGCGGGCTGGCGCCCCGCCCACCCGCCCGCCGGCCCCGCCCCGGCCGCACTCACTGCTCGGCGCTGATGTACTCGCTCTCCACGGGGCTGCACAGCACCTTGCCCACGCGCACGCCCAGCCGCACGTCCTCAAAGCGCAGGCCCAGGTTCTCACCCGTGATGGTGAGCCGCGTGCCTCCCTGCCGCGGGCCCGTCTCGGGGAACAGCTGCGGAGAGGCCGAGGCTGGGTCACGGGGCGCCGGGGGCCAGGGACGGCCTGGCACGGGGGGTGGAGGGGTAGGGGAGGGTGCGGGCCCCGCCCACCTTGAGGATCTTGGGGTCCGCGCAGCGGCTGGTGCCGTGGCGGGCATGCATCCAGGCTGCAGGCGAATCGGCGGGGCAGTGGGGGCGCAGGGAGCACCGGCGTTCAGCCACGCACCAGCCGCACTCGAAGCGCGGGTCGGCCTTGAGGCAGAGGCCACAGCTCTCGCGGAGGGCCGGGCACTTGTAGAGGTGGGCTGCGGGGAGGGTCACGGTCAGCGCGCCCGCCCTCGGCCCCGCCCCCGTGCCCCACCGTCCCACCCCGGGCGCCCGCCCTCAGCCTCCTGGCCCCCCTGGCCCCCGCCCTCCGAGGCGCCGGGCCCAGCTCACCCTGGATGTTCTGAGGGTTGTCGATGACGAAGTTGCCATTCCACACCACGGACAGGTTCACGGGCAGGTCGCTGACGTCATTGCCCTCATAGGAATACTGTGGGCAGTGGGCAGCAGTGAGGTCGCGGGCCACTGCCCGTGGCACTGAGTCAGGGCCTACATGCCCCTCCCGGCCACCTCTGAGCCTGGCCCCTGGGAGCGGGCTTGGCAGGGCAGAGCCTGGGGGCTCCCACAAAGCCACCCGCCTACCAGCCAGCAGAGAGGGCTAAGCCGTCACACCCAGCTCTCCAGCCACCTCCACACACACACATACACACACACACACACACGGGGCTTTTTTCTGGGTGGCCAGACCCATGCTCTCCAGCCAAGCCCCTGTCCCCAGCAGCCACACGAGGCGCCCACTCCAGGGCGGCCCCCCTTCCCCTGTGGTCGGCCCCACCAGGAAACCAGAACCTCCCCACTGGCCCCCCTGCCCAGGCATCAGCGACTCTCTACCAACCCGTTTCTTTGTCTGCTGAGAGGACTCAGTAATCCCTACGCTGGACCTGGCCTGAGGTGTAAGACGTGCGCCCCGAGCGCTGGGCACAGGCCAGCAGGAAGCACCAGGTGAGGCTCTGCCCCCGCTGCCCCCCAGGTGGGGCTGGGCTCAGGGACAATACCCCTCCCCCGGGAGCCCAGGGCGCGCGCTCCCAGCTGTGTCCCACTTTCTGCAGCTGAGGGCCTCCACTCCGTCCCAGAGCAACTCATCATTATTTTATCTGCAGGAATTTAATTGGATCCTATCAAATTCACTCCCTTTTCCCGTTCAACACAGGCACCGGAAAGACAAATGTGGGCCAGGGGGCTGGGGGCTGCGGGATGGAGGGCCAGGGGCTGGGGCCACGGCAGGGAAATGGGTCAGGGAGGCACCAACGGGAGGCGGGAGCGAAGGGGACGGTGGAAAGGGACAGGCCGCGGACCCAGAGATGCAGGTGGAAGGCGTGGCCCAGGGAGGAGAGAGGGAAGGGGCAGGGGCCTCCTGGGCCAGCTGCGGGCCATGGGGCCTGGCCGAGGGGCCCACCTGCCCCGGGAGGCTGCTGTGACCCCCTACCCGCCCCAGGGGCACACAGGGTGCTGGCCAACAAGCCACCGCCATTCGCCGGCGGCCGCACCTCCGACCACAGACCTCTCCCCTGGGATTCTCTCCGAACGACACTCTTCCTGAACAGACGGGGAAACCGAGGCCTCCCAGCAGTCCCAGAGCCGGCCAGAGGAGAGCTCGAGTCCGGCCTGCGGACCACCACCCAACACCAGTGCCCCCTCTGCCAGGGAAGGCTCTGGCTCTGCAAGGATCACTAGACCTATCAGGTTCCAGACTCCAAACGTGGCTGCTTCCCGCCCTAAGGCAACACCACCGGAGGATGCGCAGTGGGCCAGCCCCTGGGGACGCTTTCTGGGGCTGGGCACAGGGCGCCTACGAGGAGCCAGGCGCTTGGGCACTGTCGCCCTGGCTCCGGCCCTCCTGGGCGAGGGAGGCAGGCACGTGCACCCATCTGGCCGCCTTGGCCACGTCAAACCCCACGCAAAACCACACGTGCACTTCCCACCCTGTCTTTCTAAGTCGCCCTCTCCCACGTCGGCGATGTGCTCCCGCCAGATGGCGGCTCGCGGCACATCCCCAGCCGTGACCTTCTCACTCCCCGCCCTGGGTGCACGCAAGGCCGTGGCCCCGGCCCGCACAGCCCAGAGAGCCTTCTGAGCCGTCCCCGGGCGCTCGTGGCTGCACCATCCCGGTGCTGAGCAGGGACCGGATCCTGGGGCCGTGAGCGTGACCGGCTGGGCCCAGCACGGGGTGGGGGGCTCCCGCAGACGCCCCGCCTCACCGAGGAGTTCTGGCACTGCAGGCTGGAGCTGTTGAAGCGCAGAGCGGTGACGCGGGCGGGGCCGCCCGGGATGTGGAAGAGGCACTCATACCCACGTTGGCCCGACTGCGGCTGCGGCAGGTTGCGGGCGGCCAGGGTGATGGGCTTCACCACGCCCACCGGCACGTAGATCTGCGTGGAGGGCAGGATCTGCGGACAGTCCTGGGCAACGACAAGGCTCCGGCTGAAAGGCTGGGCGCGAGCCCGGTGCGCCCTGCTGCGGCCCAGACCCCCCTCTGTGGCACCCCGGGCCCATCCTCCACACTGGCAGACAAATCTCCGAAACAGCCAGCAGACCCGGAGGCAGGAGGCCCGGGTCCTGCGCCCGCCAGGCCGAGCCACACACCGGGGGCCTCTCACCTGCGGGCCCGAGTGGCGCGCCCAGCGCTCCAGGACCCCAACTGCTCGGCCACCGCGGGAGCCCCATCTGGCCCACAGCTGAAAAGGCCCCTGAGGCAGAAGCAGCTGAGCGGCTGGGGCTGTGAGCTCGCAGCTGGGGGCCCAGGGAGCGAGTAAAAATAGCCAGAGCTGGGCAGAAAAACAGCCCGGGCCCCCAGGGCCGCCATTTGGGCAACAAACTGATGCAACGGCCCCGCTTCCTTGCAGCAGAGCCGGCAGGAGCCGCGGGGAGAGGAGGCCCCGCGGGAGCGACGCGAGCTGCGCTTTAAATAGAGATGCTGAAAACAGGCCCGAATCCCCAAGCCCTGCAGCAGCTCCCACGGCAGGCGCAGGCCCGGGGCCTGCTCTGCAGGGGCTCCGGGCGGCATGGGGGGGGCCGGACCCCGGCAGGATGGCCACAAACTGCCAGGTCTGCAGGGACACCCCCCTACCCCCGGCCCAGTGAGAGGGAGGTGACGGGGCCATGTACACAGGGCTACCGTCCACGTTCAGGGACCCACACGCTCACCAGCACTTCCTGGGCCGTTTGATGGGGTGCCCAGGCCCAGGGACCCTCCTGCTGCCTCCCTGCCCCGGCTGCCCCTCCTGGACCCCCGGCAGCCCTGGCTCCTTCCAGCCACCGGGACTTGGCTCCCATCGCCCCCCCACCTCACACCTCCCTCTGCAGACACCGTCTCTGCCGCCCCGGAGGCCCGGGCCTGCGTCGGGCTGTAGGCTCCATACCCGCATCAGGCTGGGGTCTGGCTGACGCTGCTCCGTGGCACCAAGCTCCCGAGGCCCCACCCCAGCGGATCCAAACCAGACGCAGGGATGGGAAGCGGGCGAGGAGCCCAAGTCCTTCCGAGCAACGGGGCTGGCCAGGTTTGGGCCCGCGGCACCCTCCGTAGAAAAGCCCCCGTAAAGCCTGGGGCTACAGCCGAAGAGGGTGGATCTGTAGGAGCCCCTTCCCCGGGCAGACTCCCTGGACCCCAGGACCGGCCCACGACAGCCCTCCCCGAGGTCCCCGACCCTGGGGTCGCTCACCAGCCCCCTGCGTGCCCTCAGGACACGTGCGCCCAGCTCATGTGGGCTACGCCCCCACCCGGCTCTCACACCTCCTGCTCACCCAGACGCCCCTCCTGCCAAGTGCCCAAGGCGCCCAGCTGCCCCTGGCTGCCACCCTGTCCCATGACCTGAAACGTCACACTAGGGAAGGGACAAAGGCCCGGGGTGAAGGAGGCTGGTCGGGGAGGCTCTGGGGGGAGTGGCCCCAGGCACGCCGCGTCTCCTCTGCCCCCCGGTGCCCACACCCTCATGCCCCACCCAGCCACGGGCACCGTGTCCACTGCAAAACAGGGGCCCTGGCCTCCATGTCCCCCGTCGGCCTGTGCCGCCTGCTCAAAAATAAGTCCGCGCCCTGCCGGCTCCAGAACGGCTACTACCTAGTTACCACCAGTCACCACGCAGCACCTCGAACGGCTCCGGGAGCAAGCTGCCCACCCCGTGCGTCGGTCTGATGGGTCCCCTCTTCCACGAGGGTTCTGGGCGCCGCGCGTCCCCGCCTGCCCGACACCCCACGCCCCAGGCTCTCACCGCACGGGGCGGACAGCACCCCCCTCCCCGCCGCGGGCACCCCTCTGGTCCGCAGCGCACACACAGGCCCGGGCGTGGGGCCTCCCCTGGGGACTACAGAGCAGACGGGGAGGCCAGCGACAGACACTACAGGCTGGCCTGGGGTCAGGACGGCCTCGGAGAAGGCCCCTGACGACACGGGCCTCGGGGGCAGCTCTCCCAGGCCCGGCTGCAGGCGGCGCCCAGTCTACCCACCTCTAACCCCCGAGCTGGCCTCACCTCAGACACGTTGACGCGGCCCTCCAGAAAGGCGCAGTCGGCAGCGTTGTGCGTGCACACGTGGCGGTATTTGCACCAGTGGCAGGGGAAGGAGCCGTTGACACAGGACAGGCAGCTGTGGGGAGAGGGCAGGGTGGGGGTCCAGGGTGGCCTGTGCCTCCGCCCAGTGGCCACGTGGGGCCGCACCACCGCCCTATCTTCCGTGGCAGCAGCTCACGGTGCCCCCTCAGGACCTTTGCACCGGCTGCTCCCCGCCCGGTGCGCCCCACCCCAGCCTCTGCTGGCAGAACCTTCCCAGTAACAGACGTGTCTAAAGCCTGTGCGGTCCACAGAGGTGACCACTGGCCACACCACGTCACACGTGACCATTAGTACCGGGAAAGTGCTGGTGCACGTACGGAACAGCCTTTCAGATGCCAGTCTCATCCCAATTAACTTAGGTTTACGTTTAGGAGGTAAGCCGTCCCCGTGGGGCCCGGCGGACACCGCCGCCCAGACCAGACCAGAAGGTGAGCTCCGCCTGGCAGGCACCTGTCCAGCTTCTCCCGCGTGTCCCCGGGGCCCACGCGGGTCCCTGTGGTGCCGTGGCCTGTGCAGCCCCCTCCGGCCGGGACCCTGTCATCTCTGCAGCCCCCGTGGCACCCGCGTGCCCTGGAGAAAACCCCCTCTGACTTCTCAAGGACCAGCCAACCCACTGCCACACCCCTTCTCCAGGGACCCTCAGTACCCCCCAGCTCTAGAGTGCCGCCCCTGCTCCCGACCTCCCAGCCCACCCAGGACAGACGGCTCATATCCTGGGAACATCGGCACCCAGGCCCTCAGTGGGCGCCCACGCAGAGCCAGGAGCCGTCAGTCTGCAAGTCAGCCAACAAACGCACAGCTGAAAATCAGGGGCCTCTGGCTCTGTGGCTGACCCAGCCGGGCGGACCACCCCCCACCCCCCTCTCCGGCCTTCCAGACTGAGTCCCATCCAGCTCCGGGAGCACCAGGGAGGGCCCCCACCCCGCTCTCGGTGCCCCCGGCCCTGAGTATCGCTGAGCGGCAGGTACCGGCACGGACAGGACGGTCCCTTCCCTCACCCCCCCACCTCCCCCCGGGCCGTCTCCCGCAAGGACAAGGCAGCTCCCCTCGGGGCTCCCTGCCGCACCCTGGTGCTCTCCTTGTTTGAACCGGCGCCCCTCACTCCCCCACCCTGCCCTCTCTCAGGCTTCTCCCCATGCGCGGCCTGGAGGTTGGGGCCCCCCTGCCAGACAAGGCCCCGCCCCGCCCCGGCCCTGCCAGGATGGCCCCCGCAGAACAGCCGGGACACTCACGACTGGTGGACGCTGCAGTTGTAGAAGACAAAGTCCACAGACGCAAACTTCTTGCCCGTCTCCTTGGACTTCAGGTAAAGCTTGACCACCCGCTGGTCTCCTGCAGAAGCAGCACGGGCTGCGTCATCGGGGCCCCCGGACCCAGGGCCCTGCCACAGGGCCAGCCTCGCCGAGGACCCTCCCTCGTGACCCGGGCCGCACCCCTGCCCCTCAGACCCTGCGGGCACGGGACAGGCTGCTGCTCCTCGCCCCCCCACCCTGCAGCGACCCCTCCCCGACCCCAGCCCCCCATGGCACTCACCCTGGCCCCGTGTGATGGGCGCCACCTCCCGGGCGGAGGGCGAGCGGCAGTGGATGTGGCCGTCCTCCAGGATGCTCTCGGACTCGGTGAAGTCCTCGAAGGAGCAGTTGACGCCAGCCGAGAGGTCGGGCACATTCCAGGCCTGCAGCACAAGCTGGGCCCCCCAGGAGGCTTCGGTGAGCAGGGACTACCACCCCCCCGCGCCCCCCAGCCCCCGCTCCGGGGCGGCCGCGCTCACCGGGACCTGAGACATGGTGACGGAGACGTTCCGAGGCTGCACGGTCAGCTGCACACACTGCGGCAGGTCAGAGGCGAAGCGCTGGGGCTCGTCCGCCCGCTCACAGGCATCCTGCCGCGAGCAGCTGCAGGCAGAGGGGGCAGGGGCTGGGCGTGGGGGAGGCGGCTGGAGGGGCGCCTGGGACCCTGCGCCGGGGGAAGCCCAGTGGCCTTGCCACCGCTCAGCCGGCCACGGGCCACTGCCAGGCCCACGGCACCCCGCCCGGGGAGCCCAGAAGTGCTCAGGAGCCGCAACTGCCCCCCGCGCACAGGAGGGCCGCCTGGGGCACTCACACGCTGTGCAGGACACACCAGCCGCAGTGAGGGTCCCGTGACCCCAGGCACAGCTCGCACGACGTATACTGCACGCAGCTCTCCACGGGCACCCGAGTCACCTGGCGGCACGGGAAGCGAGGCGTCAGGCCCCCACGAGGCGTCCTCGCCGCCATCACGTGTCCCCTGACCCCTGCCCTGCCCCCGCACGGGAGAGCAGCCCCATTTCAGGCCTCCTCGCTCCAGCTCGCTCTCTTCGAAGGCTGGTCCTGGGTGGCCCTGACTTGGCCAAGTCAGGCCGATGGGCCGGGCCCTCTCTCCCGGGAGGCAGCGGCCAGGGAGCCAGCAAGTCGGTGCGGGGGAGACATCCAGGGAGGAGGTGACAGCTCCAGCCAGAGCCGCTGTCCCGTCTATCTGGACTCCGAGCCCCCCAGGAGGCCGTGGGCTCGTCAGCCCTGGGCCTAAGCCCAGAGGCAGGCTGGGCCCTGCGTGGCTGGCCCTGAGGCCCTCAGAGGAGTGGAACAGCCTGACAGCTGGGACAGGGGCAGAGGGGAAGTGAGAGAGGCTCCAGGAAGCGAGGCCTGGCCCCACCTGCCCACCCTCTTGGCGATCATGCGGTCACCAGGCTGAGGTCAGAGGCTGGATCCGAGCGCTAGGCCAGGAAGGCCTCGAGGCAGTGGGCCAGGCCAGGCGCCAACCCCAGGGAGGAGGCTGCCCGAAGTGCCCACCGGGCACACGGGGCCAGCGCTGTGCCGGCCCTCAGCCCAGTGCTCGGGGCCCCTGGCGTCCGCTCCCAGGCCTCAACCGATGCCAGCGCTCTCATGAGGCTCTTATCCAGTATCAGCTCCTGAGGGCGTGTGGCCGTTCGGGAGGACTTGGGAAGCCCGAGCCTGACTGGGGTAACCCGGAGCCAGTGTGTACACAGCAGGTCGATGACGGCCGAGTCCCACTCTCTGGGGGCGGGGGCCCCTCCCCACGTGTCCTGCAGTGGGCCACCCACCTGCTTCTCCGTCATGGCATAGAGGTACTGGCGGTCGGGGCTGAGGACCAGGTCACGCAGGATAGGGCTGTTCTCCTGGGCCACCACGCTCTCGTAGGCCAGGGCTGGCCGGCCGCCAGGGTCCGCCAGGTCTACCAGGATCTGCGGCCGTGAGGGGTTACGTGGGGCCGCGCCGACGCCTTTGTGGCCCAGCCCCACGCCTCCGTAAGGCCCGGGGACTGGAACCCCACCCCCAGCTGCCCCCCCACCCCCAAGCCCTGCAAGGACAAGGCTGAGGCCTCCATCGACCCCAAGGAGGTTGTGTGGGACACACTTCAGCCCGGCAGGCGAGTCCTGACCTAGCCCTTTGTCCACGGGAATAAGCATGACCCACCGCACAGCCACGCCCAGCACAGCAGGGGCCAGAGCCCCGGGCAGGTGCCCCACTCTCCCCTGGGCCAGGCTGGGCGCCCTGGAGGAAGGCAGCGGGGAAGGGAACGAGGAGGCAGCAGGGGTGCTCAGGGAAAGTGAGGTGCCCAGCATGGCTGAGAAGTGGCACCAGGAGGCTCCGGGGCAGGGAGGTGGCATGGGAGTGAGGGGCCAGGGCGGGGCCCTGAGTGGGGAGCACCTGGCAGGAAGGCGGGGGTGGGGGGGCATCTCATGGGCAGGGAAACACCTTCCAGATCCCAAACATACTGGGCGCTAATCAGCCAGCTCTTCTCCGCAGCTTGTGATGCTGCAAAGTATTTTTAGCTGCTTTTACCAAACAAATGTATTCAATTAACAGAGACCCAGGGGGCTTTCCAGAGCCGGGACTCGCGGGGCTGCGTCTGCCCGGCTCAGCCGTCCAGGCGGGCTCCCAGGGCATAAGGTGGCCGGCCCTGCGCAGCCCCCCACCCCTGCCCCCCCGCTGTGACCGCAGGCAGCCCACCTCTCCACCTCTGCCTGGCCCCGACTGGCCCAGCACCCTTGCCATGCACCCCCAGGCTGACAGGACAGGGCAGGTCCCGCTCACTCAGTGGGGTGGGCCGGCGCTGGCGAACACCCCTGCGCTCCGCGCTGGCTGAGGGCGGCAGCCAGGGTGGGGCGCTGTGAGTCTGGGCCAGAGGCTGCCGGCTGAGGGAGGGGGAGGGCGGCATTCCTGAGGGCCCCAGGCCACCCCCCACATCCGCTCAGCTGCCTCCCAGCCAGGCAGCCAGGCTTAAGTCAAACCAGACCCGGAAGAGCCGGGCCCTGAGCTGGGCAGGGGGAGGCGGCTGCGGCTGGGCCCGGAGCTGCCCAAGCGGCTTGGGCCCAGGGCCTCCAGGAAGAAGGGGTGCTGGGGGAGGGGCCGTGCCAGCCCAGCCCCGGTGGCCCTGTGGGGGAGCGTGGACGGGACGGCACCTGCGCCCCGCCGGCCCCGCGGAGCGCCCGCCCTCTGGCAGGCCCAGGCCAGCATCAGCCACAGGGGAGCTGGGGAGGCCGGCAGTGCGGCCTTTGGACCCCACGCCGCCTGGGCCCGAGCCCTGGTACAGACACCTGGCTGCACAACCTACACGGGGCGCAGACCCGCTCCCTGCTCCCCTTCCTGTGAAACAGGGACCACAGACCCCGGCCCCCACGCCACAGGTGCTCTGAGCAAGAAGGGCCAAGCCAGTGCGCCAAGGAGAGGGGACGGAGGGAGGGTGGCCGGACCTCCAGGCAATCCCCAAACCCCAGCTGCCACAACGCAGGCCCGGCAAGGCCAGCCCAGACAACGGCCAGGAAGCAGGGGGCAGGGGGGCAGGGCCCGTGTGCAGGCCGGCGCACCAGACCTCCAGCCCCAGGCCCGGCCCCCCTGTCAGGTCAGGACTCTGGACTCTCCCAGAGCCCGGCCTTACACCCGCCCCCTCCCTGCAGGCGCCTCCCGCAGCCCCCAGAAGCCCAGGCCAAACCCCAGCCCCCCCCCCCAGCCCCCCGGCCACCAGGCCTGCCATGCCCCTCCCTCCTGAGGGCTGAGGGTGTGGACGTCCGATCCAGGGGCACTCACAGCCCAGCAGAGGACAAGGGGACAGGCCAGGGAAGGGCACGAGCCGATAGCACAGCAGCAGGGGCCGCAGGAAGGGGGGCAGGCGGAGAGCAGGGCCCGGGGGGGAGGGAGACACAGGCCACACGCAGAGCCTGGAAGCCCCGCCCCTGGCCGGCAGCGCGCCGGCTCCGACAGGTGGCACCGACAGCTGCAGCGGGGAGCGTGCGTGTCCAGCTGTCCACCCGCCACGCGTCCATCTGTCTGCCCACCTGCCGGCAGCGGGCGGCCCCGGCCCTCGAACGCGCAGAGGCGGGCCCCCGGGGGCCGCGATGTCCCTGGAGAAAGCAGAGCAGGCGGGGGCGCTGGGGGGCACAGCTGGGCCCGGGCCGGATGGGACGCGGGCGACGGGCTCCACGCTGTAGCCGCCATCCAGGCTCAGCGGGCGACTGCACGCATATGTGCGGCAGCCGGGTGGGTGGAAGGCGTCCCGCCCTGGAACGACGCCCCGGGCGCTGGGCATGTGCCTGCTGTGTCACGGCTGGTTTTCAGGCCACGGGGCCCGTGCAGCAGACAGGTAAACTGAGACGTGCGAGGGGCCTGACAGAGGCGCCTAGAGCCCTGGATGGCCACGTGCACCTGGGGACACAGAGTCTGCGCCCTCGGCGGGCGGAGGGATGCAGTGCGCCGCCAGGAAGGCATTCTGGGCCCGGCGTGGGGCCAGGCGGCCGGCTGGGCTGCAGGACATGTGCCACACCGCCGCCGGCCCCCGTGCTGCCACTCCCCTGCGCACAGCTGTCTGGCGGGGGCCACCCACCTGGGGATGGCCCTCCCTGGGGCAGCCGGGCTTGCAGCGCACACCGGAGACGTCCGGCACCCCCTGGGATCTTCCCGCCCGCCTCCAGCTGGCACCTCTGTGCTCTGCAAACCATCCCCCCAAAACACCAGAACATTCCACGGACAGCCACGGCGCCATCCCTCCCACATCCCACCACGGAAATGCCTCAGGGTCCGAACTCGGCTCTGTCTCTCTGCCACGGCGCCCTTCCCCACACCTGCCCAGACGCTGGCATGCAGGTGGCCAGCTCCCCAGGGCATGCCTGCTGGGCCACCCTGCGCCCAGGCACCCACCCACCCCTGGCTCGGACCCAGACGGACACAGCCACCCCCATCTAGCCTCTGCCCCAGCCCTCTGGCGCACCCACTTCTCCAACCTGGGTTTTTCCCCTGTCGCTCTGCACATGGTGGGGGGGGGTCCCCTGCACCTTGAGCTGCGGCACAAGGGCTGTCCGTGTCCCCAAAGAGGGGCCTGGACCCAGCAACTCCTTGGTGCCAGGACCAAAATGCCGGGCCACACGTCTACCACCACCACGAGGCACCTACCGCCCCTTCCCGCCGACAGGCCAGGGAGCAGGTTCACCCTCACCCCAGGCCAGCAGGTCCTGGGGGCCCAGGACGCATGGCACGGGGTGGGGGGTCCTGCAAAGAGAGCCCCAGGGAGGTGGCCAGTAGCAGGTGGGCAGCCCCGGGCCCTGGCGGCCTAAGCCCCAGGCTGGCCCAGCCGGCCGCCCCCACACCCATCACCGCGTGGCTCTCGCCAACTGCTGCAGCCCGGCCAGGTCAGCTGTCCGTCCGTCCAGCCCAGCGCCGACAAAGAGCCCATTCTCTGTGCCGAGGGCGGGTGGGGCCCTGAGAGGATGTCTGGGCCACGCAGGCTGCTTGCCAAGGCCGGCACGCGCCCTAGCCGCCCGGAGGCAGGGGGCTGCCCAGCTTGGCCCCGACCAGGGGAGGGAAAGAGTCCCCGGCCCTGCCCATCCCAAGACAACAGCCCTCATGGCCCTACCTGCGGAGGAGAGGTGCACTGGCTGCACCAGACAGCGGTGAAAGTGACCCCAGGTGAGGGACAGGCAGAAGATGGGGCGGGGGGGGACAGCAGCCAGTGACCCGGCTACAGGGCTGGGACCCAGGGCCGTCCCCTCCTCTAGCACACAGCTGCCCAGCCCATTCCCAGCCCCCCGGCGGCAGACTGCTGCTGGGAGGGGTGCGTGGGGACAGGGGTCTCTTACACGCACACGCTCCACTTCCTCGGCCGTGCGGCCGAGGCCTGGCTCGGGGCGCCTCTCCCTGCTCTCAGGCTGCCACAGGACCCCCCCCTCCTCCAGCTGGGGGCAGGTTCCAGGCCCCTTCCTGGGACCGTTCTCAGAAAGGCCAGGAGGAATTTGATACTGGAAGAGCAATTAACAATTTCCTCTCGGCAGTACCTGGGTAATTAAAACATGATTTGCGGGAGGCCCAATGGCTCTAATTGGGCCAAACACACCTGGCAAGATTGGGGGGAGGGTCCCAAGAATCTGGTCTTTTCCAACACGACACAGAGAAAGGCGGAGACCAACACACACACAGTGGTCCTCTCTGACCCTCGGTCTCCTCGCCTGCCAACTGACGCCGCCTCACAGGGCTGGGTGAGAGCTCGGAAGCTCGTGGTTCCAACAGCAGGGAGGCTTGCAAAGCAGGCCCCCAAGGCTGGACGCTGCCACGAGGTGGAGGGGCGCGGCCACCGGGGAGCCCGCCCCACAGCCCTGGGGGCCCCGCAAAGCTGGGCCCCAAGGCAACGCGGAGCACACAGCCCGAGCTTTGGGCCTGCTATTTCCCCCCGTCCAGGACGCCCTTCCTGGCAGACTTCCTGGGGAATGCTCTGGCCTCTGTACACACCTGGCCGGAACGCCAGGAGCCCCCACACCCTGACCCTGTGGAGGACGGGTCCTGGGGGTCAGGGACCGACCTGCCCCTGGGCAGGGGCACCGCATGGCGCAGGCAGCAGCCCTGGGCCCGCACGAGGCCACCTCACCAGGCCAGCCCTGAAGCGAGGCGCGCACCGAACCGGGCACAGCGCGGCCACGGGAGGCCTGCACCCGAAAGCGCCATTCTCGTCAGTGGTGCGGCCTCACTAGCCAGAGCCCGCGGGGAGGTGCGCGCGCGTGCAGGGCCTGGGGCGGGACCCTCCACGCATGCCTGCGGGCGGCCGCTGGCCTCATGGGGGTGCGGGGAGAAAGAGGTGCTCACTCTGGGACAAAGGGCTGGGGAGCCCCTAGACGGATGCAGGGGGGAAGGAACGGCCCTGTGCCCTCTGGCGCGGCCACCAGGGCCAGCTGTGGCCCGGGGTACCATGCAACGCCACCCAAAGGTCCCAGGGACCACGCCCCCAGCAGGAGGGGCAGTGCGCCCACGAGCCCCCAGGCGCAGCAGCTAAGACCTATAGGACACAGGCGGCTGGGGCGGCCCCTCCCCACCCACAGCCCCCTGGGGGGCAGCCCTCCGCCGGGACCCAGGAGCCTGCCCCGAGCACGGCTGCGTGAGGTCACCCGGTCCGCCAGGCAGTGCCAACCTGGACGTGGCTATACAGCCGGTCCCGGAGGGTCAGGACAGGGAGGTAAGAGGGGCCCAGCAGAACCTGCTCCGGGGCGGAAACCCAGCCACCGGCCCCGCGTGCACGGAGCCCTCGCTGGCCGGCGGGAAGGCAGCCCCGGGCGGCCCCACGGGAGGAGCCCGCGCAGGTCCGCCGTGCACATCGGCACGACACAGAGCCCCACACACTGCCCACGGCGGCTCGGCCGAGCCCACCGACGGCAACGAGGAAGGAAGACTGAAGACGAGGTGCGTGGGACCCACGAAAACCCCAAACTGGCCAAACAGCCCTAGGGATGGAGGTCGGCCAGTGAGGTGACCCTTGGGGGATGGGGGGACCCTCCAGGGGACGGAGGTCTGCTATGCTTCCTGTGACACGGCCCCGGGCCGCACATCCACGGCTGCGAGCTTCCCGCGGATGCATCACAACTGAGAGGGGATGTCAGTCACGCCCGGCCACACGCAGGAGGCGGAGACCTCCCTGCCCCCCACCCCACGCAGGGCTCCCGTCCCAGTGGGATGAGGGCGTCTGCGGGCAGACAGTCCCCAGCCGTGCAGGTGGCCTCCCGGGAGCCCCTGCAGGCATCTAGAGGTCAGGTCACGGGGAATCAATGGCGTGGCTGACACACAGGATCCACATCCACGGGGCCACGGGAGTTGGGGGGCGGGGGCCCCATCCTGCCCAGGATCTCTCTTGGGGCCAACAGCTTTCCCTCAGCCCCCCAGGGGCTCCCCAGTCCACCTCGGGCAAAGCCGCGGGCTGGGGTAGCAGGGCCCCCTGCTGGGTGCACCGCGCAGGCTCCGGCCCAGGACAGGGGGGTCCCCCCCGCAGGGACCCTAAGAAGAGGCCAGCGCCGCTGTGCGCAGCATCCTAGGGAGCATGGGCGTCCTGGGGGAGTGGGAAAAGCACCCGGAGGGAAGCTTCTGGAGCCGTGAGGCCACTGGAGGCTAAGAGGCACCCTCGTCACCGGCAACCCAGGCCCAGAGCAACACACAGCAGGGTCCCAGCGACTAAGCACAGCTGTGACGGCGGGGGGTGTCCAGAGCGCCACAGCCACGTGTCTCCCACACTTGAGGGTCAGCGCGCAGGAAAACAGGCCAGCCTCCCCGGGGCTCCCCAAAGCCGGCAGGCACAGCCCCCCCAGCGCTGAGGGTACGAAGCAAGGCCCCGGAGGAGGGAGCCTCACCAGGGCAGGCCAGCCAGACTCCAGAAGGGCCCAGCCCGGCCCTGGAGCCCAGCGGGGCGGCTGTCCCTCGGGTCCCACCCCAAGGCCCGGCACCCTGCAAGCCAGCGATGCCACAGCCTGGGTCCCCACGGTCATAAACTGGTGGCCTGTCATTTGTTGCCCATGCTTCACAATAAGAAACCCCCCACAAAATAGAGACTTCCGGATTCTCCCGACAAACTGGGTGCTGGGGCAGAGCGGCGGGCTGTGCTCCTCAGCGCAGGCCCCGAGCCCCGCAGAGGGGAGTTCCCGTGCAGGGCTGGGTGCCCCTCACCCGGCCCAGAAGCCGAGGCCCATCCCCACGTCTGCTGTGCGGACAGGAAGAGTGTGAGAAGGCCTCCAGACGAGGCTGGGGCGGGGTGGGCACCCTCCAGCAGGAGCCCGGGGCGGGCCCTCTGCCCACCGAGTGCCTGGACGGACTCAAAAGAACTCAAACCCGGGCCCCCCCGGGGAACTCCTGCCAGGCTCCGGGGCCCCTGGCGGCCATTCGGGGCAGTGGCGGGAAGACACACGCGTGGCTGGGGGCCCGGGGTGTCAGCCCGGAGGACAGGCTGCCTCTGCGGACGGGGAGGGAGGCGGGCGGCGGGCAGCGCCTCTGGGGAAGACCGGGGCGTCGGGGAGCACCCCCAGCCGGCCCTGAACAGCTGAAGCTGGCAAGTCCCAAATTAACCAGCCGCAATTTCACACCACGCTCGCTGGCTCTCCTTCGGCGGGGCCTGGCAGGGGCCCAGCGGCGTCCCCGGAGCGCACCGGTTACTTGTTAAAGCCCGAGCAGACCCAGGCCCGGGGAGCGGAGGGCTCCTCGGGCTTCGTCAGCACAGCAGGGCTGCCCCCAGGGCGGCAGTGGGCAGGGGTCCCCAGGGCCCAGGCTCCAGCATGTGACCAGGACGCAAGACAGGAGGCGGGGAGGGGGCACGGCGCTGGGCGGGGCCAGAGCCGCTCCCACCCCCACGGCGGGGCCAGGACGACATGGGGGGGAGGGTGGGGACGAGGTGGGGGAGGAAACTGCTGCCACAGGCCGGGCCCCGGCCAAGGAGAGGCCCGAGTGGGCAGGGGGCTGGTGTCCCTTCGCGACGGGTCAAGGCTGGAGGCCGGGGGGCGGTTACGGGGCCGGGGCACAGAACGGGGCTGGAACCCCTTCCCCCGGCCCCACCCGCTCCGGACCTCCACCTGCAGTGGTGCCCCAGGGTGGCGCAGGGTCCACGGGCGCCATGGGCCCTAGGCAGCGGGGAGGCAGAGAGAGCAGGGCAGCCGCGCTCCCCACGGGAGCTGGATGGAGCCAGAGCTGCCCCTGGGGAAGGCAGGGCCCGGCGGCCACTGGCGGGGGTGCTGGGCTGGCGGAAGAAAGACCCCTGAAGGCTGGCAGGGCAGGAGGGGGCAGTGAGGGGCTCCCGGAGGAGGGACTGCCCTGGACCCCGGGCTTCCTCAGAGAGGAACAGTGAAATCGGGTCCCCGTTTCCTTTCCTCTGAGGACCCACAGGACTCTCCCTGGAGCCAGTAAGCCTGGGCACCTGCTGCTGCCACCATGTGCCTCAGTTTCCCCATCTGTCCCAGGGCGGCACCGCTATTTCGAGGACTCCAAGAGGCGACACCAGGAACGAGGGTCAGCCACCCGCCCGAACGGGACCACACGCGCACCAGGCTCTGGGCCTCGTCACGCCACACTTGGGGGACAGGCCCAGAGGCCAGCCAGCCAGCTCCAGGGTCACAGAGCCCGCGAGGGGGAGACGCATCCACAACTAAACTCAGCCGCTTGGATGGACGAGGCCGTAGCAACCGGCCGTGGAACACGAACAGCCACGCTTCCCGAGACCCCCTTCTCCTCGGGCAGGTGGTGCAGGGCGAGGCTGGGGCGGGCCTCCCCGGGAGAGCCTCACGACTAACAAGGCTCTAATTCCCCGACGACGGGGCGCTCCTGCCGCCAGGCCGGCAGCCCCTGGGCACCGCTGACCCCACCTACCCCGGGAAGGTGCAGTCCACGCACCCGCAGTGCACACCCAGCCCCGACGGGTCCGGGGTGGGAGGGGCCGATGCCCAGGAAGGACGGGGCTCTGGGAGGCAGGTGCAGGGGCGGGTGAGGGAGAGGAAAGCAGAGGCTTGCCGATGAAGGGGCCTGAGCCCAGCGCCCGCCAAACACACTGGGCCTCAGTTTCCCCTCTGTGGGGCCAGGGAAGAGAGGAGCAAGGACCGTGAGACTCACGGGGCTCCCACCCGGCCCTGGGGCAGGCGAGCGCGGCCGCAGCCAGGGAGGCAGCGGCTCGCGGGCCGGACTAACCCGTTCTCCAACCTCCCAAGGCGGCCTGTGGGCACAGGCGGTGCCTTAGCCAGCTGCCTGCCAGCCCACCCGCCATCAAATGGGCCCCAGGAGCCCAGCCCCCCGCTGGGTATAGGTTCCGGGGCGCCCGGCGGGAGTGTCTCCAAGCAGGCTTCACTCCTGCCTGGGGGGGGCGGGGCTGGCCTCTCCGGGGGACGGGGGTGGGGGGCAGGCAGGGGGCGGTCCTCACCGCAGCCACACTGGACGTGCCGAGAACAACCCACCCGACACACACGCCCCGGGGGCTCCGCTGCCCCCCCCACCGCCCCGACACACACACGCCCCGGGGGCTCCGCTGCCCCGCCGCCCCCACACACACACGCCCCACTCCGCTGCTCCCCACCGCCCCCACCGGCACGCCCCGGGGGTCTGCCCCCGCCCCCACCGACACACACGCCCGGGGGCTCCGCTGCTCCCCCACCGCCCCCCACCGGCCACACACACGCCCCGGGGGCTCCGCTGCCCCGCCCCCACCCGACACACACGCCCCCGGGGGCCTCCGCTGCTCCCCCACCGCCCCCACCGACACACACGCCCCGGGGCTCCGCTGCCCCCCCCACCGCCCCCGACACACACGCCCCGGGGGCTCCGCTCCCCCGCCCCCCCCGACACCGCCACCGCCCCCGACACACACGCCCCCGGGGGCTCGCTGCTCCCCACCGCCCCCACCCGCACACACGCCCCGGGGCTCCCCTGCTCCCCGCCCCCACCCGACACACCCCCCAGGGGCACCGCCCCCACCCGACCACGGGGCTCCGCTGCCCCCACGCCCCCACCCGACACACACGCCCCGGGAGCTCCGCTGCCCCCGCCCCCGACACACACGCCCGGGGGCTCCGCTGCTGCCCCACCCCCCCGACACACACACGCCCGAGCTCCGCGCCACTCCACCGCCCCCGACACACCCCGCTCCTGCTCCCCCGCCCCCACCCGACACACACGCCCGCCCCCCACCCTCCGCTGCTCCCCACCGCCCCCACCCGACACACACGCCGCTCCGCTGCCCCCCCACCGCTCCTGCTCCCCACCGCCACACCCGGCCACACACGCCCGGGGGCTCCTGCTCCCCCACCGCCCCCCCGCCCCCACGCCCGACACACACACGCCCCGAAAGGGACTCTCGCCCCCCACCGCCCCCCACCCGACACCGCCCCGGGGGCTGCCCCCCCCACCGCCCCACCACGACACACACGCCCGGGGCCTCCGCCTCCCCCACCCCGCCCACCCCGGGCTCCTGCTTCCCCCCGCCCCCGACACACCGCGCCCCGGGGCTCCGCCTGCCCCCACCGCCACACACACGTCCCGGGGGGCCCGCTGCTCCCCCACCGCCCCCACCCGACACACACGCCCCGGGGCTCCTGCCCCCCCCCGCCCCCCCGACACACACGCCCGGGCTCCGTCCGCTGCCCCCCCCGCCCCCCCGACCCGACACACACACGCCGGGGCCTCCGCTGCCCCCCCCGCCCCCACCCGACACACACGCCCGGGGGGCTGCCGCCTGCCCCACCGCCCCCACCCCACACGCCCCCTGGGCACCCGACACACACGCCCGGGCCCTCACCCGCTCCGCCTGCCCCCACCCGACACACACGCCCCGGGGCCTCCGCTGCTCCCCGTCCCGGGGGGCTCCCCACCCACCCGACACGCCCGGGGGCTCCCTTGCCCCCGCCCCCACCCGACACACACGCCCGGGCTCTGCTGCTCCCTTCCGCTGCCCCCCGCCCCCACCCGACACACACGCCCGGGGGCCCGCTGCCCCCCCACCGCCACCCACCCGACACGCCCCGGGGGCTCCCCCCCCGCCCCCACCCCGACACACACGCCCGGGGGGCCGCAGCGCCCCGCCCCCACCCGACACACACGCCCGGGGAGACTTGCACCCCGCCCCCCCACCCGACACACACGCCCGGAACTCCCTTGCACCCGCCCCGCCCCGACCCGACACGCCCCCTGGGGGCCCTTGCTGCCCCCCGCCCCCCCGACACACACGCCCGGGGCTCCGCTGCCCCCCCCGCCCCCACCAACACACACGCCCGGGGCCTCCGCCCCCCCCGACACACACGATTCCGGGGCTCCCTTGCACCCTGCCCCCACCGACACACACACTCCTTTGCGCCCCCACCCGAAATAATGGGGGCTCCGCCGCTGCCCCCCGCCCCCACCCCGACCCGCACGCCCCGGGGGCTCCGCTGCCCCCCCCCGCCCCACCCGACACCACACGCCCCGGGGGAATCCGCTGCTCCCCCACCGCCCCCACCCGACACACACGCCCCGGGGCTCCGCTGCTCCCCGCTTCTGACACACACACGCCCGAGGGCTCTCGCTGCTGCCCCACCGCCCCCACCCGACACACACGCCCCGGGGCTCTCCCCCCGCCCCCCGCCCCCACCCGACACACACCCCCGCCCCGGCCCCGGGGCTCCGCCCCCCCCCGACCACCGCCCCGGGGGCTCCGCTGCCCCCGCCCCCACCCGACACACACGCCCCCCCGCCCCCACCCGACACACACGCCCTGCTCCCTTGCACCCCCTCCACCCCCCGGCCCCACATACCCTCCCTGGGCTGGGAAGAGGGGCTGCATGCTGGGGGGGTGGCCCACTGATAGGAAGGGAAGAGTCGATGCCCAGGCTGCAGACGCCACCCCTGCACTCGGGGAAAGAAGGGGGGCCACACCAGGGGACCAGCTCTAAGGGCACGGGGGCTCCCCCAGAGACCAGCGGGGGCCGAGCTGACCTGCCACCCAGCCTCACTGGCTCGCACGGGGCCTGAGCCCCGCAGCACCCCAGGGCGCGCCTCCGGGGACGACCGGCAGCCCACATCTGGGCTCCCACTGCGTCAGGACCGCCCCAGCCTCATTTCACAGACGGAGAAGCTGCGGTGAGTAGTGGTGGGGCGGGGCGGGGCTGCCTTCACAGAGGTCACAGGGCCGGTGAGCAGCGGGACGTGATTCCAGGGCACCCAGCATGGCCCAGACGGGGAGACCCCCTCCCGCACAGAAGCTGGGAGCAGGCGAGGCCCTTGTTGGCCTCAGGCCCGGCCCTCACCCACGGGGACACGGCGGGCGGGGAGCTGTGTCAGCAGCAGGCCCGGGGACAGCTGTTATTTCATCTCCGGGCCCCGCCCCTGGACCGACTCTGGGGCTCCCAGACACCCCACCCTACGGGCCCCCCCCGCCCAGACACCTCAGCAGGCCAGCCCTACCCTGGTCTGGTCCCACTCACCCACCAAGGTGGGACTGCCCGCAGGCAGCCGCTCTCGCCGCCGCTCCCCTGCCCCCCCACCCCCCACCCCGCAGCCCAGTGCTTGCTGGCGAGGGAAGGGATGCAGGCACCGGGAAGGCCCCGCCCCACAGCACCCCAGCCCTCACCCTGAGGGGCCCTCATCGCTCTGGGGCCACTAGAGCCCCCTGCACCCACCAGCGGTAGGCAGGGGCAGAGGGGTGCCACCTTGCCCTGCCCTTGGCCTTGCTGCTCTGCGCAGGGCGGGGGCCTCCCACCGGCTCCAGAGCGCTGCCTCAGCAGACACCGGATCCCCGGAGGGGAGGGGGCCGTGCGGGCATGCCCTGCCCCCACCTCCACGGCCTTCCCAGGAGGTCACCGTGTGCCCTCAGACAGCAGGGCCGGCACCTCCATGTCCTGGCGGGGGGGTGGCCAGGCCAGCCCCTTCGCAAGCCGTGACTCACCCCCAGAGCCCCCGATGCCCAGCCAGACCTTTGCACCTGCCTGACGCCGGAGCAGCCCCAAACGCGGGGCACGGAGGCGGCGGCACGGGGGCGCTGGGGCCCACTGCGCACCCCGCGGTGACCAGGCCCCGCGTCGGATCCGGGCTGTCCCACACCCCCAGGGCCCTGCCCACCACAGCACGCCAGTCGCGGGCCCTGACCTTGCGGATGCGGCCGCTGCGCGTGCCGGCGAACACCACGGTGCGGCCCCGGTAGTCGTAGGCGGCCACGGCGGTCAGGCCGTCGTCCTTGTCCACGAACAGGGGCATGCCCTCAATGGTGACCGTGCCCCCCAGAGGCTGGTTGAAGTCCTGCCCACAGAAATCGTCGTCGATCTGCAGGGGCTGTGGGAAGGGAGAGGGTGAGGCCCGGGGCCCCCGCCGCCAGTCTCAGCCGTCCAGTGTCTTCTGCCCGAGGGTGGCGGGCGTTGCCGCGGAGGCTGGCCGGCGCCCCCACTCATGGGGGGTATGAGGAGGCAGGGGCTCACGGAGGGTCCTCAGAGGGGCGGGCTGGAGCCGGGCTGCACACATGTGGGAGCCCAAGGATTCTGGGACCCGTTCGACCAACAGAGAAGCGAAGGCTCACAAGCCTGCAAAGAAGCCAGAGGCCTGGCGCACACGCCCAGGCGGGCCTGTCTCCCACCCGGCGGCGCACGCAGGCCCCCGGCCAACCTGAGGGGTAGGCAGGAAGCGGCCTAGAGACCAGGGAGGGAGAGCGGCTTCCCCGTGGCCCAGGGGGGTGTGGGGTACAGGCAGGGCTTACTCCAGGGCACAGGGGACACCCCCAAAAGGCAAATGCAGAGATTGGCTATGAAACAGTTACTGAAGAAAAGCGATGCGATCAATTCCTGAGGTTCCAGAGAAGATGGAAAGGGCTTGGGGGGGGGGCTCTGGGGACAGGGGGCGGCTTGCTCGCCTGAGGCAGGTTTGCAGGGAAGGGGTCACTAACGCACATGGAGTAGCGGATGCTGAGTTGGAGCTGGGCTGAGGGTCCCCAAGTGTGTGAGGAGCAGAGACCTGGTCAGGGGGGCTGTCAGGCAGGGGGGCAGGGGGCAGACCCAGCCAAGGGCACGGAGCATGACCTCTACAGGAGCTGCTCCTCCAGGCCTCGGTTTCTCCAGACGCGTAACAGAGGTCGGACACCTTCCCTGAAATGCCCGGGGAGGGTGGCCAACGCATCAGCCTGGCACACGGGGGCCTCACTGTGGAGGATGGCCCTGCCCCGACACACGCCCCCTGGGGCCGACATGACAGACAGCGGTGCGGGG
Source organism: Proteles cristata cristata (assembly GCA_017311185.1). Lineage (NCBI taxonomy): Eukaryota > Metazoa > Chordata > Mammalia > Carnivora > Hyaenidae > Proteles > Proteles cristata. Next base: position 18,956 of record JAESUZ010005600.1, on the reverse strand, counting down.
ACCCTTGCCCTCCCATCCTGCCCTGAAAACAAACCAGCATCACTCCGGGTACAGAGATGGGAGGCAACCGAGGCCAGATGTGCCAGGCCTTTCCGGGGCCGCCCAGGGACCCAGAGCAGACAGCCACCCCCGGGGAGGTCACCCCAAGGCGCTCCTGAACGCTTCCTGCTGCCTCGGGGATGCACATGAGGCTCCCCGTCGAGCAGCCGGCCCCAGGCTGGCCCACCTGGGCCTAGAAACGAGAGCTGTGGCTGCTGACCCCCGAGCACCCCGCACCCAGACCCCCAGGCCCCTAGGGTCAGGCCCGGTGCCATCAACGCCGCTGCCAGGTGAGGCCAGGGGCCGAGAGCGGCACACACCCCAGAGAAAGGGCGAGCAGGGCCCCCCTGACACAGGGAAGAGAAGCGGGGGGTGGGACCCGCACTACCCCCGGGCGGCCCCAGCCAGCACCGCGTCTGCCCGGCGCTGTGGCCCTGGGCAAGCTACCGACCTCGCCGAGCCTCGGCGACCTCAGCTGTAAAACGGAGGTGCACCGGCGCGGTATGCACACGGCACAGCGCGAGGCACGCGGTCAGGCCTCTGCCCGCCACCTGCGGGGGCTCCCGGAGTGGCAGCCGGGGACCCGCCGCCCCGCCTCCAAGGAAGCGAGGGGGCGGCCGGCCGGGCCCGGGAGCCCCCCGCCCCTCACAGGGGGCCCGGCGCGGCCCCCCCGTGATGCCTACTCACCGAGTTGATGCAGCCCAGCTCCTTGTTGAGCAGCCAGGGCAGCGAGAGCTTGCCCTCGCCGCGGTAGCAGGACTGGATGCGCTCCTTGATCCTCTCCTTGATGGCCCTGAGCGTGAACAGGCACAGCACGGACTCCTTGGGCGGCTTCACGCGGTTCTTCTGGCCCTGCGCGAACACGGTGAACAGCACGTCCTCGTGCTCGGCCAGGCCCAGCTGGCGGGCCAGGGCGCGGCCGGGCCGGCTCAGGTAGGCGTCCTGCACCAGCCGGTACTCGACGCCCGCCTGCTCGCAGCCGATGGGGAACTCGACGTACGAGTAGAACTTGGGGTCGTCCACGCACAGGCGCACGATCTTGGAGGTGAAGAAGTGCTCGCCGGCGGCGTCGGGCGACGTGAGCTGCGTGTCCAGCTGCAGGGTGAGGTAGTAGACGAACTGCTCGCTGCGGAAGCTGTACACGTAGTAGATGTCGAAGGCCGGGAACTTGGACAGCGTGTCCGAGGGGATCTTGAGCTGCGACGACACGAACTCGTCCTGGTACACGAAGCCGAACATGTCGGCGTCCTCCTCGTTGGCCATGAGGCGGCGGCTGGACAGCGTGGGGAAGTACTCCGACTTGCCGTCGATGGGCGTGCCCACGAAGAGCTTGGCCTGGCCCTGGCCCGGCGGCCCGGCGATCAGCACGCCGGCCATGCTGCCCGCCTCGCGCACGCTGGACAGGTAGTGCTCCTTGCGGTGGTGCGGCTCGCCCAGCTTGAAGAGGTCGTCCAGGCGCAGGAACTGGCAGATGCCCTGGGAGGCGCTGCCGCAGGCCAGCAGGCGGTTGGCCGCGTAGTCCAGCAGCAGCAGCTTGTTGACGTTGTCCGTGCTGCCCAGGCCGTGCGGGCAGGACTGCACGCTGGGGGGCGGGTAGCACCTCTCGTTGTCCTCCACGGGCCCCGTCACGTGCGCCCGCAGCAGCGTCAGGTTCCCCGAGAGCTTGTAGATGCGGTTCACGGCGCCCACGTACACCTCGCCCGTCTGCTCGTGGACCACCAGGTGCGTGAGGCCCCAGTCGCTGGCCGAGAAGGTGCGGAAGGTGGGCTGCGGCCCCCCGCCGGCCCTGGGGGCCCCCGCCGCGGCCCGCGCGCCCCCCGCGCCCCCCAGCAGCAGCAGCAGCAGCGGCAGGGGCAGCAGCGGCAGGACCCGCAGGCTCACTCGCGGCAGTGACATGGCGGGCCGGGGCCTCGGGCCGGGGCGCTTGGGTCCTGCAGACGCGGGAGTCACGGGGCCGGGAGCCTCAGGCCTGCGAGGAACAAGCGGGAGAGGGCGCGCGGGTGAGGGCACGGCCCGGCCGCGCACGTCCGCGCCCCAGTGCACGTGGGCATCCCGTGAGCCGTGCGTGCCCGACCCACGCGGGGACATCCCCCTGCTCTGCCTCCAGGGGGCATGACCCCACCCACAAGGAGACGCCCTACAGGCACGGAGAGGTACCCCAGGGGGGCCCCGAGACCAAGCCCGCGAGCACCAGGAGCAGCACAAGACGACCAGACAGAGGAGAGAGAGTGATGAGGGTCCGGGGTCCAGCCTGGGAGCCATCGCCTCCTGACTCGGAGCTTCCCCGTGTCCTAGGGAGCAGCCCCTCCCCCCGCCACCGGCTCCAAGCCCCGAGGCGGGGTGACCACCCCCGAGGCTCTGGGGGCACGTGCTCCTTGTGGCCGTGGAGGCTCCCACCAGCAGGCACCACCCCGAGGCAGACAGATACTCAGGCCCATCACCGCACAGGAGGCGGTTCTCGGGGAGGGAGGGAGGCGGTCTGGGCCACCTTGGCCCTGGGGCCCCTTGCTGGCTGAGCCTGGCCAGCCCCGTGCTGGACCGTGAGCCTTGCACGCCAGGAAAGGACCCAGAAGTGGAGGGCTATACGCCCCCCGCCGCCGCCCCGTGCCGTCAGCCCAGCCAGGCTCCGTCTCAGCACCTTCTCCAGGAAGCCCTCCCAAGAGGAAAGGGGAGGCGCCCCGCCCCCCCAGCCGTGGTCCCATCTCCCCATCTGAGCAGCCCAGAGGCTGTCGTCCACCTGCCAGGGGCTCCTCCCTTCCGTCAGCTCGGGTTCCCAACTTCCTCCACCCCCCCAGGCTTCGGGCACCCCAACTTACACTTCCCAGGCCACACGCTCTGCTAAGGTCCGTCAGCTTCACCCCTTGCGTCTTCCCCCAACCGCCCACCCCTCTCCCACCGGGACAGGCACAGCCAGGCCCTGCCCAGTAGCCTCGGCCACGTTTCCGCAGGGCACATCAGGTCACCGGCCCCCAAATTCTACCAAGCACCCCTGCTCTCTCTAGAAAAGTCTCATCTCCTCCCGGCCCAGCAACCGGCAGGCAGACGCACGGCTACACTGAGGCTCCGTCACCGGGTGGCCCTGACTGGAGTCGCTCCTCTTTCCCAGCCCTGGTTTCTGCCGTCGATAAAATGAAACTGGCAACAGCTCCTCCCTCATGGACATAAGGGGGGCGGTCGGGGCCATCAGCAGGGGAGCCCTCTTGGTGTTAGCAGGGGCCCTGCCCCGGCTCATAGAGCCCGGCAGCCCATTTTGCAGGTGGGGAAGCTGAGGCCCAAAAGATACACGTCCTGTGCAGACTTGGGAGGCAGCCACAGGGCAGCAGGCTGCCAGGCAAGGCCCGCGGGTCCCGGGCTCCCACGGCTGCCCCTGTCGCGGGGCTCCCGGGCTCCCACGGCCGCCCCTGTCGCGGGGCTCCCGGGCTCCCACGGCCGCCCCTGTCGCGGGGCTCCTCTGCCCTCCGCCAGGCTTTGGCCTTGCTGTCCCCTCCACTGGCGTGCCCTCCCTTCCCTCCCCTGCCCGGTCTCAGCTGTCTGCTCTGACCCGCCAGCCGGAGGCGGCGCCCGCCTCTCCCTCTCGGTCGGTTACCCCGTTTTCATTCTCGGCACAGGACTCGCTGATGCTTCTGTGACTTATTGTTCCCAAACTCGCGCTCTCCCTGCGAGAACGGCCGTTCCACGCGACAGAGCCGGGCCCCCGCGTGCCCCGGAGCCGAGGCCGGGGCCCAGGACTTGGGAATGAAAGAGTCAACGAACGGGTCCTGGGCAGGGCCTTGTCCGCGGCCCAGTGGACGCCCAGCCCCACCGCACGGCTGGGGAAACTGAGGCTCAGGGAAGTGAGGAGGTGAAGCCAGGATCCCACGGCCAGAGGACCAGGCTTGGTGTCACCTGCCTTTCCCTGAGGGTCTTCCCTCAGACATCACCCCGAGAGCTACGGGGGCACCTGCGCGGGCAGCCAGGAGCGGGGTCCCCCGCCCCTGCCCCGCCCCCGGCCCAGGAGCCCCAGCAGCACAGGAGCGGGGAGCAGGCTCCTCACGGTGGCAGCGGGGCCTGGGCCGAGAGCTGAGTGCATGTGAACTCCAAAGAAAACATGAATCACTCACCGTTTATCAGTTCAAAGCAGGCCTGCAATTACCAGGGGCTGGGCTCTCCCCTCCTCCGGGATAATTATACACGTCTTAATGCAATTACGGGCCCTACTTTTTATATTAAACAGGAGAAACCCGGCTGAAGAAGCCACCATCCAAACTCCAGACCGGCCCCGGGCCCACTCTCCGCCCCCCCGCCCCGCCCCCCTCCCCCAGGGGCTGCTGGAAGGGACTGGCCAGGGAGGGTGGGGACTGCCAGGCAGGAAAGGGGGGACCCCAGCCCAGGGCTGGGTCCCTCACAGCCACCATCTCACGAGGGCCAGTGAAGACATTTAGGGCACTGGCCCTGTCTCAGAGTTATGGCATCCAGGGCTTGGACAGACCCAAGGTCACCTGGCAGACGGGCTGCAATCCCACGCTCCCACAGAAGCCTGGACGGCCAGCCGGGGCGTCTGCCCAGGGAAGGAGGCCATCGCTCCAAAGCGGGCCCTGGGTGCCGGGGGGGACCGTGCTGGGCTGGGGGAGAGGAGCACCGACGGATGCCCAGAGGGCCTCCGGGAGGGGAGCAGAACCGGCCTCCGTGGTCTGGGAGGCTCCTCCGGGGGCCCCTCCACCTGTTCTAAGAGAGCAAGGCACCCCGCGAGCTGGTGGGAGGGGGCACCTCGGGGGCAGAGCAGCAGGGGTCCGGCCGGGGACCTGCCCCGTCACGCAGCGGGGGGCGTGAGAACGGCTGCAGCTTCCTGCACGCGCGCGCAGCGGGCTGTGCCGGGGGCCCAGTCGGGACCACCCTGGGAAGGGGGAAGCTGAGCTGGGGTGGGGTGTGCCCGCCAGGGAGAGTCAGGGCAGCGGCGGACGGGAACACAGCACGGCGGGCTCCGGCAGAGCGTGGAGGGAGCCACGAGCCCCTTCCCTCTCCAGGGCCCGGCGGCCACCACCGCTCCTTCTGACCCTGGGAAACAAAGGCCTTCAGAGCCCTCTTCACAGAGGGAGAGCCTAATCTCCATGCCCTCCCACTCTGGAGCTTTCTGGGACTCGGGCAGGTTGGGGCCTGGGGGCGTGGGGAGGCCGCCGCCATCCCGCCCAGAGGGCTGTCCCGTCACAGTCACCACCTTCCCCAGCAGAGGCCCTGGGGACGGGGGTCCCCAAGCCGTCCTGCTCTCCCACCAGACAAGTCCTGTGGGTCCGGGAGTCCTGCTTCCAAAACGTGCCCACCACCCAGCCCCTCCCTGGGGGTGCCCTCCCTCCTGGCCAGCTGCTGCGGACACGGGGACCTTCCTGGGGGACCGGGAGCCCGGCAAACGGGCTGCCTGCTTTGTGTCCACGGCATCGCACTTGTCCCCCCTCCCCCCCAACACACACCTCGGCCGCAGGAGCCCGCCAGACCTCCGCCTATCCAGTCCCCTGTGCTGAAACGCCCTTCCCGGGCCTCCCGGTGCCACCCTCCCGGGCTCGGGTGCAGCCTGGCTCCGGAGGGGAATCGCCGTGTGCCTCTGGCACGGGACTAGGTGCCCCTCAAGGACTGGGGAGAGTCTTGGCTGCCTGCTGCAGCACCTGGTCTCTCCCACACCCCCCAACCCAGCAGGGGGCCGGGGAGACCCAGGGCTCGCTCCCCAAGGGCCAGGAGAGCAGAGACGGAGCCCCACCCCCCAACATACCCCCCCCCAACCCAGAGAACCGCCTCAGCAGGGAAAGAGGTGGAGCAGAAGTAAGCCGGGGAAGCCCCGGCTTGGGGGACAGAGGCCCGGTCCACATCCCCCCCAATACACACCCCCCTTTCTTTCAAGGGGCGTGGCCCCAGCACCCCACAGATGAGTCAGGGGCAGTTCTCGCCATCAGCAGCCACCGGGGCCCCGACCGCCCCCCTTTCTCGGGCTGCACCTGGGATCTCCCAGCAGGCACGGGCCTCCGTGGAGCCCCGCTCCCCTTCCCAAGGCGGCCCCGAATCGGCCCCGCCGCCGCCCCCCGCTACGCCGCACACCAGGCCCGGGACTGTCCAGGAAGCAATCGGAAGCCTCCGAGGAAAGCAGGCTGACCCTGGAGAGGCCCTGGAAGGGGGAGGCTGAGGAGGCCCGAGCGGGCGAGCCGGGCGGCCTCCCGGGCGGCACCCGCACCGCCCCCTCCCAGCCCGGGCGGGCGGCCCTGCGGGCCAGGGGCGGACACGGCGCCCGTCTCCCGGCGCCTCGGGCCAGAGGGGGCGGGGGCGGGCGTCGGTCCCGAAGCAGCGGCTCCAACTTCCACCCCAGCGCCCTGCGGGCCAACAGAGGACGGAGCCCCGCAAGACCTCCCCCGGCGCCCGCGGCCCTGCCTAAGCCGCGGCGCAGCCCGGCCCGGGCCTGCCCAGCCCGGCCCGGCCCCGCCGGCGGCCGCAGGTCGGAGTCCGCGGTCCAGCCCCGGGTTCGGCCTGGGCCCCCGCCGGGCCCTCCCGCCGGGGCCGCCGCAAACTTTCTCCCCTGCCTTTGAGGAGGGGGCAGCGCCGGCCCCCGCCCGCCCCCGCCGCGCCGCCGGAGCGCTGCGCGGGCTCGGCGGGCCGGGCCGGGCCGGGCGGGGAGAGCCGGCGGCGCGGGGCCTGGGGTTGCGGATCCCGGCCGGGCGGGCGCAGGACGGGCTCAGCGCCGGCGCCACGGCCGCGCCCGGACACCCGCGGGCGCCGGGCCGGAAGCCGCAGGGACACGCGGACCCGCGGACACGCGCGCCGCAGTCCTCCGCGCACACCCTGCCCGCGCGGCCGCAAGCCCCGCGCCCGGCCCGGCCGCTCGGCTGCCGCCCGGCGGCCCTCACCCCGGCGCGCCCCCGCCCGGGACCCCCCGGCCGCGCCCGCGCCGCGTGGGAAATTGCGCCGCCTACTCACGGGCTGCCGGGGCGCGCCCGCCGCCGGCCATCGCCGCGCCCGCCGCCCGCGCCGCCGCCGCCCGCCCCGCCGCGGGGCCGCCGGAAGCCGCGCAGGGGCCGCCCAGGGGGCGCCGCCGCGCCGGGCTCCGCGTGCGCCGCGCCGCCGCTGCCCAGCATGAATGGGGCGCCGAGCGCCGCGCGGCTGCGGACCGGCCTCGCTCTCGCCGCCCGCGGAGCGCCGCGCCGCGCGCATGCGCTGCCCGAGGCCGGGGGGCGGGGCCTGTGGGGGCGGGGCGGGCGCACGGGGGCGGGGCCGCCGGCAGCCTCCAGAGGGCGCTCTTCCCCGCGCCGCGCGCCCGCCCGGGCCCACCTGGCGCCTTCAAAGGGCGATGCAGCGGTCCGCCTTAACGGCTCGGCTCTGGGTCCGCGGCGGAGCGTCCCCCCACCCAGGAGCCCCAAGTGCCCGTCCTGGTTCTGAGCCCGCGCGCCCAGCGATGGGCCCGCGCTCCGTGGGCCGGGCCCAGGACGTTCACATTCACATAGGGTAAACTGAGGCCCGAGTAGGGGGCGCGCCCTGCCGCGGGACCTGCGCGGCCGTGGGTGTGACGCCGGAGCTCCGCACCCGCGTCCGGGGGCGGGCTGCCCGGGCGGAGGTCCCGAGGCGGGGGCGCGGACCCCCGTCCCCCGGACGCGGCCGGGAGCGCAGGGCGGTGCGGGGCGCGACCGCCAGGGACGGTGCTCGCAGAGCGCGGGGTGCGGGCGTCCCGAGAGCCCCGAAGGGCGGGGGCCCGGGAAAGGCTGCCCCCCACCGGGCACCAGGCCGAGGGGAGGCGCGGCGCCCGGAGCGCAGGACCCGGGAGCCTGGCGGCGGGGGCGGGGAGGGAGGGGGTTGGCCCGAGAGCAGGGCGGCCTCCTTTGCTGGTGTGACCCGGGCGTCGTCCCTGCGGGCAGATCCCCCCCTCTTGGCTGAGAAAGGGAACGCGGCAAGGAGCCGAAGCCCGGCCAAGGGCCCTCCCATCTCGACACCCCCCAGCCCCCCAGGCCCCATCCGAGCGCCTGGGTTAATCTTTCCTTCCGGTGCCTTGGGGTTCGACCCTTGACGCGCGTGCCCAGGTGCCCCGCGGCTTTGCGGAGCCTGTCCTGGGGGCACGTCAGAAAAGCGACCCTCCTGCGGTGGCCGCGCGGCCAGCGGGTGTGACCCCTGTGCCCTGCGGCGCCTCCCCTCCTGCTGAGGGACAGGACGGGGTCCCCCTCTGTGCGTCCAGCTGTGACCTGCGTCTTGTGCAGGGTTGGGGGCACACTAAGACCCCAGGCCGAAGGGTCACCCAGTGGGTGTATTTTTAGTTTGGTAGATGACAGAAAGGCAATTTTTCCAAGGGAACCCCCCCTTCAGTTTGCGCTCCTAGCAGTGGTGCAGGTGGGTCCTGGGGGGCCCCCAGCCTCCCCACACTTGCTACTGTCACTGAGATCTGCATATCTGGTGATACGCACTTAGTTTTCACCGTGGCCTTAATTTTCCTGGCCCTGAATGAGGGCAAGCATCGTTTTCAAAAGTCCTATTCACTTTTATTTAACAGGCACTAATGTAGTGGTGACTCAACACCGGACTTGGTTACATGTTACAGATGGGTAAACTGAGGCAGGAGAGGTGTTATGTCCTGCCAGGGTTCCCTGGGTTATAGGTGGCTGATTTCCAGCCAACAAGGTCCAAGAGCCTTCCTCGGGGACTTCTGAGCCACGCACACTCGGGGGCAGATGGTGGCCTGGCTACTTAACACACAGCCGGCCGTGTCTGCTCCCAGGGCCTCACTCTGAGTGAGATGGATTTGGAGAGCGCCCCCCCCCAGCTGCTGTGAGGGGGCAGGGGTGTGAACGCCACAGGGGCCCATCCTTGCTCTGTGACGCCTCTGCCTGCCGGCTTCAGGGCCGTCACCGCCCCTCTGCCTGCTCCTTACCAACCTGCCCTCCCTGGGGCCACTGAGGCAGGCGTGGTTCGAGGCCCTTCTCTTGCTGACGTGTCAGGCCCAGAGCCCCCATCTCCAGCTGTTTTCAGGGGAGCTCAAGAGGGTGGCAGCCAGCGTGGCCCCCCCCATCCCACAGCTACCCAACCCAGAGCCCCAGTGTCCTCCGGACACTGTTCTCCCCGCCCCGGCCCCCCAATGTCGCAGTGGCCCGCAGCCCACTGGATCCTCCCCAAAATGGGATTCCGGCCACACCACTTCCCTCCACCCCCACTCTGCCCCGTGTTCCTGCTCTCGTCACCTCCCGGTCTCTCCCTCAACAGCGGCAACAAGATCTGATCAAGATGGAAACCTGCGGGGGGCGCCTAGGGGCTCAGTCGGTGAAGCCTCCGACTTCGGCTCAGGCCATGATCTCACAGTTCGTGGGTTCCAGCCCCGCATCGGGCTCTGTGCTGACAGCTCAGAGCCTGGAGCCTGCTTTGGACTCCGTGTCTCCTCTTTCTCTGCTTCTCTCCCACTCACACTCTGTCTCTCAAAAATAAATAAACATTAAAAAAAAAAGATCGAAATCTGAGTATATAATACTCGTAAATCACGCCTGACCAGCAATCCTAAGTGGACCTCAGGCCTCAGAGCGTGAAAGGGGTAACGAAAAACCTGCAACAGTTTTAGAAAAACAATAGAGTCACAAAGTATCTTTATGACGGGCTACAGAAGGGTTTCTTCAACTAGAAATCAAAGGAAATAAAGGAAAGACGTAAAGGAAAATGTGGATCAATCTGACTACCTTAAAACTTGTTATTTTGGGGATGCCCGGCTGGCTCAGGCAGTTGAGCGACCAACGGACTCTTGACTTTGGTTCAGGTCATGACCTCATGGTTCACGGGATGGATCCCCCAGGGGGCTCCATGCTGCGTGTGGAACCTGCTTGGGGTCCTCTCTCCCTGCCCTTCCCCTGCGCGCGTGCACGCGCTCGCTCACTCTCTCTCTCAAAATTCATAAATAAATAAAACTGGTTACTTTTGTTCATTAAAAGCAACAAGAGAGGAAATGGCAAGGCAAGCCAGGATTTGGGGAAAGACCTTCTCAACACGCACGTACACTTGAGGAAAGCGGTGTTTCCAGGGTAGAAGGACCTTCCAAGAGCCGAAGGCAACACTCCGTGGGCGCCTGGGAGGAGCCCCCGGCAGGCGGTTTGCGGGAGACGCACCGGCGAGTCCCTGTGGATGCAAGGAGCCCGGGACAGTGGGTTCTGCGCCCTGGGGCTCCCCTCTGCCCTGCGGGCACCCTGCCTAGAACTCGCTCTGAGCCTGGGCCCCCAGTGCAGAAGGAGGGGGGTGTGCAGAGCCGGGGTCTGCAACCCGGTCCGTGGCCGCCGCTTTCCATCCCACACCCCACGGGGTGCGGGAGGGGAGTCAGCTGGGCCCTTGGGCTCTTCCTCTCCCGGGTTTTCTCTGTGGGTTTCGCATCCAGTTCCCAGCGCAGTTCTGGAGGGCGCGGGTGCTGGACGGGGGGCAACAATTCGTAGTGATTTCTGATCCGGGGTGTTCGGTGAGGAGGCTCTTTCAGTACCTCCCACTGATCCCACGTGGGAGCAGCTCGAGGGGCCGCTTCTGCGTTTCGGCAGCTCAGAGCCTGGTGCGAAGTAGACTCGAGGGTGCTTTCTTCCCTCCCTGAGACCGGCCGCACTGCTGGCGGGTGGGGAGGGCGCCCGGGGGAGCACGCGGAAGCTCCCCGCCCTGAGTCACTCTACTCCTGCCCGCCCCTCACCCCTACATCGGAAACCAAGTATTTCTCGCCCCTTCATGTCTCACCTCCCCCACTCCTGCCACGAGCATACGGGCCCCTCCTCGATCCTCGGCTCCCACGCCGCCCCCACTCTGCCCTCCAGGATGGGACCCAGAGGCATCTGGGGGAGGAGAGAAGGTAGGAACCCTTTCCAGCGCAGAAGCTCCTGGGGGGGTCCTTCCCACACACAGAACACCCCCCACCCCCATGGGCGGTGCAGAGGCGCACATGCAGCCACCGTGGGGGGCACACAGAGCAGGTGCTCCCTAGAGGTCCCTTGACCGTCGGAGGGCAGCCTCGGGCTGGCCCTGGGCGGGCAGCGCTGTGGGTCGTCCTGCTGTGAGTGGGGACCGTCAGGCTTGGCCCGCGGCAGCTGCTATGGGCTCGGGGTGAGCAGTGGCGGCTGCCGTATTTATTCTGGGGAGCCTACACTGGCCGCTGGGTAGAGAGGGGATTGGAGGCCCAGCGTGCACGTGGGGACCTCTGTCAATGGGCTAGAGACAGGTGCCAACGGAGGGGTGAGCACGGAGCCTTGGGTGCTCCCAGGCAAGAGAGGAGCTCAGCCCAGGAGCAGGCACTCTGAGGAGAAGGCTGCCAGGACCTAACCGTGACCTCGGACTTGCCCGGGCAATCTCCTCCTTTCCCTGCCTTTCCTAGCCAGGTGACAGCCAGGGGAGCAGGTGACAGACTCAACTGGGCTTCCCCTAGAGCTGGGGGACGCATTGGGAAATCAAGGGGGAATGATCAAAACGCCCAGCGTATCTGCTCCAAAGCCGTCTTCGTGCTTCAGGCCATTCCCTATGCTGTGCCCCTGACCGAGAGTGCCCCTGTCATCGTTCCTGGCCCAAGGTCCCGCCCCGCCCCCTCCTCCAGGACCCCTCCCCACCCCCCGATCCTTGAGCCCTCCTCAGGCTCTCTGTCCCTCTGAGACAGCTGTGACCAGTTGGGGCTCAGCTCTGTCACCAGCCCTCCCTCCCCACTTCGGGGATGTGACCAGGTCACTGTCAACTCTGCACTGCACGGAAGACACAGTGGCACAGCACCCCCCCCCATACTTCATAGACACACTCCAAGAGCACTGGAGGGGCTCAGCATCGCCTCATTCGGGGCTCAGGTGATTTGGAGGGCTGAGCAGGTGATGAGCGTCAACAGTGGCCAGGCTGAGTCTGGGAGCCGGTGGGGGCTGAAGCGGGTGGCGAGCTGGAGGGCACCCCGCTCTGGAGAAGGCACGCACACACCGCTGGGCAAGTATTAAGAGAACAAGACCCACCAGCAAGAAGAGACCAGCCGGCCGGCCTTCAACTTGCAATCTCTGGCTCGGTCCCCATCCAGCAGCACACACCAGCCCCAGGAGGCCCAGAGCTGGTGCTTGGCCCCTGGGGCAGACGAGGTCTCCGGAAAACCCATTCCCGTCATCCTCCCTGTAGGGCCCAGAGGCCCTTGCACCCCACGGCCCTTGGGGATCAGGGAAGCAGCCAGGTGTTCTTGGTGCATTAAAACACTCTAGGCTGAAGTGGGGGAGCTGGACCTGCCCCAGCCACACACACCCAACAGAACCGGACAGGGCCTTCTTTGCCTACCTGTATGGGGCCCTCAGGGTAGGCCAGCTGTGGAGCCAAAGATGAGGATATGACCGAGGGTCTCAGCACACAGTACCCCAGATGTTCAGGGGCCAGTCGAACGTCACCCATCATAGCAAGGACGAGGGAGCTCTCGGCTTGCTTGAGAAAACACAGTTAATAGATGCCAACACCACAATGATGATGGAGATTGGAACTGAGGATTGAGATTCAAGTTATAAAGAACCAAATGGATAGTTTATGATTTTTTTTAAACGTTCAAATAATTGGACTAAAAGGGACAACGGATGTCTCCACATCAGAACAAGGAGGGAAGAGGGAAGCATGGGTGAACTTGAATTGAAGACAGAACAATAGAAATCACGCAGCCCAAACAACGGAGACAGAATAGACTGGGGTGGGGGCGGGGGTGGGGATCAGAGCCTCAGGAACGTGTGCAATATCCCAAAGGATTTCACATTTGTGCCATTAACGTCCCAGAAGGAGAGAAGACAGGAGGTGAGGTGGGGAGACTGGAAAAAAAATTAAGAGATAACGGCTGAAAATCGCTCCCACGTTTGGCAGAAGACATAAACCTACAGATTCAAGACGCTGAACAAACCCCAAATGGTATCAACCCAAAGAAACGTGTGCCAAGACCCATCATCAGCCACCATCCAAGAACTGAAGGCAACAATCCTTGAAAGCGGCAACAGAGAAACAAAGCCTCAGTGTTGAGGCAAAACCGTTGGAATACGGAGGATTTGCCGTCAGAAACCATGGAGGCTGGAAGGAAGTGGAGGGACATTTTTAAGGGCTGAAAGAGGAGAAGGGTCATCCATGAATTCTACAGGGATGAGAAGTCAAGACATTCCCACAGGAAGGAAACGCCGAGAATGTGTCACCTTCAGACCTCACCTGAAACAAGGGCCAACGAAAGCTCTCCGAACAAAAAGAAAATGCTAAAAGGAGTTTTCTTGGGGCATCAGGCAGGAAGAGGGGACACTGTCCTCCGCTGTAGGTTTCTAAATTCCACTAGATGCTTGAAGCAAAAATTACACCAGTGTCTCGTGACTCAGAGTAGTTAGAGGGACATCTCAGTAAATACATTATAGAAGGCAGAGGGTAGGGGTGCCTGGATGGCTCAGTTGGTTAAGCGTCTGACTTCAGCTCAGGCCATGATCTCGTGGTTCATGAGTTCGAGCCCCGTGTCGGGCTCTATGCTGATGGCTCAGACCCTGGAGCTGCTTTAGATTCTGTGTCTCCCTCTCTCTCTGACCCTCCCCTGCTCATCCTCTGTCTCTCTCTCTCAAAAATAAAAACATTAAAAAAAATTTTTTTTTAAGATGGAGGGTAAAGGGATGGAAAGAGAGGAGAGATTTCTGCATGTTGCTCAAACTGTAAAATCCAGGAGGCTGTGGTAAGGACATACATCAAATGTAATCCTTAGAGCGACTGCTACAAATCTATGCACACAGATACACTCAAAAAACACTATAGATAAATCAAAATTGAATTCTAAAATGTGTTCACATCACCCACAGAAAGGAAGGAAAATGAAAACGGGGGAAAAAAGGAAACAGAAATGAAAAGCAAAGCGGCAGACTTATGCCATAACAGAAAATGCACATGATTCCACTTAAGTAGCATTTTGAGATGACGAAATTATAGAGATGGAGAACAGATCGGAGCTTGGCGGGGCGAGGGCGGGGGCTGGTGAGGGGGAAATAGGAGGGGATCTCCGTGCTGCGGGAAAGTTCTGTATCTTGGTCTCAGCCTTGGTCACCCGTGATGAGGGACAAAGGACCGGCCACCCACATCGTATCAGTCGCAGCGTCCTGCTTTCTGTATTATAGTCACAGAAGATGTAAACCCTGGAACAAGGTATCCCTAGGTATCTGTTGGGGCCCCACACAGAGCTCGCACGGGACACGGCCCCCGGCAGAGGCCGCCCCAGGAAGGCTGGAATCCTGCCAGCCCCTCTCCTGATCGACCTCCTCAGTCTCCAGGCCTCGGAGCTCATGTTGCCTCTTCGGAGAAATTCCTGATTCTTCATGCAAAATGTACCCCAGTCACACCCCCCAGTGAGGCTCATTAGAACACGGATTCCCCTGCTATTTTCTAAGATGCTTCTTCTCCATCCCCCCGGAAAGGAAGCCCCATGAAGACTGAGGCCTCATCCCTCTAATCATGAGTACCCAAGGCAGACATTCTGTAGGCATGTGTGGGACGTATTCGCTACCTGTTGCTGCGTCACAAATCGCCCCAAAACCGATTCGGCTCAAGACAGAAACCATCTGTTGTCTTTCATGCTTGGCCGCAGGGAAGTCAGAGGGTGTGGCAGAGAAAGGGTCTCTACCCCATGCGTCTGAGGGCCAGGTGCGGAGACAGCACCCCTCGCCCCCCGACTCTGGATCCCAGGCTTGTCTCCAGAGAGCTCTTTCACAACCTCCAGGCCACGCCCAGCCCCACGCACACCTCTGTGGCTCACCGTCTACCCTGTGGATGCGGTCAGGGTCATGAGGGGAGGAGAGATGTAATTGGAATGGGGGTTGGAATATGGGGGGGCTCTTTGGACTAACCATCCGAGATACCCCTCTTGGGAAAACACTCCCCTCGGGGGAATGGCCCCATCACCGCTGGGGGGCTCCATGCAAGAGTGCAAGCTTTGGAGGCAGACAGGGAGGCCCAGCCCCCTCCCCGTCGCAGGGCTCTGTTCCCATCACACGTCTCCCCCTCGGCGCCGTTTCTAGGGCTCGTGGCAGCAGCCCCCAGGGCCGCTGTGAGGACCAGAGAAGACATGCAGGGATCCCCAGGGACAGAGCTCTCCGTGGGACACCTGGTCCAACCCTCAACACTGTTAGGCACGGAGGGGCCGCATCTGGCCGTTTTTTGCAGAGGAGGAAACCAGGGCATGGAAAACTGGCGTCCCCTAGGGGAAAGGCTGAGCCCGCTACCCTCCCTGCTTCTGACCCCTGCACGGCGGGCCTCTGCAGCAGCTCTGGCCATTCAGCTCGCCCCCCTCCACCCCTTCTCTTCCCATCCCCGTATGCTTTGTCGTAGGGAATCTTTGTGATTTCCCTCATATACCACGACCTTTGCACATGATGCTTATTGCTTCTGTCCCCATGAGGTCACCCTGCTGAGCCTCCCCGGCTAGCCCCAGCACAGGCCCCTCCCTTTCTGGGAAGGCAGGCTCGAAGCAACTCCCCACAGGCCCGGGCTCGTGGGGCCTGGGCCTCAGCACTGGACACCACCAGACGTAAACAACGGAAACGGACGGATCCAGACTTGACAAGACAGATCCAGACTTGACAAAAATCTAGCTTTGCTTCATCCAAGCGGACATTCACCGACCTGCTTCTCTGAGAGGACCATGGAGGCCTATCTTCAGGCATGGCTCGATCCAGGGGCCCAACAACATCAGCAGGCATCTGTTTCTTGGGTCTGCCTTCCTCTGTGTGCATTCTCAGATATGCTCTCCCAACCTGTCAGCCATGATGGCCCGGTAGCTTCCTGGACCTACTGGGGTCATGGGACTGACCCCACACTCACCACTGGACACTGTAAGCGGGGGAGGGAGGGACGTAGGGGTTGGATGGGGTCAACGTCCAGCAGCTACCAATGCCTCCGGTGGCCTTTACCTTCCACAAGGTCTGGCCTCTTTGTTTTTTTAATTAAAAATTATTTAATTAAATATTAAAATTCCCAGAAGGGCACATCCGTCTCCTTCTGGAGGGTCCCGTTCTGGGAGCAAAGCTGTTCCCAGTTTCCCTGTGTCCCGGCAAAGATATCTTACACTGTTACAAGCAAATGCAAACACCCATGGAATATTCTCTGCAGCTCTGTTTTCTCAAGAGATACAAACTATACTCCCTGCTCTGAACCCTCTTTGTCTTGTTTTTTCTTTCCTCCTACTAACAGATTTTTTTAAATTTTAAAATGTTTATTTATTTTTGAGAGAGAGACACACACACAGTATGAGCAGGGGAGGGGCAGAGTGAGAGGGAGACACAGAATCCAAAGCAGGTTCCGGGCTCCGAACTGTCAGCGCAGAGTCTGACTCGGGGCTCGAACCCATGAACTGTGAGATTGTGACCTGAGCTGAAGTTGGCTGCTTAGCTGAACTGAGCCCCCCAGGCGCCCCTCTTCCGACTAACAGAGTTTTGGAGCTTATTCCACAAGGGCTCTCTGGTGATCCCTTCCTCTCCTCCTTGAGCCTCATGTAAACGGAATCACCCCAGACTGAGGTACGCGCATCCTGGGGTCGCCTGCGAGGACTCACTCTTTTGTATACTTTCCCCTTAAGCGAAAGTTAGAAAGCCGCTTCTAACGGCTGGGGTCGAGCAAAGGTGAAGGGCTGTTGCTTTTGTGATTCCACTGGGTCGGATATATATATACGATTCTCCCTTGCTGGCTTTGAGAAGCGAGACCTCTGTGGAAAGAGGGCCTGTGACAGTCACATGCTAGGGGATGGCCGGGGGCCTCCAGCCACGAGGGAGTGAGTTCTGCCAACGGCCAGGTGAGCTTGGCAGGGGCCCAGCCTGACCCCTGCCTAGTCAGGGGAGCAGCCCAGCTGCTCAGGGCTCCACCCCAGGAGTGAGAGGTGTGCAGCCGGCCGTGAGCGGCAAGGTTGCTGGTGTTCTTTCGGAAGCGAAGAGCAGCGTCCAGTCCTCTCTGCCCAGCGGCTCACTTCCAGAGACCCGGCCCCTGTGAAACTCACCCTTGTCCTTACAGGGAGCTCCGGTTTGTTCTTTTGAATTTGGGGGCGGTATTTTGTGTGAGTAAACTACAACCTGCACATTCTACTGTCTGTGCACATTTGGACTTTTTTTTTTTTTTTAGTTTTTTAAAAATATTTTTATTTATTTCTAGGAGAGAGAGAGAGAGACAGCGTGAGCAGGGGGGGTCAGAGAGAGAGGGAGTCACAGACTGAAACAGGCTCCAGGCTCTGAGCTGGCAGTCAGCACAGAGCCCGACGCGGGGCTCGAACCCACGAACCGCGAGATCATGACCTAACTGAAAGTCAGATGCCTAACCGACTAAGCCACCCAGGCGCCCCTTGACTTTTTTAATGTTTTATTTGTTTTTGAGAGAGAAAGCACGAGCAGGGGAGGGGCAGAGAGAGAGGGACATAGAATCTGAAGCAGCTCCAGGCTCTGAGCTGTCAGCACAGAGCCCGACGCGGGGCTCGAACCCACGCACCGTGAGATGGTGACCTGAGCAGAAGTCGGACGCCCAACTGACTGAGCCCCCCGGGCGCCGACATCTGGACTGTCTTCCGTCGGCGGCCATGAAAGAAGGCAGCCTGAACGTCCGTGCGTGCATCACTTAGACCACACGCATATCCACCCTCCGCACGTCGACCCAGGATACGCGTGCTGCATCCCCGTGCAGGCGGACGTTTAACCTTCCGAGAAGCTGCCAACCCGTTTTCCAAAGTGGTGTAAACACTTTACACGCCTGGCAGCAGCGTCCCTGGGTCCCAACGGTTGTTCGCGCTTCACCAACACCTGGAATTGTCCTCGTAACCGCCACCGTGAGACGGGGTGCGGAGCTAGGTCTCTGTGGCTGTGCCTTGCGTTTCCCTGGTGAGTCCTAAGGACGGGGGGCATTTTTTCCTGTGTGTATTGGCCTCTCCGGAGATTCCTGATACTGTCCTGTGTCAGCTCCAGAGCGGCTTCTTATCTGCCCATGAACCCTGCGCTGGAGCCGGAGGGAAGGAGGAGCTCTCTCTACGAGGCAAGACTCGCCGGGGTAGATCATGACGCCCGGGAAGGAAGGCGACGGAGAGAACAGTGCTGAGACAGAAGGAGAGAGACCCGGCCCCAGGCACTGTGCTTGAGCTCTCAGATCGAGCCACGCCTGAAGCCTCCTCTGCACTTCTCGGGCACACGAACACACTCTTCGTGTTTAAGTCCGTTTGCGCCAAGGCTCTGTCACTAGTGGGAAAGGGATTCCAGCCGCCCAGGCCGCGGCTCTCAGGGACCCACCAAGCTTGGAGAGGTAGTGGGGAGGGGTGGGGCGGGGGGCCCCGAATTCCAGGCGCCCCCCTAGCCCTCCCTGCTGTGGCCTGCACCCCACTTCATTACTGAGTGTGTTTTGAGGCTGAATAACCATGTAATTGGTTTATCTGTGCCATTGTCGAATTTCAGCAAATACGTTTTTCATAATTAGGTGATGTTTATTTAATGGGAATAACCGGCCCATTAAATTTAATGAGGCGGGTTATCAGGTATGGAGTGGAAGTCTTCTTCCTGAAGAGCAACCTGGACGGGGCCGTTCCTGGGCGGGGGCCATGCAGGCAGGCGCCCTGTCTGGGAGTGGGGGTGCAGGTGGGACCTGTCCTCCCCACTCCTGGGAGCCCTCCTTCTCTCCACTGCATAACAGCCAACCATGGGTTTTATCTTCTCTGTCCCCCCACCCCCAGATCTCTAAGCTCTCGGAGGGCAACGTTGCTCCTCTCCTCACCGCTGTGTCTCTGGCACCCCGAATGACCGACACAGTAGGCATTCAATGCCAACACTGGCTGGGCAGATAAAAATAATGGAGGGAGACTCCTGCCACTGTGACCCCCCCACGGGCTCCCGGGGTGTCTGCCCTGCCCCACTCCTGAATTCTTTTTTTTTTTAGTATTTTTATTTATTTCTAGGAGAGAGAAAGAGAGACAGCGTGAGCAGGGGAGGGTCAGAGAG
>JAESUZ010005599.1:0-404668 GCA_017311185.1 Proteles cristata cristata | reverse complement strand
CCCTCCTCCCTTCCTTCCCTTCCTCCCTTCCTTCCTCCCTTCCTTCCTCCCTTCCTTCCTCCCTTCCTTCCTCCCTTTCTTCCTTCTTTTCTTCTTTATTGATTTACTTACTTACTTACTTTTTTTTTTCAGTCAGTGTGACTCTGGATGATGACACAGCCCATCGTGAGCTACTTCTGTCTGAGGATCGGAGACAAGTGATTCGCGGACACCTCCGGGAGAATCTGGGCAATTCCTCTAGGAGATTCACTGTCTTACCCTGTGTCCTGGGCTGTGAAGGCTTCACCTCAGGAAAACAGTACTTTGAAGTGGATGTAGGAGAAGGAACCGGCTGGGGGTTAGGAGTTTGTTGGGAAAATGTGCCCAGAGACGGGGTGATACAGAGCCCTCAGTCTGGGTTCTGGATCATCAGACTAAGTGCAAAGAAAGGCTATGTGGCGCTCACCTCTCCCGTAACCTCCCTTTATCTGAAGGAGAAGCCCCTGGTTGTGGGGGTTTTTCTGGACTACGATGTCGGAGTTGTATCCTTTTACAACATGACCGCTGGCTCCCACATCTTTACCTTCCCGAGGGCCTCCTTCTCTGACCTTCTCCGGCCCTACTTCCAAGTTTACCCACATTCTCCTTTGTTCCTGCCTCCTCTGGACAAGTGAGAAAAGAAGCAAATTCTCCGTCTGGTTTAACCAGCACAGAAAACATAATGGAAACCCCGTGAGGGCAGAAATTTGTCTGTTTTCTTCACTGCTCTTGTACTTAGAACTCTGCGAGGCTTGTAGTGGCTGCTGAATAAACTGCTTTGAATGAACGGACAGAAACTGCAAACGCCACAGACGGCCGGGCCGAGCTGGAGGGAGGCAAGGTAACAGCAATGATCATGCACTACCCTCACCACCTGCAGTGGGTTCCGAGCCTGGAGAGACAGGAATCTTTGCGAGACCCGCAGGGTGACCCAGCGATCAGAAGGTCTGCACTCTGCCAGTTTGTTGGATGCCATACGAACTCATGAGGGGGGAGGGAGGGAAAGCTGCCATCGTCTCTGCCAACTGCATGAAAGGGCAGGAAAATCAAAACAGCAGCGACTCTTCGAACCGCTGACGTCAGATTCATCATTGAGCCAGAGGTGGGCAGACACCCCCCAGGCCTAGTGAGCTCTGCCCGGGCGATGACAAGTGACGTATGACAGAAGAGTGTAAAGGGGCTTACAATGAGATGTTTCAAATGGAAAGGAGATAAAGAATGAAAACACATTGTCTTCGGGGACTCAGTACCGGAAAAGAAGTGGATAGTGTCCAGACAGTGCTCAGCCAGCTCTCTTGAAATAGTTTATGGTCTCAGGAAATAGTTATTTGCCTAAAAGGACATCAATGTGTAAAGGAATCCTCTATCTCCCCTCTACTGGGAAGGGCAGGAGTTAGGCATCAGGGACAACACTAAACCTTTATCAGCCCAGAGAGGGCACCGGAGAAATCGCCATCACAGATCTTCCTAAAATTTGCCCTGTCTGCCGTTACTCCCTGTTTATGTGCCTTCCCACAATGCACCACCTAGAAAGTCATCTTCCTTTGGCTTAGTCCTTCTCTGAAAATCCATTGTTCTTTTGTTAAGATGCTATAAGCCCAAGTGACAGTTGCCCCTTTGAGTTCTTCGTCTCCGAGTGCTCCCATGTGTCTAGGGAAAACTCCATTTCTCCTCTACGCTGTCACTCCTACCTACTCTCGATATTTCACTTCTTGCCACAGGTGAGAAACCCTACAGTTCATTTCAGTTCTGACAAGTAACTGGAGTTAGAGCAGACCCCACCGGCTGAGGGCTCAGTACCACAAGGCTGTCCCCAGCCTCGGAGCCTGCTTGGGATTTTCTCTCTCCCTCTCTTTCTCTGCCCCTCCCCTGCTCACACTGTCTCTATCTCTCTCAAAATAAATAAACTGTAAAAAGAGAGAGATACATAGGTCCAAAAACATTCCTAGCACAGGAGCATCTGTCCTTAACGGAGTTGGGGTGTGTCCCCCTCCCAGCACATGGATATGTTCATAACCCAGAAGCTCCTCAAGCTCTGTACCTTAGGATTTTTGTGGAGGCTTCATCACATAGGCACTATCAACTATTACTCAGTTACGAGCCCCTCCTGGGGGGTAGGGGTGGCTAGGTGGGATGAGGCTGAAAGTTTCAAACTTCTAGTCATGGCTTGCTCTTTCTGGAGACCTGCCCCCATCCTGAAGCTGTCCAGGAGCCCCCCAAAGCTGCCTCATTAGAACAAGAGACCTTCCTATCACCAGCGAGTGCCAATGGATTTAGGAGCCCTGTGCCAGGAACTGGGGGCAGTGGCCACTATATATTTTTTCTATTATCTCACAACATGTTAATAAAATTCTCTTTGTCTCTTAATTGTCTTTGTATTCTAATTTATAGGACCCAAGTTGGAGAACGTAAGATGGGAAGAGGGAAATGATCTCCCTCCCCTCAAAGAACCCCACTGTTATTTGTTCTCTGTCCCCATAGTCTGAGTGCACTGACCTACTTCTGGAGCCTCAGACCCACAGGATAACTGAGAGAGCACACCTTGGTGCACGATACGTCACTAAGTCGTGGTGTCCTGATGTCCTGTCTTATCCAAGTGTAGTCTTTTCGTGTGAGGAGTCGCGTCCTAATGTTAGCATGGCTGGGAATAGAGTACTCTGCTCAGAGAAGTCTATACCCTTAAACACTTACATTGCTGAATAAGAAAGAATGATGATTGGGGCACCTGGGTGGCTCAATCGGTTGCATGTCGGACTTCAGCTCAGATCATGATCTCACAGTTTGTGAGTTTGAGCCCCACGTTGGGCTCTGTGATGACAGCTCGGAGCCTGGAGCCCAGTTTGGATTATGTGTCTCCCTTTTCTCTGCCCCTCCCCCCTCACAAAAAAGTCTCAACATTGAAACTAAGGAGGGGAGGGAGATTCAGACACCCTGAGTCCTTGGCTTGTGGCAGATTCAGTCCCAGCTTCTCCCCAGAGACCAGGTCTGTTAGAACTCTCGGCAACATCAGTAATTCCACTCTCTTTGCCCACAGACAGCCTCGGGCCCTGGGCCTCTGTGAGACCGGGTCCTCACACCCATCTCCACCCCACGCCTCAGGCCCAACTTTATGGCCAGCCTGCTCTCCCGATGCCCAGGGATGGAAAGAGTTATCAAGGCAGCTGGACTTGGACATGAAGGAAACTCCTCAAGCCCTTCACCCCAAATCCCCTTCTTCCTCAGGAGTAAGGAAGACAGTGAGTGTTGTTTAGGAAGAGGGTGTTTGGTTAGCGTGTCAATGCACACGTGGCCAGGGGAACCAGCGAGACTCCTGGAATTTATCCCCAGTGTCTCCGGACAAGTAAAAATGGTCGCTCCTGCCCTATTCTAGAATCAGGCTCTCCTCTCTGCAGCGCAGAGGCAGGGCCTTCAGTCCCCAGAGCTCATTCTGATGTTATTGGAACTGGGGATCCAGAGCCATCCGCCAAGACAGAATTCTTGGCACATTTTCGGTGCGAAAAGGTGATTTTACTACAGCATGGGGACAGGGCCCATGGGCAGAAAAGAGCTTCCCTGGGGTTGTGAAGGGTGACTGACTACATAAGGTGTTCTACCCTGTGGAGGAGAGGGTGTCTCAGGAACATGAGTCTATAGGTGTCTGGAGATGGCGTTTGTCTTGTAAGTTACTAAGACAGTGGCAAACAGATGAAGACTCACGCCCTGCAGGACTATGATCTCTGTCAGGAGGAATGTCACACACAGCCCGCCCGAGAGGAGGTTGTAGAGTGTCAGCTTGTGCTCGGCCCTCAGTTTGCCTTTTTCTTCCCTCATCAACTCTCCTTCCCACGTGCCTGCATCTCAGCACCTGTCCCTCTGTGTCTCTTCTCTCCAGTCTCTCTGAGGATGGGACTGGTTTTGGTTTGTTTGACATCTTGGTGCCAATCCTAAATGCCTGCTTTAGTCCACTGGACACCCTGCATCCATTAAAGATATTAAGTGAAGTTTAAAAATAGCAATTTTCACCTTCGAAGGTAGAGCCGGATTTATGTCTGATTTCTTTATAGGAGAATATGTGAGGCCAGCATTCTGGGTCTCGTCTCCGCGAGTGTAATACGGGACAATAATCCCAGGCTGCTGTGAGCAGTGCTCCGGTACAGAGCGCCTGCTACAGAACACAATAAATCAGCTTTTTCTATTAATTCAACAATTGTGAAGCACTTTCATAGACAGGGCGTGCCGAAGAGGAATTCTTGGGCCACCATCACGTACTCTTTGTGGGACCCCGGGTAATTCAACACCTGCTCTAGGCCTCCATCACTCCAGAAAAACATATTAATTCAATTTTAGAGACGACCAAGAAAAGCATTCACTACTGAGTGGGCCTCGGCCCAGATCAGTGGTTCTCGACTCCTGCAGCCCACGATGGTTCTCAGCAGAGCTTTTCCATGACACGCCTAAGCCAGCCTGGGCCGCCCTGCCTGGAACGGGAGCCCGAGGTGCCCAAGCGGAGGGTTGACATCTTGAGTTTTGGTAGTGAACTGAACGGGCCTCTTCCCCGGGGATGTCATGTTTTTGGTCTTCCCCAGCTCTTACCTCTTGTCTGCCTCCCCACCTCCGCCCTGCCCGCTTCCACGCTTGCCTCCCCTCAGGCGCCCACGTGCGTCCCCTGGATTTCCTCGCGTTTTAAGGTCACAAGCGGAAATCCGCAGGCCACGACGCCTCGTCTGATGAACCAGAAAACCTAAGCCTTGAGCGGAGGGTCGGTACCAGGTACACCGTCTACCAGCTTGTGTGACGCATATTGAAAAGTACGTCAGTATTATTGTACTGTGTGTGGCTATTAGACAAATGAGCAGGGCTGATAAATTATATTGAAGGTAACCTCTGTAAACATGTCCTATTTTATAGTCACTCCTTTACTGGCTGCAGTGAACTGCCTGGACATCGAGTCAGCGTATGGTCTTGTTCTCTCATCTGCTGAACGAGGGGTTAGAAGGTGGCATGTCTATGGGGCTCTAGGTCCGATGCGAGGCTTAGACTGTACGGTGTCCATCCGGACAGGTGAAGGGGTGGAGAATGACCTAGTGCGGGGTGCAAGGTGCACCCTAGTGCCTGGGGCTGGCTCGGCGAAGGTCTCCCAGAAGAGCCTCTTCTGGGACTGAAGCTTAAGCCCCTGTGTCTCCGGAAGACCGCGGGAGCCCATTTCTCCGGAGGCGCTGAGACCCGACAGTCGGATATCCTCACCCTGTTCGGTTCTGCTCGCCTTGCACAGTATCACCCCTCACAGTCCTCCTTGTAGTCTGGCGCCTCCTCCCCTGGGGCCCCAGGTGCTGAAGACCACCCCCCTTACCGTGCACTCCCCTACCGCGGCACCCTTACCATGCACCCGTCCACAGCACCTGTGGGGCCCGGGCTGGGGGAAGGAAACGCGCTCTGCCTGGCCGTGGTCCAGCCTTGACCCACTTGGAACTCTCTGGAAGCGCGGCGCCTTGAGGAGAGCTCTCCTGGGACTGTGGCTGGGTTTTAGCTGGTACCAGTCCTCCTCCCCCTCCCCCACCCCGGGCTGTTATTTATCAAGCGCTACTCCTACCACAGGACGTTTGTTCTATTTGTGGAGACCAGAGCCATCGGTATGAATCCAGCAGCCTGGAATCGGACCTATTGACCGTTGTATCCTGCTGGAATAGGGGGGTCAAGGCGTGATAGTGCGTGAGCGGTCAGGCTGGTTCACGCCTGCGTGAAGTACCTAGTCATCCAAACCATCTCACAAACCCTCAACTCAGTCCAAACCTAAATGTGTCATATTTGATAACGTGAGCAAAAATTACATTTATAACATAGGAGGCCCTTATGTTTTCTTCAGATGACAGAACACTATAAGAGAAAAATGCATTTGCTGGGGAATTTTTAATATTTGGCCTAGTAAATCTGGCCAACACAGAAATCCACTGATGAAATTGTAGTTCTACTAAAGTAAAAATATATATTTTGGTAAAAAAAAAAAAAAAAGGAAGGATTCTCTGCTATTTTCTTTTTTATGCTTGTCTATAATAAATAAAAAATTGAATAAGCTTGGGGGGAACATTTTATTTCTACTAATTAGCTATTTTAAAGTTATATGCTAATCTAAGTCATACATAGCTAATGGCTTCATAAATAAGAAATTCTGATAGAATCAATACAGTAATACAATGAAAACTTTACAAATGTCCATAAATCATACGTGTTTTAAGAAACCAATTCTAACAGAGCCAGGTTCAGGAATATGTTAATTGTAAAATTATATTTTTACATATTCACATACATCAAATACATACATATTTTAGGATTAGGACTGCCAAAATGTCCAGTATTTCCTTCCGTCTGAACAGACGAGTGACTCCGTAAGTGTAATCCGACCAACAGATTTGAGGAATTGTGCAGAAGAATCAGTGGTTATTATAAAGATACAGTAATCTAATAAGAATGTTTGGGGCTCCTGGGTGGCTCAAGTCCAAGAATGTCCAACTCTTGATTTTGGCTCAGGTCATGATCCCAGGGTCATGGGACTGAGCCCCACTTTGAGCTCCTCACTGAGCCTAGAGCCTCGTTGGGATTCTCTCTCTCTCTCTCTCTCTCTCTCTCTCTCTCTCTCAAATAAAAAGAAAAATGTTTAAGTGAGACAAGCGAAAAAACGCTGAGTACATACTATGACAAATGATGGAAAATATACTCACAGATTTACTAAAAAATTATAAAAATTAGAATTTAATGTAGAAATGTAAATGTAGTTCTTCATTTTGTAAGTAGGTCTCCCTCCGGTTTTTCTAAGCCCTTAGGAAGACACAGGAGGGTTCCCGAAGGCCTGCGCCTCAGGTGTGTGGTCGGCCCCCGGGGAGCCCGAGGCTTCCCCCTGGTGGAAAA
The DNA here is from genome assembly GCA_017311185.1 of Proteles cristata cristata. Classification (NCBI taxonomy): domain Eukaryota; kingdom Metazoa; phylum Chordata; class Mammalia; order Carnivora; family Hyaenidae; genus Proteles; species Proteles cristata. The sequence goes on along the minus strand of JAESUZ010005599.1, from coordinate 397,768 downwards.
CATTTCTTATTTCCTAGAATAAGACTTAAACTGCCTTCCATTCACAATGGAAACAAGGACACAAATTAGGAATACAGGTACATGACTAATATGGAGAGAGAAATAAAAAATTAGAATACATAAATAGATCCTATTATTAACAGTTTAATAACTAACCAAGGACATATTTCAGGTTGGTAGGAGAAATAGATGGAATATTTAATAAATGGTGTTAGAACTGGTCATCTATCTGGGAGAATGTAAACTCAATTCTGTCTTAAACAACATAAAAGTCTTGATTGGATTAGAAGAAGACCTAGGATGCTGAATGAATAATGGCGGGGTTGGGGTTCAGCCTCTTAACCAAAATGGAAATCTAGAAGCTATAAAAGAAAGATACGTTTCTAACTAAAACATTTAACATTCTGGATATATAATTGTATAGAATACATATAAATGGAAAACGCACCATAAACAAAATTTGGGGGGAAATGTCAGAATTAGAAAACTATCTGCAACACAGGTGATAAGAAGGTTCCTATCTCTACTATGTAAAAAAACAGAAGGGAACAAGAGAGACAAACTGTTCAATAAGAAAAATGAGCAAAGGGATAAAGAAGCATTCTCTGACAAGCATATTCAAATGACAACCTAAAGGAAGGATGCGCCAGTGACCATGGTAATGCAAATCAAAGGGACAATGTGAGACAATGTTATACCCTTCAGACTTGCAGAAGCTGCAGCACACCTTGATGGCTGGAATGGATGAAGGGGAGTTATTTTCAGGACAGGTCAGCACCCACCCAAACATAAAACACGCTGTAATCTAGCGATTTGGGTGTGGGAACTCTGTTGGCACCACAGTCAGTAATGGTAAATGGAAACAATGTCAAAGCTTATCCATAGGAAACGGGTCAATCGCTTATGTTACTACACGTGAAGGACCTGAAATAAAAAAGATCTGACTAAAAGGGATTTTCGAAAGGTTTTTGTTTTAAAAGACGCAGTGCATGTATTTGTAAATAACCCTAACTGAAGACCTAAATGAACAGTCCTGCATCTGGAGAGCAGGTATCTGGAGAGCAAGCACCAACCAGTTTGAGAGGAACACGGATGTGAAGCGCGTTTGGCCGCCTGTGGGACAGGGGGAGCTCAGCCCGTCCGTGGAAAAAGTATTTGTAAAATAGAAATCATAGGGCCCGTGTGAAAATGTCTTACAACCGGTTGAGGTGTTAAGTAGTAACCCTGGTTCAGTTTTCTGCTCGGATGTGAAAGACAGGATTGAAGTGTGAATCCCAGAGTTTAGAAAACCTTTACAGAGGCGCAATTCTGCGAAGTGTTCACCTCCTATGGCATGCAGCGCCGCCCAAACAGAAACCCTGCCCGCAGTGAGGCCCAAGGTAGTCCGGCTGGAGTGCATTTTCCAGTATCCAGCAGGGCAGCTTCGTTTCCTCGTCTAGGCAACCCGGTGAGGGCTTTTGGGCTTTGGCGCTAAAACTCCACTGCAGCCAAGCCGCTTGGTCGTGACCACGGGCAGAAACTCGGCCGCAGCTCGGCCCACGCTCAGGCGCGCGCAGTACCGACCGGTGCTTGCAAAGCTCGGGCGTCCAGGCGCCCCGGGTGGCATGCGGGGCCTACGTGGAGGGGCTCTCCGAGGACACCCGCCTGTGCGCCCTCCACGCCAGGGAGTCTCATGTCCGTCCGAGGTCATCCAGCTGGCGCGCCGCGGGTGCGGAGGGCGTGGCCAAGCCGTAGGGTTCACCTATTCCCTCGAAAAGCCCTGCTCCCGGGACCCGGTTTCGGAAAAGGCCGCTTTGGCACCACTGCGCCGAGAACGCCACGTCCCGGTTTTGCACTCAACCAGGGAAGTCTAGTTCTGGGTGACACCTCCAGGTAGTTCCCATGGATGACGATTAGTTTGGGGTGTGGGACTCAAGGGCAAGGACATGAAATTCCCTGGGTACTCGCGGCACAGCCGTGGAGAACCTCGGGTAACACCATGTGCTGGGTAAGGGAGTCCGGAACCGCTCCGCTTGAGGCCCCAGGGACTATTCTCAAGTACCAGGGCCTGGTTCCTGGCAGCGGGATCTTAACCCCCTAACCGATTAGGTGCGGGGCTGAAGTGGGCGGAGACCCTGGCGAGAGAGAGAGGGTAGAAACTTCGGGTAGGAGCCCGAGAACACGCGAGAACGTACTAATGCTCTTTCCCTGAACAGGTTGGTGGCTCTTAAAAGAGCCGTTGGGTTATTGGTAGCTTCCAACTGGAACTTTTTACTTCTTCTTGGGCGCTGCCTTTTTGGGCTTGGCGGCGGTCTTTGGCTTGGTGACCTTCGCCTTGGCCGCTTTGGGCTTCACAGCCTTGGCTTTGACGGGGCTCTTGACTTTCGGCTTCACGACCTTGGGCTTCTTGAGGCTCTTGGAGGGCTTCTTGGTTACAGCAGGCTTCTTGGCCTTTTTCGGGGTCTTGACGGCTTTCTTAACAGCCGCTGTGACCTTTTTGGGCTTCTTAGACACGCCCGTCACCTTGGCTTTCACCACCTTCGCGGGGTTGGGCTTGGCCTCCCCGGAGGCCGCCTTCTTGTTGAGCTTGAAGGAGCCCGAGGCGCCGGTGCCCTTGGTCTGCACCAGGGTGCCCTTGCTCACCAGGCTCTTGAGGCCCAGCTTGATGCGGCTGTTGTTCTTCTCCACGTCGTAGCCGGCGGCCGCCAGCGCCTTCTTGAGCGCGGCCAGGGACACGCCGCTGCGCTCCTTGGAGGAGGAGACGGCCTGCACGATCAGCTCGGACACAGACGGGCCCGCGGGCTTCTTCTTGGCGGCGGCCGTGACCTTGGCGGGCCGCTTGGCCTTCTTGCCCGGCACGGGCTTCTCGGGGGGCGTGGAGGCGGCCGGCGCGGGCGGCGCGGTCTCGGACATGGCTGGAGGGAGGAGGGCCGAGACTACCGCGGGGACCCGATGGGACAGCAAGACGCCGCAGGCCCCGGCGCCGCGTATTTATAGGGCGGGGCCGCGCTGTGATTGGTGCTCGCCGCGCCGCCTCTCGCCCCCGAGCGCCGCGACTCCGCGGGGTCCCGCTTCCCGGCCGCGCGCGCGCGGGCTCCGGCCGCCGCCCGGGCCGCCTCGGGCGCACGGAAACTCCGGGCGGGGCGGCCCCTTGACCTCAGCGCGAGCCCCTCCCCTTCGTAAAGCCGGCCTTCTAGTTTCGGGGGGCAGAGGGAGACGTTTGTAAACGCGGCCATCAAATAGGAATCCATGGAGTTTCACCTGAAGCTTCAGCAGGAGGTGGTGTCTGGGCCGCTTGTTTCCAATCAGTAAACGCGAAAGGCTGCGTCTGGAGTGGCGGGAGGTAGGGAGGAAAGCGGGTGTGCTTGCGGACGGGTGCGGAGTGTAGGCTCGTCTGCAGGTTCAGGACCAGCTCTCATCACTGCCGTGGCCTTGCCCGCAGCGCCGAAGCGAGAGATGCGCGCTCCAATCCTTTTGTGAATTTTGGGCAGAGGAGTGTCGTGGGAAACACGAGCACTCAAGCCGCAGCTAACACGCAAGCTGCACGTGCGAAAATCAATATACAATTCAACTAAGTTGAGTTAAAGTGTCTGTAATTGCACTTCTTACAGTCCAATGCGCTGCACGTATCTCGATGCCTTTTCATCCTTCCCACGGAACCCCACCAGCGGCTGCTCGCGTTTACACCTGTCAGCATGTCGCATCCACCAAAGGCTTCTGAAGCTCAAAACTAGGCAGGGAGGGGACATCAAATAAGCGCTAGGCGAACTGTAAGGGGCCTAGGGTGCCTTGTGTGAAAGCGAGAGGGTGCAAGTCCTTAGGGCGACCCTCCTTTCGCTTCTCTGTGGCTGTAAGGAGCATTGAAAAGCATCGATACGGCTAAAGGGATTTCACATCGCGAACAAACCGACGAAAGAACAAAATGCCTCTCACGAGAGGTCTGGGCAATCGCCTGGCCTCCGGGAGGAGGCGGTGGCCTCTCAGCCCCGCGCTGCGCGGCCAAGGTTGTCAAACAAGTCCGCGCGGGCCTGGGTACCCGGAGCCTCCATGCTTCCCGCCAACCACCATGGGCCCGGTTCCCAACTTGCCGCCAGTAATGGGATGTTCCCGCGTCCGGCTCTCCTACCGTTCTCCACCTTTCTCTATTTTCCAGAGTCTGTATGTTTTCAAAACGCAACACGTAATTCCTAACAAATGGGAAGAGAACGATCGAAGCTAAGCGTTCGAAGCATAGTCGATTCTAATAACAGGTACGCAACCTTCCTCCAAATACCGAAAGTTTCGGAAGTGAAACGGCTTTTGAAAATCAGACTTTTCTTAGTATAAGAAGAGTGGAATCTAATTAAACACAGGCTTTTGAAAGGAAATGCTGGATTCGGGAATTTAAGCAAAGGTTCCCGACTCCTGTGGATCCACTGGAGTACACAGGTTTCAAATAAAATACGAATATTCCTCCCAAGTGAAGGATGCTATATTTATTTTCTTACTGGCTGATCAGTATAAAAGACAACCAATCAAAAGATAGAACCTGGCATGCAGACTCAGTACAAATCTGTCACATTTGATGCTAAAATCATGGAAAATTTTTAAAGCTATAAGGTTAGGCCTTGGGAGTGGTAAATTTGTCCTGTGGCTCGGATTTCCCGTCGATTGGACAGAGGACACGCCTGCTCCTCAAGGCTCAGAGGTTCCTGCTGGAGAGTTTAGTCACTGCTATTTTACACCTGGCAAAATGCGCTCTAGGCTTCAGGAAATATAAGATACATAAGACACATGAGTGTGAGAAAGCTGCGTTTAGAAGTCAGCTTTAACATTTAACAAATAAACGCCTGATAACAGGAAAGATTTCTGTAAACGCTAGCGTCATTTTATCATGGTTGAGACTGTCTTGTAGGATTCAAAAGTCTTCCTCAATTTAAGCATTATGAAAGAATCTCATTTTTTAAAGAGAGATTTAAGATTTCAGAAATATGCAATCCGATATCGGGTTATTGAGCAAGGACTATAAAGAGTACATTATTGCGGGCAATATTTCCCAAGTTTTCCTCCCCAAGAACTAAACAACTATAGAACTTTGAACTACAATAACCAATGAAATCAACGTCTAGTTTTTTGACAAGTTCACGTTCAGAGCATTGCAAAGTCGGATGTGGGAGAAACAAAACCTTGGAAAGAGCCGAGGATAACGTGATAGCCAATGACTCTGTACCGTTGTTGGAAAATTCAGAGAGAGACCAATCAGAGCCCGAAGCTTTCTGGTCCAGCTTTTTTTTTTTTTCATCCAATCACTACACCCGACGTACTATAAATACTGGCAAACACTCTGCTGGACATATTTGTGCCTTTGTGTCGTATTCCTTGTAGGTCTTTGTGATGGCCCGCACGAAGCAGACGGCGCGCAAGTCGACGGGCGGCAAGGCCCCGCGCAAGCAGCTGGCCACCAAGGCGGCCCGCAAGAGCGCGCCGGCCACGGGCGGCGTCAAGAAGCCGCACCGCTACCGGCCCGGCACGGTGGCCCTGCGCGAGATCCGCCGCTACCAGAAGTCCACCGAGCTGCTCATCCGCAAGCTGCCGTTCCAGCGGCTGGTGCGCGAGATCGCGCAGGACTTCAAGACCGACCTGCGCTTCCAGAGCTCGGCCGTCATGGCGCTGCAGGAGGCGTGCGAGGCCTACCTGGTGGGCCTCTTCGAGGACACCAACCTGTGCGCCATCCACGCCAAGCGCGTCACCATCATGCCCAAGGACATCCAGCTGGCGCGCCGCATCCGCGGCGAGCGCGCGTAAAGCTTCGTTCTTCGTGCACCCTTCCCCAAAGGCTCTTTTCAGAGCCACCCACGTTTTCAAGGAAAGAGGCTGTAAAAGTCCCCAGCTCCGGTTTAATGGAACTAGCCACGCACTTGGAATTGAAAACCTAGGGGTCGACAATAATCTGACGGGTTACAAATGCTTAACATTATCGACATATTCCCTGTATTTGCGAACAAAACTGGCTCTGGGCGTTTCAAGAGGGACGCTGAAAGGTTGGCCTTTGAAGACGATTAAACGGGACCTATTGAGCATCGTTTGTAAAACGAACAATATTGCTTTACCAAACCTAACACGTAATTTTAAAACCTGGTTTTGTTTGCCATTGACTATAAACTGCCTGATTGGCATTTCTTTGATCTTGGTATTTTTGCCATTACTGAAATTTACTGTTAAAGACTTTCAGCCTTTTAAGTATTCTCTCCAACTTAGAGCATTTTCGGAATGAGAACGTGAATTTATTATAAACTCAGTTCCTTAGAACAATGCAGCCCAGTTAAGGAAGTAAAGAAACCCTGGTCAAGCGAGGTTCTCGACCCGCCCCGCTCCCGCCCCTAGTTGCTGGGGCTTGGAGGAGGGGTTAAGGGAGGGGACTGTTGCGTCACATTTCCCGCCTGCTCCCTTTCCATTCTCTGCATCTGCAAGGGGGCGGGGGACGTAGTTATATAAGGATCGGCTCTCGCTTTCTTTGTCACTTGCTGTTGGTTTGCTTTCTTGGAAACCATGTCTGGCCGCGGCAAGGGCGGGAAGGGCCTGGGCAAGGGCGGCGCCAAGCGCCACCGCAAGGTGCTGCGCGACAACATCCAGGGCATCACGAAGCCCGCCATCCGGCGGCTGGCCCGGCGCGGCGGCGTCAAGCGCATCTCCGGCCTCATCTACGAGGAGACGCGCGGGGTGCTCAAGGTGTTCCTGGAGAACGTGATCCGGGACGCCGTCACCTACACGGAGCACGCCAAGCGCAAGACGGTCACGGCCATGGACGTGGTCTACGCGCTCAAGCGCCAGGGCCGCACCCTCTACGGCTTCGGGGGCTGAGCTCCCTGGTTTCACTATCAGATCGTTTCATTTCTTAATCAAAGGCCCTTTTCAGGGCCACCCAACTGCTCAGAAAAAGAGCCGTCGTAAACAGTATGGGCACTTGAGCCTGCAGCTCTCTACTGTGGCTACGTGAACGATACTGAGACCAAATCCCGGAAAGGAGTGGCATTTTGGAAAGAATTCGGTCCGATCGTCTTCTATGCGAAGGCAGCTCCCTAAGCTCCATGTCATTTCCCCCGCTCCTCCGTCCCCATTTACCGCATAAGAGCAGGGGAGGAGGGATATTCCAAGTCAAAAGTGGGGGGAAACCAAGCAGGTTACCGCACTTGGCAAGGGTGTCCAGGAACAAAGAGGACCATTGTCCAATCGGCAAGTCCCATCCATGTTGTCAACCAATCAGAACTGATGATCTCATGCCCCCCACCTCCCTCCCAGAGGCGAGTCGGAATGGGGGATGGGAAGGCTGGCCAGAAAAGCCAAAAACCCTGCTTTAGGAATTTTAAAAATGTCTTTGCAGATTATGAGATAGACCTCAGACATCTAAATGGCCCTCTCAGGTCCCAAGAACAGTACTGAAGTTCTCACCGCTAATAAAATGATTTGTCTTTTTTAAAAAGTCTGGAAATGGTGGGCAGGGGAGGAAACTAGATTCAGACTCCCAGAAAACTCAGAGAACTGGCTTCAGGGGAAATGAAAATCTGGTTTATAGGGGAAAGTGCCTCATTCACTGTCAGTACAGCCCTCCGCAGTTAGCCATGCTTTTTTTCCTTCCTTCAGAGAGAAATGGAAATGAGGGTGATGGAAATGTTGTACATTAGATAGTGGGCATGGCTGTACAATTAAGTACCTATACTAAAATACATTGGATTGTATACTTCAAGGGGGAGGCGGTTATGATATATAAACTGTATCTCAAGATCTAGAGGGGGAGGGCAGAGGGGGCGCTGCCTGCAGCCTCCCTACGTTAGCTTTAGCCAGAGTCTCTCCTAGCTTTTCGGGTCCCCTTTCCCACCTGATAATTGTCCTCCAATATTTCTTGGGAAATGATAAAAGTACCTAGTCTGGCTTAATTTAAATGACAGTGGGGAGAATTCAGAGCTGCTTTCTGGACAGCCAGAGGATCAAAATGGGCCTGGGTGGTCACTTTATGTCCTTAGCTGGTGTTCCTTCAAGAGATACTTATGGACCTTATGTGACACGCCAGAGAACTGCTGAAGGCAGTGGGGTACATCAGGAGCAAATCAGACAGAATCCCCTGTCCTGGACCTAGAATATATGTAGAGAGGTGTGTGGATTCAGATTTTCTATATATGAGGGGAGGTACAGAAGCTATGACAATAGGGGCACCTGGGTGGCTTAGTCGGTTAAGCGTCCAACTTTCACTTAGGTCATGATCTCGCGGTTCGTGGGTTCGAGCCCCGCGTTGGGCTCTGTGCTGACTGCCAGCTCAGAGCCTGGAGCCTATTTCAGAGTCTGTGTCTCCCTCTCTCTCTGACCCTCCTCTGCCCACGCTGTCTCTCTCTCTCTCTCCTAGAAATAAGTAAAATATTAAAAAAAAAGAAATGTATTGTCTAAAAAGATATAAAAGCTTCCTGCTCTCATCACTTCCTTGAATCTCGTATCTTTGTGGAGGCTCCTGTACGTCTATACATAATTACATTTGTTTTTCTCCTGCTAATGTGTCTTTTTTGTTGCAGGGAGGTCCCAATCAAGAATTTAGAAGAGTAGAAGGAAAAACGCCTTTCCTCTCCCTACACGACAAACCTTCCTACATATCAGCTATCAGCCCTGTTGAGGAGCTAGGGCGGTCTCAGGGACAAAACCAAACCCCCACTTTCCCAGAACTGCATTCTAGTCGGGGACACAGAACCACAAACAGAATAAATATATATCGACACTGGTGGGGATACATATGCTATTTTAAAGAACGAGCAGAAGGGGGTATTATTTTACATAGGGCGGTCAGGAAAGCTCTCTTCATAAAAGGGTTTCTGAGCAGGGGCCTGAATGAAGTGTGCAGCCATGCAGATGTCCAGTGACAGGGAGCAGCGTACGCCACACAAAATCTGCCTCTGACATCAAGAGTAAGGGCACTGGAAAAACAGACAGGCGCGAGCAGGCACTCCGAGCTCTCCGTTTTCCTCTTGAAAGCAGTAGAGAGAATCCCCGTATGGAGAGGTCATCCCTCTACCAGGAGGAAACTCTTATTTTTATCACCTTGAATGAGGAATCAAGACTGTGAGAAATCTGTACAAGCAAATCTTGTAAACTAACCTTTGTCTTTCTAGTTACTTTCCACAATTAACTACCCTACCCCAAGCCCCCTTGCCTTGTCCTGTTTTCACAGTTTATTATTTTTGTCCAACTCAGTACATAAGTGTTCAAGTCTAACTGCTTCTTTGGGTCTTCATTTCCCTACGAGGGCACTTTTGTCCCAGAAAATACATCAAGGTACCCCAATGACTACATATAAAAATATATTTATGTAAATATAAATGAAGCGTATGCTCTTTTCCTATTAACTTGTTTAATGTCAATTTCATTCTTAGGCCCCCTAAGAACCCTAAGAAGGTACAGGTAAAATGTTATCTCCCCTACACCAGGACAGGATACTTCTAAGAAGAAAGAAAATTCGGGATCAAGGCTGTGACACTGGACCATGCTTGCCCCACTCCACAAGCAGCGAAAAGCTCAGTGAGCACATAGAAATGTGACAGCAGGGGCGCCTGGGTGGCTTAGTCGGTTAAGCGTCCGACTTTCGCTTGGGTCATGATCTCGCGGTTCGTGGGTTCGAGCCCTGCGTCGGGCTCTGTGCTGACTGCCAGCTCGGAGCCTGGAGCCTGTTTCAGTCTGTGACTCCCTCTCTCTATGACCCTCCCTGCTCACGCTGTCTCTCTCTCCTAGAAATAAATAAAAACATTTAAAAAAAAATTAAAAAAAAAAAAAAAAAAGAAATGTGACAGCAAAGGAGGTCGGCCAAGGACCAGATCACGTAAAGCCATCTTAGGTAGGGTGACAAACTCATCCTGTTTGCCTGGGACTTTCTCCAAGTTTGAGCGCTGAAAGTCCCACATCCCAGAAATCCCTCAACCTTAAGCAAACTGGGCTTATTGGCTACTATCCTTGTAGGCTGTGACAAAGACACTGGCTTTTATTATGAAGATGGAACACCGCTGGACTGTTCTGGGCAGACGGTGGGTGGACATACATCTTTTGAAAGGATCATTCTAGCTGTGGGGTTGGGGAAAAAAAACACTAGCTGTCCAAAGTGGAAACAGAAAGACTAGTTATGGTCGCCTAGACAAAGGTGATTGTGACTTGTCCAGCAGTAGCAGCAGAGGATGTCAGGAAAGGTGCTCTGATTGATTTGGAAGATACAGCCGACTGGGTTGGATGAAAGTTTTGAGAAAGAGCTCAAACAGGACTGCAAGTTTTCTGAGCTGAGCCCCTGGAAGAATGCGGAAGAACAGATTTAGGAGTTATGTGTTAAGATACCTAATTTGGACAAGTCTGAGGTGTCCATTAGATATTCAAGTAGACATATCAAATATGCAGGTGGATCTATGCCAAGCTTCATTATGAAGCTAGAAGTGGGTAGAAGGAAACTGATAAAATTTTAGAGGTGATCAAGGCCACCCTCCGAAAACCAACCATTGGGACTGAGAAACAGACAGAAGCTGACACTATCACACAGCCTTTAGTGACACCAGAAGCTGACCTGACACTCAGAGCTAGGCCATGGTGTTCTCCTGTTGAGCATAAACTGTTTCACAGAACACAGAACATATCAATAGTGACACAAAGAACAGAGAAGGGGCCAAGAAATGAGCCAAATGTGCTCCAGAGTTGCTTTATTCTTTAATAGGGCTCTATAGCATCCCATTTAGTATGGACTGTGCGTATGTATCCCCCACAAATTCTTGTGCTGAAATTTTAAGTCCCAAAGTGACAGTATTAAGGGATCCGGCATCTGGGTAGCGGTTAGGCCATGAGGATGGAGCAGGCCTGAATGGAATTAGTGCCCTTTATACATAAGAGATTCCGGAAAGCTCTCTGGTTCTTCCTTCTGCCATGTGAAGACACAGCAAGACAAGTCTATGAACCAGGAAATGGGTTCTCACCAGACACCAAATCTTGTCTGAATCTGTCCTGTCTGAATTTTCCAGGGCTTTGATCTTGGACTCCCAGCCTCCAGAACTGTGAGAAATCAATGTTGTTAGCCACACAGTCTATGGTATTTTTGTTCTAGCATCCTGAACTCGGACCACCACTTCAAGGATATCCAGTCCCTTCTGAGGACAATTTACATTTCCATTTAGCATTAAAATGTACAGTCATAAATGCTGTATAAAGTCTTGATCTCATTCAGTCTTACCATTTATAGACTGGCGCTTCCCAAATTTTCCTCTCAACCAGACCGCTCACTTGAACTCAAGAATCTCTTTTCCAATTGACTATTCAAGTCTCTTCTTGAAGTGTCAGAGAGACAGGTTAGTAGCGTAGCCAAGCAGCAGAGGTGTTTTAAGCAAATGTCAATATATGTCTCAAGCATTAAATCAATGCGGAGTATTCCGTTGCCTGCTTTATCAATTGGAGGACAGTCAGAAGACTTTTTGTAACCATGTTTGAAACATTCATTAAAACAAAAAAAGAAAAATCACCTTACAATTCATACAAGACGCAGGAGGGAGATGAGCCGGACAGAGATGAAGGTAAAGTCCAAGGCAGTCACCAGAGATCCAGTGACCTCAGAGGCGGGAGCTTCTCCCCCAGCCCTCCGATTTGAGCCCTGCCGAAGGCCTCGGGGTTCCCTGTACTCAGAGACCTGAATTGTAACAGCCTCCCCTTAATCTAGTAAGTGGGGATTTCCAAACTGTGCTTAGGAGGTCCCGCGGCCTGAGGATGGAAATCAGCAAAGGCACCTTTAAGCTGAAGCACACCGCGAGCGGGGGCGGGGCGGGGGCCGACCTGGCCTCACCGGCTCGCACTCCGGAGGCAGAGGCGGCGGACGCCCGCGGGGACCAGGGGAGCCCGAACGTGGCTCCCTGTCCGGACATCGCTGGGGCCCATCCCACGGGAACGAACACCCTCTCGGGCCACGCACTCTGGCTTCCCTGGCTGCCGCAGAGGCGGGAGCACCGTCCGGGCACTTGGGCAAATAGCCAGCGCAGCCTCCGGGGATCAGGGCGTCATGATCAGGGAGAGACCATGAAGGTCTCCCGCCGCCGGGACGGTCTCGGGGAGGAAGATAGGCGGGAGAGGCGGACTCCAACCCCACGTAAAGAGGGGTGGGCGTGGGGACCGACCAACGCCTCCCCATTGGCTGCCCTCGGCCAGCCCCTGCTCCGGATTGGCCCGCCGCACAGCGCTGCGAGCTGATTGGTGCGGGAAGATACCAGGAAGGCGAGGTGGCCTCAGCGCGTCTGCGCGTAGCACGGACACCGGAGCCTCTGAAGGCCGCCGAGCGAGGCTTCCTCGTGGCTGCACCATCGGAGAAAGAGTTAGGACGCGTACAACTCTCTTCAGAGAAAGTGGGCGGCCCTGAAAAGGGCCTTTAGTGAAACAAGCGGGGAGGAGAGCTCAGCCCCCGAAGCCGTAGAGGGTGCGGCCCTGGCGCTTGAGCGCGTAGACCACGTCCATGGCCGTGACCGTCTTGCGCTTGGCGTGCTCCGTGTAGGTGACGGCGTCCCGGATCACGTTCTCCAGGAACACCTTGAGCACCCCGCGCGTCTCCTCGTAGATGAGGCCGGAGATGCGCTTGACGCCGCCGCGCCGGGCCAGCCGCCGGATGGCGGGCTTCGTGATGCCCTGGATGTTGTCGCGCAGCACCTTGCGGTGGCGCTTGGCGCCGCCCTTGCCCAGGCCCTTCCCGCCCTTGCCGCGGCCGGACATGGCTGCCTCGGTGCGCTACGGGAGCAGGTCGCAGCGATGGCCCTGTTGTCGCGATCGCAGTAATTATAAGCAGGCGTCGGACCTGGTTGAGAACCGAAAGCGCGGGCGGGACCCGAGTCCCGGCGGCCGCACCCCGGACCCCGCCCCGCTCTGCACTGAGAGCCAATGACGTGTGGGGGAGGGAGCCTTTCCTGAGCCTGTTGGTATTTGTATCTGAAACTCTATCTGCTCGTGAGAGTGTTCACAGGGGCTTATTTTTTGTAACCAAGTACTATGCTCTCTCCTTCAGAAGGGGGGGTGGAAGGGAATCCTAAAATGTCACCCCAAAACAGGAGTGGACGAGTTCAAGACACATCTTCCCCAAATATGCCACGTTCCTATGAAAGGTACAGAATATGCCGCCCCCAAATAGGCCTCTCTGACATAAGGGCTATTTTTCAGCAGTTTAGTTTTTAAAAATACCGGAGAATCTCTAAAAGCAGAGTAGAAGTCACTCTTAAGGGGCGTTTGACATTGATAAAGGAGATCTCAATCTGTGTCTCCTCTCTGTGCCAGAAAAAGGACGACTAAATGCGCACAGAATCTTGTCATTGGAGAAAGCCGCGACTTTATTCTGCATAACACCCTTGCCTTGTTTCCAATCCTTTTCCTGGGAGCCTCTGACTGGCTCCCTGGGCTCGCCCCTCCCACAGGGACATCTGTCTTTAGTGGAACATGGTATGTAAGGTGGTGTCTTGGGCCTTTTCAGGGAGTTTTACTAGGTATTTCAGAGTTTCTCCCATGTATATATGAGGTATATATGTCATTAAACCTTTGTTTTCCTCTCGTTAATGTGCCTGTTATGACACGGGTCTCAGCCAAAATCTCAGGGTAAGGGAAAGTTATTTTTCCTCTATTACAGTTGTGTGACCTTGGAAAGTTGCCCTTCGTTTTCTTTATTTATTAAGGTGGAGTGATGATCGTACTCAGTGAACTTTTGTAAAGATTGAAATTACCTAATGTAAGCGAAAGGCTACAACAGAGATGGACACAAAAACGTCCTACATAAATGTGCCTGGGTTTTGGTATTGTTGCTTAAAGAATCTGTCTGGAGTTAGGAGATTGCCCCGAGCCTTCATTTTCAGGCTTTTACCCTGCACACAGTATAGGCAGCACAGATACATATATAATAGTGAAGGGTTTTTTTTTTAAATCATATCATCGTTTAATAAAGTACAAGATGTTGATGGATTCTGGATATTTTGGTTTTGTTTTTTTTTTTAATATTTTTTAATTTATTTCTAGGAGAGAGAGAGAGACAACGTGAGCAGGGGAGGGTCAGAGAGAGAGGAAGACACAGACTCGAAATAGGCTCCAAGCTCTGAGCTGGCAGTCAGCACAGAGCCCGACGCGGGGCTCGAACCCATGAACCGCGAGATCATGACCCAAGCGAAAGTCGGACGCTTAACCGACTAAGCCACCCAGGCACCCCTGTTTTGTTTTCTTTTCAATCAAAGTATAGCAACATACAACAGTATATTAGTGTACATCATAGTGAATTGACAATTAGATACATTATGAAATGCTCATCATAAGTGTAGCTACCGTCTGTCACCATACAAAGTTATTACAATGTGATCATATGCCCTATGCTGCACTTTTCATTCTTGTGACTTATTTATTATATAACTGGATGTTTTTACTTCTTCATCACCTTTACCTTCTTTGCCTCTTACCCCTCGTCTCCAGCTACCAATTTGTTCTCTGTACTTGTCTCTGGTGGCGGCTGTTGTTGTTTCCGTTGTTGCTTAGACTCCACATGTAAATGAAATCATACAGTATTTGTCTTTTCTCTGTCTGACTTATTTCATTTAGCCTAATACCCTCTAAGTCCATCCACGTTGTGAATAGCAAGATTTCATTCTTTTTATTACTAATATCCCATTCTATTTACAGTTGACCACTGAACAACGCAGGCGTTTAGGGGGACTGATTCTTGCACAGTTGAAAATCTGGATATAACTTTTGACCACTCTCCCCCCCAAAACTACCAATACCATACTGTTGATCAGAAGCCTTACTGATAACATAAAGTCTATTAATACATATGTTGTATTTGTATTATATATTGTATTCTTATTATAAAGTAAACCAGAGAAAGAAAATGTTATTAAGAAAACATGAGGAAGAGAAAAACATTTACAGGACTCTTGTATTTATTGAAAAAATCTGCAAATAAGTGGACACATGCATTTCAAACCAGTATTGTCAAGCTCTGTGTAAGATATCATCTTTATCCATTCATCTAGTGATTGACAGACTGTTTTGTTTTTCATACACAGCGTGTTAAATATGGTTGTCTAAAACTATCCCCAGGTCTTCTTTCCAAAGGTGCGTTGACAAGTCAGCCTCTTGGCAGCCGAGTCTGGAGTGCAGTTCAAATTTCTACATGGACTTCCCAGTGTTGTGTTAAATCTCAGACACTCATTGATTACTGAGTCACTTCTACTGGGATGACTGGAAGAGCTACTACGAAATATTTTGGTCTGAAAAATACACGTTGACCTTGGCTGCCTCTTCTAATCTGAAAGTCTGTAACAAACCAGAAGCAGTTCTAGAGCCAACAGTAGTAGCTGTAAATTTCAGCCTGTGGTGTAGGATCACCTTGTTGTCTGCGAAAGAATAACTTTGTTTCATGGAGAACCTTGCAACAGCCATTTAAAAGTACAGTCTGTGTGTTAAATACCCATTTTCCCCCTCCAGCATGACCTTAGCCACGCCCCTAATGGAAAGTAAGAAATGCTTCCTGCAGTGATATTAAAATTTTCTTCTTTTTCCCCACACCTTTGCTCTTACCTACCATCCTTGCCTTACATCTGAGATGTGGGCTGACGCACCGAGCTAAGTCATGTGGACAACTCTCAACAAAAAACAAGATTCACCTTGAATTTTGTGGTTTACTTGCACCTATTTTACATTCTAGGATTTTGAGAAAACAACTTTGAGTTTACAAAACATTTGCAATATTTATGATGGAATTTCTTCCATTCTTTGATTTTAAAATACCCGCTGAAGTTTGATTTCCAGACTGAGCCAAATCTACTTCAATAAAGTGATGCCAAATGAAAAGAACATTTAGAGGGTAAGATTTGAGATTTTATTTCAGTTTAAAAAAATGTTAGAGTATAAGGGGAAATCATGCACAGCTCAGGAAAATTAATAGCATTTCTACAATGCCATGTGTCCCAAAATCGACTTGTGTTATCCCAGTAACAGTTCTAAGAGGGGTAGTGTCATTCCCTAATTTTCTGAGATGGAGAAATCAATTTGCGTCAGAGGACACGGTAAGTGGTAAAATTGGAATTTGAATATAGGCCATATAAAAACCTAAATGCTGCCCTGTAACTGCCAGTTTCCAGACTACTCCTGGCACAAAGGTTAACAAGGTTATGAATTCTAAGATGGTGCTATCCTTATCTTACAGACCCTGGGTAGTTTTTCTGTTGAGGGGCTCAAGTAAATGAAGACTTAGAGACAAATCCACATTCCTTGACTGGGAACGGAGTGGGGACAGCTAGTCTGAGCCACTGTCCCCTAGCCGTCTAACCCTCAGACAGCAATGAGCACTTGTACCTTACCAAGCTATCTTCTCAGGCCCTGTGCATTAAACACCCTTTTTCTAACAGCATGACTTAGCCATGTGCCCTCAAAATATTGAGTGGGGGGTGGGAGGGATGTACATGAGAGCCAGCACAACAGTAAGAAAAAAAAAAAAACAACAACAAGATATTTGCACTTCAGCTGGGGCCCAGATACGGGACCGGGCATGGAAACAGTCCCTGGCTCAAGCCAAGGACATCATTGATGCCTCTGACAGGCCCTGTACATGGGTAGCAAAGCTCTGTGCCAGACAGTTGTGTGTAGGAGGGCCTGGAAAACTTAATGTTAAAAATACAACACAATCACCAACACACACACTCACTGATAGAAATATCCAACCTTACTATTTAGAAAAATAAATGCAAATGTTTTGTAAACTCTAAGTTGTTTTCTCAAAATCCTGGAATGTAGGGGTACCTGGGTGGCTCAGTCGGTTGAGCATCCCACTTCAGCTCAGGTCAGCTCAGGTCTTGATCTCACCACTTGTGGAGTCGAGCCCCGCACTGGGCTCTGTGCTGACAGCTCAGAGCCTGGAGTCTGTTCCAGATTCTGTCTCTTCCCTCTCTGCCTCAAACTCTCGGTGTCTCAAAAATAAATACAACATTAAAAAGTTTTTTAAATCCTAGAATGTAAATAAATGCAAGTAAACCACACAATTCAGGTGAATCTTGTTTTTTGTTGAAGGTTATCTACATGACTTAGCTCGGTGCATTAACCCACATCTCAGATGAAGGCCAAAGAAGGTAGGTGTAAGATCTAAGATGTATGGGAAACAAAGGCAAAGCCTTTGGAATTGGAGGCGGCCCTGTTCTTCAGTACTCTATTCTTCTAAAGTGAAAGGTTTTTAAAATGTAGTGTAGCGGGGCCTGGGTGGCTTGGTCGGTTAAGCGTCCGACTTTCGCTCAGGTCATAATCTCGCGGTTCGTGGGTTCGAGCCCCGCGTCGGGCTCTGTGCTGAATGCCAGCTCGGAGCCTGGAGCCTGTTTTGGATTGTGTCTCCCTCTCTGACCCTCCCCTGCTCACGCTGTCTCTCTCCTAGAAATAAGTAAAAATACTTCAATAAATTTTAAAAATGTAGTGTAAGAAATGTTTTCTCTAAAGAGAATTGGTTGGAGTGAAAATGGAACAACTAGACACTTTAAACAGATTCAAGGTCGTCCCCTTTCTAGTAAACGTATAGAAGCTGATCTAGGAAAGTGCGTAAACAGAAGCATTATAGGTACATGTTACATGGCGTCCAAAACAGATGGACTACGACTGGAGGGTAAGCACGGGTTTCAGTTAATGTTCAGCAACATGGTCCTGTTCACAAGAGCACCTAAAAGTTCACAGCCGCTTTTGCCGAGTTAATTGGGTGGCTCTGAAAAGAGCCTTTGGGTTTAAGGTTGGCGCCTTCGTTAAGGGAACTTACGCGCGCTCGCCGCGGATGCGGCGCGCCAGCTGGATGTCCTTGGGCATGATGGTGACGCGCTTGGCGTGGATGGCGCACAGGTTGGTGTCCTCGAAGAGGCCCACCAGGTAGGCCTCGCACGCCTCCTGCAGCGCCATGACGGCCGAGCTCTGGAAGCGCAGGTCGGTCTTGAAGTCCTGCGCGATCTCGCGCACCAGCCGCTGGAACGGCAGCTTGCGGATGAGCAGCTCGGTGGACTTCTGGTAGCGGCGGATCTCGCGCAGGGCCACCGTGCCGGGCCGGTAGCGGTGCGGCTTCTTGACGCCGCCCGTGGCCGGCGCGCTCTTGCGGGCCGCCTTGGTGGCCAGCTGCTTGCGCGGGGCCTTGCCGCCCGTCGACTTGCGCGCCGTCTGCTTCGTGCGGGCCATCTCGAGAGCGCAGAGAGTGTCTTCACCGAAAGCGGTGAGAGGGACACAGCCCTCCTTCCTTTATACAGCCTGACCGCCAATCATTGGGCCCAAGAACATTCAAAAGTTCCCGCGCCCTCCCCAGATTGGTCTAACTCCCTGCAGGGAGCCCGGATTAAGAGTTGCTTTCAGGTTGGTGAATGAATCCTAAACCCCGCCCTTAAGTGTGGTTACTCTGACGTCATTTATTTACCCTTTCGCGCTTCTATGCACTGTGGACAAAATTCTTGCACGGAGAGCTTCAGATATTTTAAAATGTAAAGTAAGGTAATCACGCAAAGCAACACAGGGACTTTCCAATGGACTTTTTAAAGAGAGAAACCATCAAGCTATTCTGCAGGTGTTTAGGTAAAGGTATACATGGGCTGCATCTAAAATGATATTCAGAATTTTCTTGGGTGTGGCACAAATAATGTGGAGAACTAGTAAAATGACCTTTATTTACAAGCATGACTTATCAAAGATCTGTGACCATATTTTCCTTGATTTGGCACACATGCCGTGTTTTCATAAGCTTGGATGTTGATGTTTTCCAGAAAATAATTTGAAGATTCTAGTGCCTTTCACTAGGACCTCTTTCTCCAAAGCCAAGCTACTGTCATTACGAAGAACTTTGCAACTTCATCTGTGGAATGCGTCAACGCCCGTTTCTACTGGGCTAGAAATTAACGCACACGACGTGGCTGAACACAGCTAATGGGGTTTGCAACATTTACACTAAATTCCGGCGTTGGTCTTCTCCCAAAACTGTTCAAAGCATTTCTATGGGGAAAAGCTTTCCCAGGGATATTGTGACATTTCACTCCCCCCGCCCCCAGGTTTTTAAACACTCCTAACAGTCCAAAAGCACGACAGCTCTTCCAAAGGAACCTGTGGGTGGCTCTTAAAAGAGCCTTTTTAAGTAGTTAGCTGGGCTTTTTTTTTTTTTTTTATCAGGAAAAGAGGCCTGTGAAAAGTCAACAGCTTATTTGCCCTTGGCCTTGTGGTGGCTCTCGGTCTTCTTGGGCAGCAGCACGGCCTGGATGTTGGGCAGGACGCCGCCCTGCGCGATGGTGACGCGGCCCAGCAGCTTGTTGAGCTCCTCGTCGTTGCGGATGGCCAGCTGCAGGTGGCGCGGGATGATGCGCGTCTTCTTGTTGTCGCGCGCCGCGTTGCCCGCCAGCTCCAGGATCTCGGCCGTCAGGTACTCGAGCACGGCCGCCAGGTACACGGGCGCGCCGGCGCCGACCCGCTCGGCGTAGTTGCCCTTGCGCAGCAGCCGGTGCACGCGGCCCACCGGGAACTGCAGCCCGGCCCGCGACGAGCGCGTCTTGGCCTTGGCGCGCGCCTTGCCGCCCTGCTTCCCGCGCCCGGACATGACTAACAAGAGAGAGATGCAAAAGCCTTCAAAAGAAAACCCAAGCAGTATAAACCCAGACTGCGAGCAAGAGAAGTATTTATACTAACGGGAGGTATGCTGAATACAAGTCTACCATTGGCTGTTTTCAAGGAACCAACGAAAAATCAGAATCAGCATCCCTCATTTGCATAAAAGCCCTCCACCTAGCGGGAGGTTTTTGAATAATCCACTGCAATTTGAAGAACTTTAGCGCTAATGACTGAAACAATTTTATTTTCTCAATAATGTTAGTTTAAAATCCATTCTGAAGCAAGAATGATTGTCCTCATTACTGTCTTTTGGCTATTTGTCCTTTTCCAGGATTGTGACTGATTCTGGAAAGGAATCAACAGAACAATTTCTAAAATAGTTTACATTTAAAAAGTATATCTGTGCAGCAGTTGCTTTAACTCTTTGAACCTCACAAAAGAACAGAAAGAAAGGCAACAAGTAATTCTTAGTCAGAGCCCAAGCCTTAGAGGTGTCTGAACTATGAAAACTAAAGGCAAGAAGGGGCCCATCCCGGCTCTGACCCAACACAGTAGACTGTTTAAATCATTACCTTACACCTGCGGCCTCATGGGATCACCTTGAAGGCAAGGAGAGTACTGTTTTCATTTTAGAGATTGCAAAACTTAGAGACCCAGATTGTCTGTTTTTTGGTTTTTTGTTTGTTCTTTAACTTGCACAGGCTTACACTGAGGGAATGAGACTGATGTGGAAAACAGGCAAATTAAAAACTAAATATCCCGACTCACTACAGCCTTTGCAAAAGGCAGAGTGACATTCCTCTAGGACCTTTTGCTAAGGCCAAAAGGCAATCTTATCTTAACATTAACCCGACCCCCCAGGATCCTGTAAATCTACTTTAACATATAAGAATTCCTTTGAAAACTTCCTTTATGTCTATCATCAGAAGATGTATGTTGGCAATCACACTCCAAGCTTATGGCCCACTGACAAACACCTGAAGGGTCTCATGACTGAGGTTTTACTAAACGGTAATAAATGATCTTTTCCTAACAACAACTAGCCCTTCAAGGTCCTAGAAACCTTGCTTCCAAAACTCTTTAGAGACCTACGCTGTCCCTAATGCCCTCTCAACCTGAAGATGTATAGTCAGTCACCCATCACAACCCCAGTGCACCTCTTTCTGCCCCTGGATCCTGTCCCCATGCTTTACAGCAAAGGTCCCCGTACCTTTTTACACCAAAGACGTCTCAAGAATTCTTTTTTGGCCATCAGCTCCAGACCACCCACCACTACAGAACCACATCAAGACCAAGGACTCTAAACTACTGGTTGGGACAGTCATTGCCTCCATTGCCATTCCCAACTCTCACCTTCTCTATTTTCTCACTTGGCTACAACACAAAGGATTCTAGTGGGTTCAGAAAATTCCTCTGTCACCCTCCACATCCATACCATATTGCACCCCTTGTGCTTAGAGACATTAGAAACATTGAATCGCAAACACAAGCAGTCTTGGGACCCTTAGGAAATGAGGGAATAAACGCCCCACAACACCGAAATACACACCAAAAAATGATGTATTATAAGCACAGTGTTAATATTACCTCAGAGCCTTTGCCTGGTCTTAGTGCTCACGTCAAGGAATGGAACATCGAGAGAGATTGCCAGGAGGAATCTTGCTGTTCTTCCTTTTATGGTCCATGAGATAGACCTAGATGAGGCCCAGATGGAGGTGAACAGTTATTTCAGGAATTTTTGCAGGCTCAAGCCTAAAGGTCTTCTTGAGTCAAACAGGATGATTAAAGGAACGAGAGGCTATGCGAGGAAAATCTACTCATAAGCCAGCCGTCAGAGAAACATCCTTTGATCCAGGGTACCAGGCAGGAGAGTCAAGATACTCATCTTCCATTTCTTTTTTGCCTTCTCTTAAGTCTTCAGACACCGAGGACTTTTTCTCTTGACAATATTCAGTCTTTTAATTTTTCCTCATTATCCTCAGTATCAACAACAGCAATAAAGAATGACCACTGGCTCAATGTCTCCACAAGATGAAGATATAAAAAATATCTCAAATCCTGCCTCAAAGACTTGATACTCTTTGGAAAGGGAGGGGCTGTATGTCTGAAGATGAACTAGGACAGGATATCCTGCCTCCAAAAATGAAGGTGTAAGCCGTCAGGAATTTGAGAGTGCCTGGCCGAGAAGAGCAATCACTGTGAGTCAGAAGAGTGAAGAGTCTTCACGAGGGAGATGAGTATTCAGCATTCATTCTGCATAAACTCATTGAATACTAGCTACATGCCAGAGAGTTCCAGGTCCATGGAACACGGCAGCGAAAAAAGCAGAAGGAAAACTATGCCCTCATGGTGATCTCCTCCCAGTGTGGCGAGGTACAAATGAGCTAAATACATAGAAGAGTATGTGCCGTTTTTGGTGATGAGTAGCATGGAGACCACGTGGGAAAAGGGCATACACGAGCCGTGCAGGGCTGGCCAGGGAGAGCCTCGCCACCAGGGTATGATTTGAGTTCAAACCTGGAAGCGGGGAAGAAGCTGGCCGAACAGGAAGAGTAAATGCTCCCATAAAAGGCCACATGCATCCAAAGCCAAGGGCATCCAAAGCCAAGGGAATGTCAGGAGCTGAGGGCAGGAGGTAGGACTGTTCTAACTTCCTGAATAAAGTAGGTCACTTTGGATGGAGGAAGGAGCATGTATAACGCTTGGTAAAACAGGGGGCAGGATTCAGGCCTGTCTCAAAACCCCAGAATGGAAGCTGGAGTGCAACATTCGCAGCATCAGGAATCCATCCTGCATCAGATAGTGGATCAGAAGAAAGCTTCCGGTCAGCTAGGTCACCCTGGGTCACGCAAGTCAGCGAACACTTGGCCTCCGTAGCAGTAGAACGGCTTGATGAAACGTGATCAGCATGTTCTCAAAATGGGTAAATTCTAGGCATTTGACTGAAAAATAACATGCAGGGCAGATGTTGGTGAGAGAGATGGTGGGGGCAAAGGCTTCCACAGAAATGTGAGAAGAAGAGTCATTGTCCCCAGTAACTACTGCCTGGACAGGACACTTTAATGCATTTTTAATACTATCTGATGTGGTTCTCAATATAAGGAGAGGTAATATTTCAGATAATTATAAACAAGAGAGGGTAAAAAGATTTAAAAGGAGATAAGCTTGGTACACTTGAACTGGTAACATGTAGATACCAATGGACTGTGATATTATGTGTACATAATAACTAGAGCAGCCACTAAAAAGCTATCCAAAGACAATAGATGAATCAGATTCAAATTGTCTAAACGAAATATTCAAGGGGCGCCTGGGTAGCTCAGTAGGTTAAGAGTCCGACTTTGGCTCAGGTCATGATCTCATGGCTTGTGAGTTTGAGCCCTGTGTTGGGCTCTGTGCTGACAGCTCAGAGCCTGGAGCCTGTTTCAGATTCTGTTTCTCCCTCTCTCTCTGACTCTCCCCTGCTCATGCTGTGTGTGTGTGTCTCTCTCTCATAAATAAAAAATGTTAGAAAAAAATATTCAAGTAGCCCACAAGAAAGCCAGAACTAGAAAACACAAATGAATAACAGTGAGGGGGAAAAACAAACAAACAAAACCACCAGAAAACAAAAACTAAAATGGCAAACTTAAGGCCTAACATGTAGGGGAGAAACATTTTTCCTCCACCATTTTAGGACTCCTGGCTGGGTCTGATAATTAAACTGCCAAAGATAAATTAGCAAGAGAAAGGCATACAAATTTTACTGGAATTTTTACATGTACTTGAGAGTCTTCCTTAAAAAATGAAAACCTAAAGAAGTGACCAGAGGAAGAAGCTTTTATACCTTCAGACAATGAAATACCTTTCTGAAGGACTGAAAAGACAAAGGGGTTTGGGCAACGGGTAGTAAATGGTGAAGAAGTAACAAGGTTTGTTCATATAGCTTTCTTGGCCTTAAATTCCCTGTTTCTGGTACTAAGTATGTTTCCCTAATCCTGTCTTTAGGGAAGAGGAGTGAGGGAGAGGAGGTCAAAGTGACTCTCTTGCTTTTGCTGTTTTCTAAAACTCCTCTGGCTTAAGATATTCAGTATGTCAAGGTGCCATGTTTTGGGGTAGTATCTCCTGAACCCCATCAATGTCAATAATTGCAATAATGTGTATGGCCTAAATACATCCATTAAAAAACAGAGGTTGGCTGAGTGGATAAAAAAAAAAAAATCGTGCTCCAAATGTATGCTGTGGTGGGGGAGGAAAAATAATTTTCCCTCTTTGTTGGCTGACACCCCCACCCCCCAGGAATTGAAGATTAACAAGAGAAAAACAAACAGAGGTTTAATAACATGGTACCTCCTGGATACATGGGAGAGATCCAGGAAATATTGAGTGATGCCCCCCAAATGGCCCAAGCCACCACCTTTAATACCATCATGGGTAAATCCACGATTAAAGGTAAACAGGTCAACACCCTCCCTGAACAAGGCTACAACAACCAGACAAAAAATTAGCAAATACATAGACCCCAACAAGTGGCATAACCACTCGGTTTCATCTGTAAACTAGCAATGAATATTCAGAGATGGAAAAACGTTCCCTTCTACCTTTCTAGGCCCTTTGGGTGGTTTAGTAACTGTATTGACACAGGGCAGACTAACAGGAGAAAAACAAATGTGGTTTCTTATGTATAAGAGCCCCACAAAGACATGAGACTCAAATAAGGAGGGGGTGTGGGGCAAGCTGAGGGCAAAGTACAGGCTAACAGTACCCCTCTGCGCCCCCGCCCCCCAGGCAGGTGGGACATGTGTGATACTCCCCGGACATGCCTGGCTGTGCAAGAACAGGGAAATGAGGGAAAGCAGAAGGCTGACTGATGGAGGTCACAGCCGTGCAGGAAAGGAGTCTCCTTCAGTTTGCGGAGAACTGAGTAAACTGGAAGAAAAAGGCAATCGTATCCACAGCCTAATCTCCAGAAACCTATAGACTCTGTTTCCTGGAGCCCTGATATCACCTTCATCAAGGTGTAAGGGGCTTTAAGCACTTGCCACGGTGATGCGGGGAAACTAAGGCAAATGAGACATTAAATTCCCTTCCTGCCTACAGCCCATTGACCAGTCCTTGAAACCGGCAGTGACCTCCCTCTAGGAGCCCAGCTGCCTCAGTGATGACCCTTTCCTGGGAGCGAAAGGGAATCTTGGCTTAACAGTATCCTGACCCCACGCCTCCCCGCCCCCAGGCTCCTGTATGTCTCATTAAACACATGAAAATTCCTTTGCAAACCTCCTTTGTCTCTAACCCCCAAGCACATGTCAGCAATCATACTCCAAACACACGGCCCCCGCTACACGTCTGAAGGGGCTCGTGACTGAGGTTTTACTAAACGGTAATAAATGAGATTTTTCCATCAGCAGCTACTCCCTCTAAGTTTTGGAAATTTTGCCTCCAAAATTCCTTAGAGACTTAACGCTGTCCCTAACCCCCTCCCAACCTGAGGGTATATAATCGCTCACTCTTCACGACCCAGCGCAGCTCTTTGTGCCTACCGCTCCTGACCCCGTGCTTTCATAACATCACCTTTTCACACCAAAGACGTCTTCCAGAATTCTTGCTTGGCCGTCGGCTCCCAACCCGCATCACCCCAAAACCTCACCCCAAAGGCGGTCAGGCAATTGAGGCTCATACGCCATCCTGAGCTTAGAAACAGGACAGGGGCCTGGGGCTTCAAAGGGGCCCAGGGCAGGTCACAGAAAGATGAGAGCAGATGAGAGCAGATGTTTGGTTAAGCAGATGTTTGCTCTGCCCCAAAGATAAATCCTGCGGATGAGAAGAACACAGTTGTGCCTGCCAGGAGCCATCCCTCTGGTCTCTTAGGGAAGGCAGTTGTTAGACGCCTGGAGGCAGCGACAGCGGCAGCTGTCTGGGAAGCGAGAGGCCCGTCCCGGCCCCGCTCCAGGAGACGGCAGTCACACCAGCCAGGCCCAACAGAGAGGCGCGGTGACAGGGGGCCCTTGGGCAAATGAGGAAGAAGAGGTATGAAACCCTGCTTTTCACCCCCTAGTAATGAATATCCTAGTTGACACCTAGGACAAACCCTGTGGAGGTCGCTTGCTCACTCGCTCTCTCTCTCCCTCTCTCTCTCGAGATTTCTCCTTCTCACATCTCAAGAGTGTACTTTTCACTTCAACAAACTCTCCCACTTGCATCCCTCATCCACTGTGTCCTGTGTCTGTCTGTGAATTCTTTCTCCTGACCAGACAGATAACCTTTGGTGACTCCTTTGGGACGGGCTCAGTCGAGGCCTCCGGGCCCGAGTTTTCCCAGTTTACCCGGAAACAAGATCTCTATTAATTTTAAAGGATAACAGAAGTTATGATCTCATTCCTATTACATTTGTATATCTGTCTATATAGGCTTGCACAAAGTAAAGCTTCCAGAAGATTGATGGCAAAAATGTCCTGGATAATGGAACAACAGTTGATTTTTATTTGTCTACTTGAAATTATTTTTAGTGGTTGATGGGCCAACCAAAGGCAAACGAAAAATTAAATTCCCTTACTGCCTGCAGCCAATTCACCGACTAGTCCTTGAAACTGGCAGAGCGACCTCCCCTAAGAGCCCAGCTGCCTCGATGGTGACGCTTTGTTGGGGGCAAAAGGCAATCTTACCTTAACATGATCTCGACCCTGCAGGATCCTATAAATCTACTTCAACACATAAACATTCCTTTGGAAAATTCCTTTATTTCCAACCCCTCAAGACACAGGCTGGCAATCGCACTCAAAGCGTATCGCCCCATAATATACATTTGAGGGGTCTCATGGTAATGAGTAAATGGTAATAAGTGACCTTTCCCTGACACCACCCAGCCCCACAAGGGCCTGGAACCCTTGCTTTCAAAAATCTCTAGAGACTTACCCAGTCCCTGACCCCCTCCCAACCTGAGGGTATATAATCAGTCACCCGTCACAACCTCAGCGCAGCTCTTCCTTCCCATGGGTCCTGACCCCGTGCTTTAATAAAACCACCTTTTTACACCAAAGGTGTCTCAGAAATTCTTTTCTGGACATTATTGG
This sequence comes from Proteles cristata cristata, assembly GCA_017311185.1. Classification (NCBI taxonomy): domain Eukaryota; kingdom Metazoa; phylum Chordata; class Mammalia; order Carnivora; family Hyaenidae; genus Proteles; species Proteles cristata. Next base: position 371,141 of record JAESUZ010005599.1, on the reverse strand, counting down.
CTATGAACCCCAACACTTCAAACCACCTCTATATTACAATTGTACAAGAATGGGCAATTATTGTTTTTCAAGGACATTAAAAAGCACTCACTTAAATGTATACATTAATTAATGGAAATGAAAAGCCAAGAAACAAGACATCAGTGTTGCTGAAAGACACTGAAGACAGAACTGAGAAGTCTGTGCTCTCTTACCTGCCATGTAGCGGGGCCAGGCCATTCCACTCTTTCCCAAATCATGAACACTTTCTGGACCCCCTGTTATTTTGGGGGGCACCTTTCTTCTCTTTTCCAAATTTTTGACCTCCCTCCAAATGAAAAGTCTTCCCAAACCCTCTGTCTGCTTCCTGACTCTCAGAAGTCAGCCCAGGGCAGCACCCCTTTCTCCCCTAAAAATTCAGGTCTTTCTGTGTCTGGGGCGTTTTTGTTGGATCGAAAGGTAGGAAGAACTTTCCATGACTGAAAGGAGAATCAGGGAGTAAGACAGGTTATTTTTTTCTGGTTTGCTTTGTTACTCAGAGATTGCCTCTCTGAAGAAACTGTGGGTGTTTTTATTAAGCAAGGGAGTGTATAAACCCTTCTAGAATTTCACTTTGATGGCTTGCCTGCTAGCACTGTTGTGTCCAAAGTTGGCACCTTAGATACAACTGGGGAGATTTTATACAAATGTTTTCTGGTTTCTCTGCACTCCCCAGTATAGATCTGGGGTCCCACCATAGAGTCCAGGCATCTGATATATATATTTTTTTTTAATTCTCCATTCATTTGTTACCGACCAGCCAGGTATTCTGTAGAGATGGCAAAAAGGCCTAGGTCTGAGTTTAGGAGGCTTGGGGTTTAGTCTGAACTTGTCAGTTACGGGTCAAGTTTTAGGTAGAGTATCAAATATTAGGAAAGAAGGGGAGCAGAAGGGAGAGAGGAGAGAGAAGAAAGCAAGCAAGCAGGCAGGCAAAAGTTTTGAAGGACAAGATGGAGAGAAAATAATCTGTACCTCAGATCATTTTGAAGAGGATAAGAAATAATACCACCCAGATCTCACCTCGTCAGGGGAAGAACATGAGCCTGAATTCGATCGTGGGGGGGGGGCAGTGGGGTATCTTTTTATACTAATGAATTTTAAAGGCAGGGGTCTCTTTCACAGCTATATTTTGCCTCTGTTGAGACAGGAAATACGTATACAGCAGTCTACTGACATGTGGGATCTGGGAAAAGACAATTTAAATTTAATTTTTCTTTTTAAAAAAAGGGTCCTTTTTAAGAAATCCTACTTTAAATTTTATTTCTTGTTCCAGAGGACACTGTTGCAGATCACTCCCAGAAAACGTTCATAAACCGATGAAAAATATCCGCCCCGCCCCCCACCCCGCTTTTCATAGGCAGGCAACAGCTCAGTCTACCCACCACTCTCCTCCTCCTCCCCCAAACCCGGAGCCGGACCCGGACCAGCCCAAATACCAACCAAGGCCGTTCCTGTCTTTTGGGAATTATTTTTGGAGTCCCGGGTCTTTGAAAGAGGTTTACTAAGAAAACCCAGCACACCTTCCTCTGAGGGGCCCTCCCAGCAGCCAACGAGGTGACGCGTTGGGGAAGCGCGGGAAATTCAAACTCTTTGTCCTTCTTAGAGACGCAGGGCCTCACTTCCCGCCCTTCTAGTGACATTCCAGAAAAACCCGTGACACAGGAAATAGGAGCCCGGATTTCTGGCATGCGAGAAAAACTGAGCCGGCTTTAAATTGGCTGTTGCCATCGGTAAACAATTCCAATGCGAAACCTGACGAACTGTAATCTGTGCGCAGAGAGCTTGGCCCCGCCTAGAGTTGCTCATGGGAACCAGGGCGGCTCCGCTTTCTGTTTACTCAGTGCTGGAGTTTAGGCTCCCGGAAGACTGCGCCTGTCTGCTCTTTCCGCAGCCTGGAGCTCTCCTCCTCCCAATAGGGCAGCATGCATTATCACCTGAGGGTCCCTATTTTAAAATACTTTAGCCACTTTACCTAGCAGGGAAATTCCAGTCTCCTTTAGAAACATGCAGACGCAGGGGAAAGGAGGAGTGAACACTTGCAAGCATTCGTGGTTTCAGGAGAAAACGGGACGTGGGCTGAAAAAACCTTACAGGTGAAACTGCGCTTTGGGACATCGCGCCACAGTACTGTATTTCGCTGAAAGCCTAGTTTGTGACCACCCAAACCCGTGCTCGGTTCTAGAATCGCCTCTACGGATCATTTCGGATTCCTTAGGACTGAAGCTATGGTAGCCTAGCTTTCCAACTACTCCGCTAGGAAATGGCAGTTATAGCTCCCCTGTGATAAGGTGGGTGGCTCTGAAAAGAGCCTTTGGGTTGGAGCGGGCCTCCGGGCACACTCACTTGGAGCTGGTGTACTTGGTGACGGCCTTGGTGCCCTCGGACACGGCGTGCTTGGCCAGCTCGCCGGGCAGCAGCAGGCGCACGGCCGTCTGGATCTCCCGGGACGTGATGGTCGAGCGCTTGTTGTAATGCGCCAGGCGCGACGCCTCGCCCGCGATGCGCTCGAAGATGTCGTTGACGAACGAGTTCATGATGCCCATGGCCTTGGACGAGATGCCCGTGTCGGGGTGCACCTGCTTCAGCACCTTGTACACGTAGATGGAATAGCTCTCCTTGCGGCTGCGCTTGCGCTTCTTGCCGTCCTTCTTCTGCGCCTTAGTGATGGCCTTCTTGGAGCCCTTCTTCGGGGCCGGGGCGGACTTGGAGGGTTCAGGCATGGTTTTCCTCTAAGAGCTGGAGAAACGCTACCCGCACTCACCACAGCAAAGGTCAGCGTCATGAGGGGGTCCGGAGCCCATAACTTTATAGTTCTTCAATGCAAATGAAGTTTCAAGAATTCTCACTTCTGATTGGATAAAATCAGAACACATGCATTAAGGGGAGGACTTTATGCAAATAAAGGATTCACAGTTTCTCTTCCTATTGGATACAAAGGCAAACATATTTTGACCAATGAGATAGCTTATTGACGCATACCCGCGCTGCTTATAAAATGGTTTTTTTTTTCTGATACGCGGAGTTAGTCTCCCCTCAAATATCGTATCTGTATCTTGCGAATTACGTCCGCTTGACATGTCCGGGCGCGGGAAGCAGGGCGGCAAGGCGCGCGCCAAGGCCAAGACGCGCTCGTCGCGGGCCGGGCTGCAGTTCCCGGTGGGCCGCGTGCACCGGCTGCTGCGCAAGGGCAACTACGCCGAGCGGGTCGGCGCCGGCGCGCCCGTGTACCTGGCGGCCGTGCTCGAGTACCTGACGGCCGAGATCCTGGAGCTGGCGGGCAACGCGGCGCGCGACAACAAGAAGACGCGCATCATCCCGCGCCACCTGCAGCTGGCCATCCGCAACGACGAGGAGCTCAACAAGCTGCTGGGCCGCGTCACCATCGCGCAGGGCGGCGTCCTGCCCAACATCCAGGCCGTGCTGCTGCCCAAGAAGACCGAGAGCCACCACAAGGCCAAGGGCAAGTGAGGTCTCGGCCAGAACACCCCGGATCTTCCACATTCCTACAGCTAATTAAAGGCTCTTTTCAGGGCCATCCACATTCTCACCTGAAAAGCTGGTAACCTGATTGTGCCATGTTGGTGAAATTACTCCTGAATCTTTGTAAAAGGCCAGGTAACGTTAAAGCCTTTCTCGGGGGAAAAAAAAAAAAAATGGAACTAAACTACAAGAAAGCAAAGGGGCTCAAATGTAAGCATAACAAGTAAAGGGGCTCAAATGTAAGCATAAGTAAAGGGGTTCAAATGTAAGGATAACAAGCAGAACGGAAATTTGCGTTTAGCCAGTAAGAAAGCCGCGCGCGATTTTCAAATTGAGTTTAAGGAAAATCCATTTTCTCAGACCGAAGTCCGAGATCATTTGTTGCTGGCCATTGTGCGTATCTAGAATTACCAGACCAAGTCCACCTACGGACCCTGCCATATAGTTTCACGCGAGAAAACGATTAATGGAGGTATCCTGGCCAATGACAGTGGCAGTCCCGGCCACCCGAGATTTACTTTAAAATAATTCATCCAACCGTCCAGGGGAGAAGACAAGACCGCTACACTCAGGGAAGTGGGCAGGACTGTGACATTCGAGCCTGCCGAGAACTGAGAATCTCCGGTCCCACTTAGGTTTGCGGAACCACGCTTCAAACGGAGAAACCCTCGTTACAGTCGGTGAAGGGATAAAACACCCTTACACCGAAAAGAGGCGTAGAGGTGGAGTAATTCATCCAATCAGGCTTTCCAGTAATTAATCTGTCCTCCAACCAATGGTTTTCTCGCGCGGAACTTTTGAAAAATTACAAGACCAATCAGAATGCTTCTTACTGTATATAAAGGGAATTTCGCCCTTGGCGGCCAGGTTCTGGGTGTGCGTTTAGTTGCCCCAAATGGCCCGCACGAAGCAGACGGCGCGCAAGTCGACGGGCGGCAAGGCCCCGCGCAAGCAGCTGGCCACCAAAGCGGCCCGCAAGAGCGCGCCGGCCACGGGCGGCGTCAAGAAGCCGCACCGCTACCGGCCCGGCACGGTGGCCCTGCGCGAGATCCGCCGCTACCAGAAGTCCACCGAGCTGCTCATCCGCAAGCTGCCGTTCCAGCGGCTGGTGCGCGAGATCGCGCAGGACTTCAAGACCGACCTGCGCTTCCAGAGCTCGGCCGTCATGGCGCTGCAGGAGGCGTGCGAGGCCTACCTGGTGGGCCTCTTCGAGGACACCAACCTGTGCGCCATCCACGCCAAGCGCGTCACCATCATGCCCAAGGACATCCAGCTGGCGCGCCGCATCCGCGGCGAGCGCGCGTAAAGTCGACTTCTGGTTGAAAAAGGCTCTTTTCAGAGCCACCCACACCTTCTCTTAAAGCAGCTGTAGCTTAGCAAAGTATTGGGGCGCATTTGAACCGCTACGGAAAGTAACAATTTACAGATGTGTTTCTGGTGGTAAGTATCTGAACATTGCATGTCCCTTACTCCTGGTCAGTTCTGTTAGCAAGTGCTGGCGACTTGTAGAATACAGACCTAATTTTCTCACAATTTAGACAAGTTTAACGTGTATACAGGAAATTGAGGACAAAGTATAAAATTGGATTTGAGTTCTCCAGGGATTTTTTTTTTTTAATGTTTATATTTGAGAGATCTTGCGAGTAGGGGAGGGGCAGAGATGGGAGACCCAGACTCTAGCTCTGAGTTGTCTGTACAGAGTCTGATAACGCGGGGCTCGAACTCCCCAACCGTGAGACAGTGACGCGAGCGAAAGCTGGAGGCTTAGCTGACTGAACCACCCAGGCGCCCCCTCCAGGGAGTTTCGGTTGTTAACATTTGTAGTGCAATTCTCTGAAACGCTCATTCTTAGATTGCATTTTATACCTGGTTGGGTTGTAATCAAAGAGAACAGCATTTACTTAACGGAGTTTATAGGAGCTCCTGACCATCTCCCGTACTTCCTTCTAGTCCACTTATAATAAAAATCAATCTAGTTAACATGATCAGTATCCATCAAGTTTTCAGTAGTCCACAAAAGTCATGTATCCTCACTCCTGACTCAAGTATTGGTCTACTTGACATGGGATTGAAGCTCAAGTGATAGAAACTGACTTCAGTACTCCCCACCAGAGACCCACTAAAGACCTTCATGCAACAAAATAAATAAGCCTTATCAGTATCCAAATTTCTTTGCTTCTGCAACTTGAAATCAATGGGATTTGAGATACAGAAGGGTTGCAACGTTAGAGCACTCTCTTACCCATATTCCCTTTTAATAAGGACAAAATCACCCACTTATGTGTTAATTTCTTTGTTACTTTCCTAAGTTTAAAAGTACAATTGTAGTTCAAGTTTTTGAGGCCTAAAATTTACACAACTTGGCAACTCTTAATTCAAAATTTCAAATTTGAAACTAGATAGTGAATATTAATTTTTAATGGAAAGATGAGCCAAATTCCAATTTTGCAAAAATAAAACCATAGCCATCACAAAGCAGAAAAATAGCACGTTTTATTAACTCTCGAATACACTGTAAGGCTTATTTTCCTGTTTTTGTCGGCGTATTCTGACCTCATCTTCACTTGAAAGTTATTTTGTAATATTTTCCATATATACAATAGGAAGAGAATTCAGAACTTCCTCCAGCACGATTGATCACAAATTGTTTTGTTCTCTTGATCACTTAGTAGAATTTCAGCTTCAAAGCACATTACTGGTAATGTCATGTATAAGACCATTTTCAAATTTAGAAAATCCCATTGAGCTTCTTGCATACGCGAGCTGTAAAATTTAGAAGAATTGTTCATGGACTGGCTTCCAGTTCTATACATTTCAAATCTTAATTCATCTGTACTATACACTCACTGCCAGTGCGGTTGCTAGGAATATGTAGATGTCATATAACAACATTAAGTCTAACATCTTTTTGTCCGTAATCCAGGTGTTTGTCTGTGAACAAGAGAAAACTCCTTAACACCATTCTAACATCAGATTGGCCAGAACAACTGAACTGTATATGAACACATCTGCAAATCATACTTTACATCTCATTAACCCCAAACTGAATATATTCAACTAAGTTTTCTCTTGCCCAAATCCAGATATGTTCTTCAGTATCTCAACATAATCAGACAAAAGTGAACCACCATGAAAGGGAAGATTAAACACCAATAAACAAGTTTAACCAGCTGTGAATGAAATATCTTAACGTTGAAATTTTACAAAAAATGAGACCCAGTCAAGAGCACCTTCTCAGGCCTTTGGGCCTAACATTTGAGGTTCATTAGCTTCCGGGTAAATCTGCTTCTGATCACTGGCTATGATTTTCTTAATTATATACAGCCTTCCCCTGCCTCTTACCAATCAGGTCTCAGCAGAGCGCCCTAGGAGTTGAGAATCACTGGTAGGCCTCTGGGATAGAGTTTTGCTTTCCATGATGCTTGGAACTTCTCAGAGTTATCAGGCGAACAAAACTTTGTGGGGAGGATATAAAGTCAGTTCTGAGCAGTTTGAACTTTTCCAGTATGAAGGTGAGTTCCCTGGGACAGTGTTACAGGGGACTATTGGTCTATTCTGGACTGAATATCATCTTTAGAGAAGGCCCCATGGAAGAGGTCCCCACATTTTCACTGGAGTCCATCAAATAGCTACCATCCATAGTTCTCCATGGGTCAAGTAGCACATGAACCGATTGGCCTGAACTATTCTATCTTTTTTTTTTTCAATGTTTTATTTATTTCTGAGAGAGAGAGATAGAGACAGCACGAGCAGCGGAGGGTCAGAGAGAGGGGGAGACACAGAATCTGAAGCAGGCTCCAGGCTCTGAGCTAGCTGTCAGCACAGAGCCCGACGCGAGCCTCAAACCCATGACCCATGAGATCATGATCTGAGCTGAAGTCAGATACTCAACCAACTGAGCGACCCAGGCGCTCCTATTCTAGACCATTCTTAATTCAACCCTGAAAATCAAGTTCTCTCACTGTCTTCATTTTATAGAGGAAGAAGCCTAAGAGATTTTAGTTAATTGGCCAAATTCATAATAGATACCATTGACAGGCAAGCTCACACTAAACCTACACACTAAATATCTTCTGATCAATAAGATTGCCTGGAAATGGATTCTTTGTTCCAGTTCCTCCTCAAAGGTAAACTCTGTCTCACAGATTAGTGGATGGGTGGGAACTGCAGTGACCTGGCCTGTGCTACATTCTGTGATCAGAGCCCTCTGGTCCGTGGCTTGGCATGAGAGGAATGTGTAGGATGTAGAGAAGAAACATCACCTTTCAGGAATCTCTCTGGGCTTCAGGACCAGCTCAGAATGATCATTTCCTTGGAAACATCTGGATTTTACTACAGAGCAAGTATTTGCCTGTGTCTTCTCCACAGTATTTAGTTACTGTGAAACTGTATCATCCAAGACAGTGGCCACTAGCCATATATGACTCTGAAGCCCTTGAAATGTGGCAAGTCCAAATTGACATGAGCTTTAAATGTAAAATACATACCAAGTTCCAAAGAGCTGTCTCAAAAATAGAATTTAAAAAATCTCCTTAATATTTTTATATTAGATAATTTGTTGAAATATTTCTATAATAGTGATTTAAAGTACTATTAAAATCAATTTTCCTTGTTCCTTTTTGCGTTTTAAAATGCAGCTACTAATGCAGGGGCGCCTGGGTGGCTCAGTCTGATAAGCGTCCAACTTCGGATCAGATCAGACCTCATGGTTCGTAGGTTCAAGCCCCGCAGCGGGCTCTGTGCTGACAGCTAGCTCAGAGCCTGGAGCCTGCTTCCGATTCTGTGTCTCCCTCGCTCTCTGCCCCTCCCCCACTCATGCTCTGTCTCAAAAATTAATAAACTATAAAAAATTTAAAAAACAAAAAATAAAATAAATAAAAATAAATAAAATGCAGCTACTAGAAAATTTCAAAAAACCTATGTGGCTCCCACTGTATTTCTGAGGGAAAGCACTTTTATGCAGAGGGTAAGGTCACTTGGCTTACCGAGCAGAAATTAACTAGATCTGTTCTTTTTTTTTTTTTTTTAATTTTTTTATGTTTTATTTATTTCTAGGAGAGAGAGAGAGAGAGAGAGAGACACCGTGAGCAGGGGAGGGTCAGAGAGAGAGGAAGTCACAGACTGAAACAGGCTCCAGGCTCTGAGCTGGCAGTCAGCACAGAGCCCAACGCGGGGCTCGAACCCACGGACCGCGAGATCATGACCCAAGTGAAAGTCGGACGTTTAACCGACTAAGCCACCCAGGCGCCCCTAGATCTGTTCTTAATATCACCAGTCCTCAGTAATCACGACACCTCCCTCAAAGTGCTGTGATGAGAAGGTGGTTTGAAAAGAAATGGAGGGGCGCCTGGGTGGCTCAGTCTGTGAAGCGTTTGACTTCAGCTCAGGTCATGGTCTCACGGTTCATGAGTTTGGGCCCCACATCGGGCTCTGTGATGACTGCCTGGAGCCTGGAGCCTGCTTCGGATTCTGTGTCCCTCTCTGCCCCTTCCTCACTTGCTTGCTCGCTCTCTCTCTCTCAAAAATAATAAGTAAACATTAAGAAAAAAATGGAGAGTGCTCCGCAACAATGTTCGGCACGCTGTAAAACAGACCTCAGGAAATGCTAGCTCCCCACACTGTGCTGTTCCCACTGTGCCCTAAAGCCCAGCTCTACTCTGAAATCCTCTAATGACGTCACTGTGCCTCGCACTGGACCTGCTCACCTTTGGCACGGATTTCAACCCAACGTTACTCTCTACATTTTCCTTAGGCATAGAATCATACCTAGAGCTTTGCCTATGAGAAGTAATAGGATATTTAAGTTTTCAGCCATGAGAACACTTACGTATGCGCAGAATATATTTTAAAGGTTGGGTAAAATGCATTAAAGTAACTTAATTTCTGAGTTACGCTTTTATCATACCTGGACATAAGATCATGAATTTTCATGTTGAATTATCAGTCAGCAATTTAGTTTATGCAGTAATCATTGCCAGGTTTAGGTAATCAGCCATGTTTCGACAATTATTTGAATATATTACTGCTGTTATCAGTATTACTTTATAACATAAAGTAGAATATTGAAAATGATACGAATAATGTCAAAATAAAATATAGACTTTTTAAACTAAATCAAGACAATGATCTTTTTTTTTAAAGTTTTTATTTTATTTCTGAGAGGGAGAGAGACAGACAGTGTAAGCAGGGGAGGGTCAGAGAGAGAGCGAGATACAGAATCTGAAACAGGCTGCAGGCTCTGAGTTAGCTGTCAGCCCAGAGCCCGGACGCAGGGCTCAACGCAGGGCTCGGACCCAGGAACCATGAGATCATGACCTGAGCTGAAGTCAGATGCTCAACCGGCTGGGCCACCCAGGTGCCCCCAAGGATCTTTTTCTTAAAGCAGCCAGCATAGAGTCTACTCAATGGCTTACCGTATTAGACCTAAGCCAGTCAACTTTGTGAATACCTGTGAGGGGTTGGACCAAAATCAAGGAAACATATTAATGAAGATCGTATTAAAAGTCTAGGCAAAATTAGAGATTTTTATGATAATTTTTAGCTGTGAATGAACTCTCCCTTCATGCTTACTAGAGAAGGCATATATCTGTTTTTGAGGAATACATTTCATTTGCATCAGTTAAGGGTACCTATGCAAATATCTTTGCAGGACACATTCAACGTTAGGGTCAATTGTAAGCATATAAACCCCAAAAGTGTGTGGACTTGAAACCACACGAAGGGGAAAAGGAATATGGACGTGGATGATGCCATTAGCATTTAACTGTGGTTAAATTTAAGTGTCCTCATTGGGTCTCCTGGTTACTGCGACATGACCCAACCTGAACCAAGGGAGACCCCTGCCCCAGTGACAGAAATACAGGTGGCTCGGAGAACCCGGAACTCCCCCGTCAGGAACCCAGAGAACACAGCCCTATGCGTCTCTGTCTCTGCTCTTGGCCCCATTCTGCATTTTTGATTCACCAGGCTTCCCAGTTTCTCCTACAGAAAACCTAAGAAAGCAACTCCCAGCCACTGACATCAGGTCACCTTAGTTTCCACAACAGTTCCAGTCTCTGAACAGAGAATGTTTGATTGGTTCATAGTGGCCCAATGACTTTTGGACCCATCAACCACCCTTAGAGGTCAAAAGTTTAGGTCCACAGAGGACACTATATATGAAGACACACTGATAAATGCAAGCTTTAAACCAAGGATGAGGCTAGAGAACAGGACATTTGGGACCAGAGGACATTCTAGAGTTGTATTGTCCATAAGGCTGCCATGAGCCACATACAGTTAACTGAGTTCTTGAAACAGCCAAGTAGGAACTGAGATGCACTGTTTGTGTAAAATACATGGAGATTCCAAAGATGTCATATGAGAAACAAAAAAGAATGTAAAATCTCTCATAAATATTTTTACATCGATTTTGTGTTAAGCAAGAATATTTTGGATGTTAGGTTAAGTAAATTATGTTTTTTTAATATTTATTTTTGGGTTGAGGGGGTGCAGAGAGAGAGAAAGACTGAGGATCTGAAGAGCCTGATGTGGGACTCAAACTCACAAACCATGAAATCATGACCTGAGCAGAAGTCAGATGGTTAACCGACTGAGCCACTCAGGCACCCCTTAATTATGTTAAAACTGATTTTACCGTGTTTTTTTTCCTTACTTAATTTGGCAATAGACAGAACTGTTCTAGAGGTTGTTAATTCACTCAGGCATAGATCCCTTCCATTACTGGGTATCTTCAATGTGTACTTTATGGGAGGCGGGTCCTGAAGGAATAAAAAATCTCTTGGGTTGTCATTTCTAACAGCAAGAAAGACGACAAAATATCTGGAAATAAAGGGTATATTATGAAATACGAAGATCTGTTTGCAGAAAATTTGAAACATTCTCCACAGGTACAAAATATTGGGGGGTGGGGGGGAATGTAAACACATAAGATGTTCTTGAAAATTCAACCTCTCCCCAAACTAGTTTGTAAATTTAACACCACCCCAATAAAATTACAATAGGATATTGAGGTATTTTTATGTGTAATGGAAGGGTGAGGAGGTGGGGTGGGAGGAAGAAAGCATCTTAAAATGTATTTGGGAAAACAAACAAAAAATAGAATAACCAGGAAATTCTGAAAAAGAAGAGCAACGAGAGGGAATGAGCTCTATCCGCTCTCCGCCATAGCATGTCAGTTTCTTAAACATTCCGTTTTTATTTCAGCACCTACTATGCATTATGTATTCCCACCACTGAAGACAGTGCAGTGAACAGTACGCTCTCACTGAAGAAATGGCCAGAAAGATCAAAGGGGCAAAGTAGAAAACGAAGGATTACTCCACTTGGCCACTTTCTTGGAATTTAGCCTATGATAAAGGTGGCATCTCAAATGGGGGTGAGGTGGGGAGGAGAAGGGAGGCAGAAATGGAAGAGTTGTACGCATTTATTAAACCTTGTAACAAACTACAGGGGTCTCAATTGGTTTTTTTTTTTTTTAAGGTGAAATTGACAACACAAAAATTACTGAAACCATGGGAAAACTTTCTTTGCATTTACGCGCGCCCGTGCGCGCTGGGCTCTCCAAGGGGAGGTCTTCGTATACATGGAAACCAACATTAAAGTACCCGTTCTGTTGGGAGGGGCGGTGCGGACAGGAGGGAACTCCGTGGTCACTATCGGTAACGGGGGGATTAATCTAAGTTGATCAGCGACTACAACGGTCGTTGCGGCAACGGGCCCAAAACTGAGGGGGCGGAAGCCCGGGTTCCCGGAATTGTCTCGGGAAAACCTGGCTTCACCAGAATGCCAACACGACGCTGGACTTCCCTCTGCCCAGAAGAAACGCCATCAACGTGAAAAAGGCGCAGGTAACACCGGGAACATAAAGGCCTTCGTTAGAGACGTCACATCACACACGCATACGTTCCCAAGTTTACCCTTAAGTGACTCGCGTGGAAACCGCTGGGACTTCGGACCGCGCAAAGATGAGTTTCAAGCCTCTCCGCTGTTTAGATGTTGACGTCTACCTAAAACGACGCTCAGCGGCCCGCTGCCGGGACAAGATGGCCGACGGAGAGTTGTTCTGACGCACTCCAGTCCATCACACCGTTGCGCTAAGTTACCCGACGCCACGGACGGAAGGGCGACGGTCCAGCGGCGCGGGCGCCAGGGTCGCCGCGGCCGCGCGAGGGTCGGGGCGCGGTGCTCGGCGGGGGCGCGCGGGCTGGCCCACGGGAGCGCGCGGCACGGGCGCCTGCCCCCCCTCCTCCCCGGCGGGGTGCAGTGGGCGCCCCCGGGACCTGCCAGAACACGGAGGTGTCCGAGCCCTCAGGTGCACGCTCGCCCGGCGCCGGAGGCGCAGCGCACCGCTGGAAACGGAACGCTCGCCGCGCGCGCAGGAGGCCGGCCCCCGCCCGGCCAGACACGCGGCGGGAGGCGTGGGCCGGGGGGCGGGCCAACCCGCGAGCGGGGCGGGACTTTTGAACGACTTTCCAACCCAATCGGGGGAGCCCCCAGCGCCGAGGAGCTGGCGTCCTGGGTGTGTGGCTGTTGGCGCTGGCCGGGCGCGGGGCGGGGCTGGCGCGGGCGCGCGCCTCGGGACGGCGCTTCCGCCCGGCTGCCCCGGAGGCCGCACGGGACGGCGCCGGGCGGGGGCCGAGCCCGAGGGCCGCGCGGAGCCCCCGCCGCCCTTTCCCGGCGGGTGAACACCAGCCGCCCACACCTGCAGCCTCAGCGTGAAGGGGGAGGAAGGCCAGGGCGGAGACCGTGCCCAGCTCTTTCTCGGAGATCAGTGGTGGCTCTGAAAAGAGCCTTTGTGGGTTTTGGAAGCAGGCGTCCAACAGCCTACTTCTTTTTGGGCGCAGCCTTTTTGGGCTTGGCGACCTTGGGCTTGGCGGCCTTGGGCTTCACGGCCTTGGCTGCGCTCTTGGCCTTCTTGGGCTTGGCCGCCTTCGCCTTCTTGGGGCTCTTGGCCGCCTTCTTGGCCGCCGCCGCCGCCGCGGGCTTCTTGGCCTTCTTCGGGGTCTTCTTGGCGCTCTTCTTGGGGGTGCCGGCCCCCGCCGCCTTCTTGGGTTTCTTGGCCGCCCCGGCAGCCTTCTTGGGCTTGGCCGCGCCCGCCTTCTTGGCTTTGGGCTTGGCCTCCCCGGAGGCCGCCTTCTTGTTGAGCTTGAAGGAGCCCGAGGCGCCGGTGCCCTTGGTCTGCACCAGGGTGCCCTTGCTCACCAGGCTCTTGAGGCCCAGCTTGATGCGGCTGTTGTTCTTCTCCACGTCGTAGCCGGCGGCCGCCAGCGCCTTCTTGAGCGCGGCCAGGGACACGCCGCTGCGCTCCTTGGAGGCGGCCACGGCCTTGGTGATGAGCTCGGACACGGGCGGCCCGGACGCCTTGCGGCGCGCCCCCGCGGGCTTCTTGGCCGCCTTCTTCTTCACCGGGGCCTTCTCCGCGGGGGGCGCGGCGGCGGGAGCGGCGGGAGCGGTCTCCGACATGCTGCGGCTGCAGGACCGGGGACAAGTGGCAGAGCGCCGTGGGTGCGCCGGGCCCGGGCCGCCGTATATATAGAGCGCAGGCGCGCGCTGATTGGTGCTCGGCGCGCCCGCCTGGCTGGCAGGCGCCGAGCCGCCGCCGTGCGCTCGAGTTGTGTTTGTTCCACTCCACAAAAGGGGGAAAATGTTAAAATGCCCCGCACCAAATCTCCCGGCTTTGGTCGGAAAAGGATCCGAGAAGCCTCAGGCTCCGGGCTCTCCATTTATTTTTTCCGCAACCCCAAAGACGTCGCGTCCAGGCGCCCCCAACTCCCCCAACTCCTAGGGAAGTCCAGGACAGTCGGAGACCACTTTCTGTTTTTCTCTTAAATTACCTGTTCGCTCCTTAGCCCCTGAAAGTTCTTTTTCTCAGGGGTGGTTGGGCACATGGTTGTCTTCTTTGGGAGACAAGAACGAAATAGTTTCCACCTAAATTTTCACTATAATTCTCTTTCTTCGCGAGGGAAGTAACACAGGTCCTCTGTGAATTCTGCGCACAGATCCACAGGAACCGGGGCTGGGACCAGGATCCCGGGCCAGTCCAAAGCAGCCAGGGGTGGGTGAAAGGGGGTCCGTAAGCCTTGGGGGGTGTCCTGGATCGTGGGGGGTTAGAGACTTAAATCTTAGATTTGAAGACACTGAAATGCTGTATCAAATCCGTCTTTTCATAGATGGGGGCGGGGCACTCTTCACTTCTCCAAAGGCGAGAAATTGGGCAGTTTGTAAAAAAGATCTCAGGTTCCCCTCTGGGTTGTGCAAGGCAGGGGGTCAGACCCTCAAGAATAGGGATCATACGGGAAGAAGGGAGACCCCTCACCCCCCGAGCCTGCAAAGAATCCTCAATAGGCTTGGCAGCTATAGACGTTGAGATGATCTCTTTTCAAAGAAAACAAGCATTTATTTATTGTTATATGTTCCAATAAAGAGATGAATTTCAGCACGTGAAAATTCTAGATTACTTTCCGTAACAATATCTAACTCATGTTACGGTATACAAGGACTCTCTCTAACTGGGAATTCGATGACCTCAACGGAATTAAAGCAGCTAACATTAATACCATACAGGTTTATAACATGAGCTAGAGATCTAAAGGAGAACAAAATGGATGGCAAATTTTTAAATAGAAATAGAGGGAAAATCCTAGAACACGTAAATGATTATGCCATTTTTTTTGTTGTTGATAAGATCACCCTTTCTCATCCCCTTTTAAGCCTGGTCATTCAGATTCTATTATAAAGTTTGTTTTGTCCTTAGAGACAAAGGAAGTCTTACAACTTACCTGACATTTCCATTCAAATATACAGCTACAGGAAAATGTGTATTCAAGATGCCAGCCTTAGATTGTGGTCCAAAAATGTTGTACAAATTAAGTTCAGTGATGGGGGGGCGGGGGGAGACATCTTTCAGGCTAAGGATGACTCCATATAAGTTTCACTGGATAGCATTTGTTCAACATTTGGAAATTGTGTCTACTACTGATCATGTCCTCTGAGAATTACCGGCCTAATAAGATTAGTGATGGCTGAATTAGCAGCCATAGAAAACCACTTTAGTCCTGTCATCTCTCGCTGTGACTTTGGATATACGAATTGTAAGAAATTATTGAAAGTGTCTGAACAACTGAGGCAATTTTCCGAATTTACTAATCATATTAATATATTTTGGTGTCAAAATAACAAAATAAACTAAGAGCATGCCACTTTGCTCTGATTCTATGTGCAGTGGCTTCCCCCCTCCCTACACCCACACAGCCATGTGAAATTCAGTTAAGTGTGATTTACCACCAGGAAAATAGCAATGTAGAATCTTTTTTTTTTTAATATTTTTATTTATTTCTAGGAGAGAGAGAGACAGCGTGAGCACGGGAGGGTCAGAGAGGGAGACACAGACTCTGAAATAGGCTCCAGGCTCTGAGCTGGCAGTCAGCACAGAGCCTGACGCAGGGCTCGAACCCACGAACCGTGAGATCATGACCTGAGCGAAAGTCGGACGCTTAACCGACTAAACCACCCAGGCGCCCCATCAGCAATGTAGAATCTTGATGAGTAGGTCACTGGACCTCCCCTCACTTTCAATTGGTTCCCTGATTTATACATCAGAAGCACGAAAATTTGATTACTGTGATTCAGTTGTCTAATATGATCACTCAGCTGAATCAATTAAAACACATTATCCTACATGCACATCTGATGTCCAGATCTCAAGTCATTAGGACATCAGCTATTCAGATTTGCTCCCAACTTCCTGGCCACAGGGTAGAGGCCAGAAGGCAGAGAAACAAGATTCTTGTTCTTCTCCAGATTCTTGTAATTCATGTTGACAAAAGTTATCCAAAACTGAAAAACAAGGCAAAAACGTTTCTTCAGGTCCTTCCAAGCTGTATTAGAAAGTTGTCTAAGTTCATTTGCCGGTCGTTCGATGCCCTAAGACAATGCTGCACAAGCCGATAGGATGTGGGTCACATATGTAATTTGAAGTTTCTTAGTAGTCACATTGACAAAAGTAAAAAGAAACAGGTGAATTTAATTTTAATAATATATCCTACTTCAATCAATGTATCCAAACTATTACCACTTCAACAAGTAATCAATATTTTTTAAAATATGATAGTTTATATTCCTTTTTTTTCCAAATCGCAAGTCTTCCAAATCTAGTATATTTTACGTTCTCAGAACATTTCATTTCAGACCAGCCACCTCACAGGTGCTCCCTGGCCCCAGAAGACCAAGAGCTACCATTCTGGACAGCACGGCTTTGGCGAGGGTAACTTTGACTTCATATTTAGTCTTTGATTACGCCCATCGTATGTAAAATTAAACGTTCACATAAAGAGGATTGATACATTCATAAGGGTTTTGCCCAGTGGAGAGACACATGAACTCTTTTCAGTAGAAAAGCCAACCCTAAAAATGATGATTGTATTGCCTAATAGAACATTAAGCAATGTAGTAGTCTTCAGCCTTCCAGCCTTTCTTCTCCTGACTAAAGGCGTCTTCATTCTCCCATTTCCTGCTTTGACCTGTTGCCATCTGGCTTGCTCCTCCTTAATGACTTCTGTCATTCTCTGACTCAGTCAGGAGCTCGCTGTAAACAGTACTTGTATGAGACATGTGTTTTTAACTTCTTGAAAATCATACATTGACACTTGGTTAATTGATTTGTTCCACTCGCTCTAAAACAGAACCTTTAGAAACCATCCTAAAAATCCAGAGAGACAAACCTTTGTGACTGTCAACCTTAAAGTGACCTTAGATCTGGCAGGTGCGTCATGGGGTCTCGGGCTTTGAGATAAGAGTGAACAAGCCCATGAGCAACCAAAAGCCTATGAAAATTCAGGTTAAGGGTGTGGTCTTCCCACTCAAAACTTATGGCCTCGAGGGAGCCAACAATAAACTGAGGACAGAAATAGTGCGATGCAATCCATTGCGTATTCCTGTATCTGCGCACAGTCTGAGTATCATGGATTGGCTGCTTTCATTTCACGCGCTTCAGTCTGGAAAGCTGGTAGAACAGAGGTCATTATGCGGAGCCGAATGTCCATCCAGAAGGCTGCAGTGGGAGCTGGACGCAGCGTGTGGGGGAGAGGGACCTGGACCTGGACAGCGACAAGTCCAGAAGGGCAGTGAGGGGCGGTTCCTGGAGCAGGTGCACGGCTCCTCCCTCTGCCAGGCCAGGGGACGGTTCTGTCTGCTTTTGAAGGTAGCTAACCTGATATTAATGAACCTTGTTAGAGGCCCCAACCGGGAGTGACTAAAACCTCCTCTTTCCTGACTCACACGGGATGAGGCTCTGATAATAGCAGCTGCCTTTACTGGCCTGTCTGCCCAGGAGTGTTAGTGCCTCGGTCCACCCTTGAGGTTGATAATATAGGGCAGCCTGAGAAAAAATATTCAGGAAAGAGCTTCGGGAGAGTGGAGCCTAAAGAAGGCGGTAGGCCCTCCAGTCCGTGTGCTTGCTTTAGCCCCACAAACCGTTCCTGTAAATAACCCAGTCTCAGCAGGCAAAGGGCCAACCAGGGAATCAGGTCTGAGCCAAAATGTTTCCCCCACCAGCCCACCGGGCACCTTAAGGGCTGAGACCACAGTGTCTGTGTTTATTCTCTGACACATCCTTCATATTGGGGGAAAACCAAGAACATAATCGTAAAGCACGTAGTAGGTGCTTAATAAATACATCGGGAATATCACGAGTGGAACGATACATTCCCAAATGTATTTACCTGACATTCTGGAATTGCTCTTAGAACCACATAAGCGACACGGGAAACTAGGTCATTAATAGCCACCTTACTCCTTAGCGTGTTTTCAGGCGACTGTAAACTGTTTCAAAAGTCAAACCTACCCTCAAGAGGATTTCTCAAGAGTGAGATCAGATACGTTTTTATCGCCTCCCAGTCCAGGCCTCGAAGGAAGGCAATTATAATGCCCAACACGCCGACGTAGTTTGGGCAATAGCCTTAATCAGAATGAGGACATGGCCTTACTCAGTGACTCCTTCAGAGGAACCATGGACATACAAGTTTCGATAGATTTGTTAGGATGTGTTACTGCCTTTTTACTCCGGGCCTGTCACGATGCCATGGGTGAGCTCATGCACACACACAGGGCTCTTGTTAAGCAGGACACCGGAAGATATCAGAAAAGCAGAGACCAGCCCAGCAAAGTGTCTTCTCTCAGGGAACTGTAACTGGTGAGGTGTGAGAGACAAGCATAATTATCATGCCGTGTGATGAATCTGATAGGACAGACCCTAACCACTAAGAAAACAGAAGAATAAAAGAATTCAAATGTTAGTGTGCTGGTTACACCTTCGCCTTCAAGCCCTTACCAATCCTGCTGGGAAAATAAGACATTCGATTTCAGCCTCGAGCAGTGATTCTCAAACTTAGAATCCAGGACCCCTGTACAGTCTTAAAAATTAGTAGAGTGCCCCACAAATTTCATTAACGAAGGTCACAAATATAGACATATTAACTACTAAAAATTAAAACAGAGGATTAAATTGATCATGTATATCTATATGTACTTGATAGTATTGATTAAATACAAAATTAATTTTATTTATTTACAGTTATACATAATTAACATATAGCATATATTTCATATTGATTTACATTATATTCTATAAGCTTGTGTACATAATGTACAGTATAGGATACCACATATGACATTGTTATACATTGCAATTGACATATTATATTGTGCATGTAAATGATGGAAAGTCAACTCAAGAAATTTCCTCATTCTCTCGCCAGATGGAAATCCTGGGAGCCCCAGGCTAACCTGAGACTTGCCAAGCTGCTGCAGGTAGAGAAGACAGCTGAGCTCTCAGTGGAAAAGGTTGGGAAGGCAGTTTTGAGAGATGTGTGTGGTTTCTAATTCCAGTTCCTCCGTGCATCAGCTGGGTGACCCTGCTACTTTCTCAGGCTTTCCCAACTTTCATCTTCTCCTCCGTAACATGGAATGGCACCTCCCTCAAGGAGTACAGTGAGAATTAGGTAACATTCATATAGTTCCTGAGACTGGACTGAACACACAGTTGCCTCTGACTTGAAGTTTATTTCCATTAGATCTGTCTACCGTGGGATTTCTCTGTTTGGGGGTGACTCTGAGAAAGTTGGTATTCTCCTTAACTTGGATGGGGGTGAGAATAGACCATCCAAGAAGCTTGTTCACTCTTTCCAATTCTGTGTGCCTCTCCTGGAAGCCTCTAGAAGGTCACACGACCTGTGTACAATCTCAAGGAAGACTTTAAGAAGAGATTCTAACAAGAAGAAATGAAGCTGGACCACGGAGAAAGGAGGTGTGTGTAGGTGTGTGTGTGCATGAGTGTGTGTGTGCACACATACAATCGTGAGTGTGTGTGTTGGGGAGTGGGAGGTGAGCGTAACTGAGGACCATCACTGTCATTCAGAATCTACCCCCACACTGCTGTTCTTGGCGCTCACTCCTGGCCTGAAACTCCACGGGAAAAGGTTATGATGACACCTAGTCAGCCAGTCCCTGCCTTCTGCATCTCTGGTGCACGCACACTTTCCAGAGCGGGCAGATCTGGCTGTCAGGGACGACTGTGTGTTGCCAGTACATTAGAGAGACCAAGGTACTCCGTCACCCTGAATTTGTTACTACTAAACTCACCTAAACGTGCTTAAGTTCAACAGAAATCCTTGTTGGGGCCAAATTCTTATTACATTAGCTTACCTACAGATTTGCAGCTATGCTTCAGGTAATACATAGATTTCTTAACTTTTCATGGTGAATGGGAGTGGCACTTATATTTCCTCTTAATTTTAGAAAATAATCCAAGAGAAATACAGACGTGACATAGTATATTTATCAAAACGACCATCCCCAGAAGCTGGAATGCCTGGGTTCAAGTTCAACTTTGCCATAGGACAAGGTAATTCATTTCTCTATGTTGCAGTTTTCTCATCTATAAATGCCAACAATAGTACCTGATTCATAGGTTTATGAGAATTAATGATTTAATATTTATGTAGTTTGTAGAATAAATAGTACTTGCTATATAAGTGCAAAATTTTCCATATACATATTCGACAAAATTATTTGTAAAAGCATATATGTATTATTATAGCCACAATATGGCACCATCCTTCAACTTTGGTTTAAGAGTGTCAGCAATACTAGGGCCGCCTGGGTGGCTCAGTCGGTTAAGTGTCCGACTTCAGCTCAGGTCACGATCTCGTCGTGGTTTGTGAGTTTGAGCCCCATGGCGGCCTCTGTGCTGACAGCTCGGAGCCTGGAGCCTGCTTCGGATTCTGTGTCTCCTGTCTTTTCTCCCCTGTGTCAGTCTCACTCTGTTTCTCAAAAATGAATAAACGTTAAAAACTTAAAAAAAATTTAAAGAGTGTCAATAATACTAATAAACAGCTAACCGAACACTTTCTATGGACCAGGCATTCTATGCACTGTTTTCCTTCCATCTTCCCACCTTCCTATACGCCCTTTACAATCATTATCACTTATTTCATCAATAAGAAAAATTGAAATTGAGATTTCAGATTTCTCCTGGGGCAGCCCTTGAAGGCCGATTTCAATCTATGAACCTAAACACACACACACAGATACCAATCTAACTACAGTTGAAATAAGACATATTTTTAATCTATGAGGTGCATATATGTAAAATAAACCCAAGACATTAAGTACTTACTAATCTTTTCGGTGAATTTTAGGTAGAAAGCGTTTTCACACGTGTGATTACATCCTATTTGGACCTCACACCTTCACGGCAGAATCAACGTACAATACGTCATGCTGTTTGCTTTGATTGACACTAGGTGGCGCTCCTAACATACAAACGCTTATTTTAGAGGCTAGTATGTTCCAATTCCTCCAGGCCTTTATGTAATTATTAACATTTAATTACACTTAACAGTTCTCTGTCTCTTTTGGTGAACAGAAATTGCTATGCCGACTTGACAGATGGTGATCCGGGGCCCATGGGAAGCCGTAAGGCCGCAGTAGGTCCACAGGCAACAAAGAGCATGAGAGGAACAAATTTGAGTGACTACAGAGACTCTTGTTTAAATGATGTAGGAGGGACACCTGAGTGGCCCAGTCGGCTAAGCGTCCGACTTCGGCTCAGATCATGATCTCATGGTTCGTGGGTTTGAGCCCTGCATTGGGCTCTGTGCTGACAGCTAGCTCAGAGCCTGGCTTCCGATTCTTTATCTGCCTCTCTCTGACCCTCCCCTGCTCACACTGTCTCTATCTCTCTCTCAAAAATAAATAAAATATTTTTAAAAAAATAAATGACACAGGAAAATCACGCTGGATAATTCATTCACTGCACAAAGAATTCATCAGCACCTTTGATCAGCCCAGCACTGTGCTGGGCTCAGACAATAAGAGAGTAAGTAAGGTATGCTCTCCCCTTATGGTGGGGTTTGGAGGGGAGATTAGGAAATAGAGGGTCAGGGTTGGTAGAAAAGGGTCAGAGAGGGGCTGAAAAGGGAGAGCCATTGATTTTACCTTGGGGAGGAGGTCAGAGGTTGAATCTCACAAGGGCAACTTTTAAAATACTCAATTACTTTCTTTTCATTTTCCAAGTACAATGACCACAGAGAGAAGGGCAAATAAAAACACTGTTGTGCAAAGGTGGTGACACTGAAATTGGCTCTCCTCCTGCTTAGTCGGGAACACAATTATGAGATTTCTGGTTAAGTATATCAGTTATGACCATGGGGATAGTCACAATAAGTGTAATAATAAATGTCCTCAGCAGTACAGTGTTCTAGGGTTTTGTGACGTGGCAGTGTGCCCAAGATCAATCTGGTGCCTTGACTGTAACACACGCACCTAAGACAAAGCCCCCAAAGTGTCCTGCCCTGAAGGGTAGGTTTATGAAAGTCCAAAGGAGGACCCTACTGCCACATTGTTTTCTCATCTGTGAAATGCAAAGCATTAATGAATTTTAAAACACCCATTTGCTAACTGGTAATTATAGAAGAGTTTTTGATAAAGAAGGGAATATAAAGGTTTTTTTTTTAACTCTTGAAGTTTCCAGGGCTAGCTGAATCGTTGAAGGGCAACGGTTTAATACATAGGTTTGCTTTGACCAACCCTTTCCAGCCCAAAGGCATTTCCAATGCAGGATGCTGTTTGCTCTATTAGGCACTAGATAGCGCCCCAGATCTGAATGGCCCGTGGCCCGTGGCTGGCTCCCAGGTTGCCTGCCTGGCAAAGTCAATCATTAACCTTGGCCTGACATTGTATCACCCAGAAGATTTCACCCCTCATTCATATACAGTCCTGTGGCGGACAGAAGTGATTAGGACTCACAAATGACGATGACAGTACTGAGAAGCAGTGAGACAGGAATGGACGCAGAGGAGTCAAGGAGAGAGGTTGGCGGCCAGGACCTCCGGGGTCAGGACTCTTCCTAAAAAGAAGTACCTGGTCCTGGACAAGAAGCCCACGTTGCCTACCTCACTCACGCCCCCAGCTATTCCTCACCAGGAGAAATCCAGATAACGGCTCTCATGGTGCCTGCAGTTAGAATAAAGAAGACGCAAAGGAAGAGAAGAGGGGGGAGAGAGGCTTTATACGGACACCAGCCTTACTGGGTTAGGCCCCACCGTAATGAGCTCCAGAAGACCCTCTCTCCAAATAAGGTTGCCTTCAGAGATGCTAGGAATTAAGACTCAAACATAGTTTTTTTTGGACTGGCCACGATTCAGTTCATAACAATAACTCTACACCTATGAAAGAAAGAAAGGCTTGCATAGTGTATTCCAGCGGAAGAGACACTGAGAATAACCTCGGCCACTTAGGCAATAGCCATGCGGCGGATGGCAGAGACGTTTATTTCCTGAGACAGAGGATGCAGATGTGATTGGAGGGTAAAGAGGAAATTAAGATTCCAGTTTCTTCAGTCACTCTGCCAATCTCTGTTTTCAATTTAGGTATTTAGACCATTTACATTTAAGGTGGGTTTTGACAATGGAGTATCTAAGTCTGCCATTTTATTATTTGTTTTCTGTTTTTCCTTTCTGTGGGCTATTCGAACAGTTATTTTTATAATTCCATCTTGATTTATTTGTAATATTTTTGAGTCTGTTGCTATGTACAGTTTTGTCACTGGTTACTCTCGAGTCTTACAATGCATAGGCTTTTCAGAGAACTGAGTTTTTATCCTCCAGTTAATCATGGACACTGCATTTCCATTTAGGCCTCTTTATCCCCTCTATTTTAAAATATTGTCTTGAGGGGCACCTGGGTGGCTCAGCCGGTTAAGCGTCCAACTTTCGCTTGGGTCATGATCTCCCGGTTCGTGGGTTCGGGCCCCGCATCGGGCTCTGTGCTGACTGCCAGCTCAGAGCCCGGAGCCTGTTTCAGAGTCTGTGTCTCCCTCTCTCTCTGATCCTCCCCTGCTCACGGTGTCTCTCTCTCTCTCTCCTAGAAATAAATAAAAACATTTTTAAAAATTTTAAAAAACTATTAAAAAAATAAAATTAAATAAATAAAAATTTAAAAAAAATAAAATATTGTCTTGAGTATCCAACTATTACCTTTTCTGTATTGATCACCAAATGTGATTTAGAAAACTCATGAGGAAGACGAGCTATTGTGTTTACCCGTGTTTCTGGTCTTGCCATTGTTAGTTTTTCTTTAGGGATCTCTAAGATCCCTTCTCTCATTTCTTTTCTGTTTCAAGAAATTTCTTTAGTCATTCTTTAAAGATAAATCTGCTGGCAAAAAATTCTTTTAGTTTCCCTGCTCCCTTGAATGCCTGTATTTCCCCTTCATTCCTGAAGGTAGTTTTCCGTAAAGAGCATAGAATTTTCAGTTAACAATTCTATGTTTCAATACCCCGGAAGTGAGTGCCATGTCCTTCTGGCCTCAGCTGCTTCAGATGAGCAGTCCTCTGTCACCCGACTTGTTCCCATACAGCTTGTTTGTTTCTGACCGCTTTTAAGATTTTTCAACTTGCCCGCAGTTTCTGGAATTTTCATTACAAGGCAACTGCTATGAGTCTCTCTGGTCATATTTTGTTTGGAGTTGACACAGTTTATATTTTTCACCACATTTTGAAATTTTTGGACATTATCTCTTCAAATACTCTGTCAGCCCCACTCTCCTCCTCTCATCCTGGAATTCTGATGATACGAAGGTCGGGTCATTTGCGTAGTGCCTCTCAAAGTGGCCGCAGTAAACATACTCATTAACAGACCCCAAGGTACAGGCTGTCTAGGACATATAAAAATAAAAAGCAAAAGCATATGAGTTACACTTACTAGAAGCCTCGGTGCTCTGTCTTACTTAGAAATCTATCTAGTATCCAAGGATCATTCATCAATCAACCCAAGTGAACAGCAGTGCGAGGTTCTGAGTCACCTAAAGATCTGCCCGGATTATCTGAGGGGAGAGCAGAGACTCCCTCCTTTCACACGCCAGTTAGAGAGTTTTGAGTTGTCTGCTCAAGCCTACTCTTCCATAAACCCTGCTGAATTTTAGTGTATTTTTTCAGACTATGAGTCATTTGGGAATATCTATACTGCGTTGTGAGAGTAGCTCTGTGGCGGGTCCTCCACAAAGCGTTAGGATTATCAGGAAGGGACGGTCTCAGGTAGAGACAGATCTAGTGACAGTGCAATGTGTCCTCTAATGTTCATATGCGCCAGGTGCCCAGGGAACATAGAGGGCGAGGAATTCTTTCTAAGTGGGTTTCAGTTGGCTTCTTGATCTAATTGTGAACATTCATTCACTCACTCACTCACTCACTCATCTATTTAATCCACGCATGTTTATTGAGTGAGTACCTAAACCAGGCAACAGTGCTAAACAATATAGAACGAGATCATTGAAAGAGAAAAAAGAGAGAGGACCAAGCATTCTTGGCCTGGAAAGCGACCATTCCTGTGGACAATGTTTGAAGGGGGGGAGGGGAGCTGTCAGGGGCAGGCAGGGTGTGGGGGACCAGGTGAAAGGGCGCCCAAAAGGGACCAATACATGTTTTCTTGTGTGAATGTATAGAGAAACACAGGGAATAAAGAAAGCTTTTCAAACAAATCCAGGCGATCCTAGGAATGCTTCCTAGGTTTATACCACCTGCTTCAGAGGAAGACCAAAAAACAATCAGGAAAAAGGTGGAATAAAAATCAGCTCCTGTTGGATCCAGCATGATTTCTCTCTAACGATTCTATTGATGTCATTAAGACAAAAATTATTCATCTCTGTGGGTTCATAGAGTTATGCACCTCTGTGACCTTGGGCAAGACCCTCAACTCCCCATCTGCAAGTAGGGATAACATATTTTTAAGAAGATGTTGAGAATAAGTATTCCCGTACGTAAATAGCCTAGCAGGATCCTGAGCCCAGGGCTAGCTCTCTGCAAATTGTGTTTCATTTTCCTTTTCTCTCCTTGGGTAACAAGCAGGACTTGGACAATCTGAAATCACTGTTCAGGAGGTCAGTTCTGAAATGAAAGGGTCGCAGGGCTGATTCCTTCTGAGCAGTGCGAAGGCAAGTCTGGTCCGGGTCCCTCTTCTGGCTGCCAGCCTGTCCCCGAGGGGTCCTGGGTCTTCACGTTCTCCCCGCGAGCTTCTCTGTGTCAGAACCTGTCCTACTGGATGAGGCCCCATCCTAATGGCCTCAGCTTAGTTGGATCATTTGCAAAAAAAAAAAAAAAAAAAAAAAAAAAAAAGTTTATTTTCAAATAAGGTCACATGCACGGGTACTGGGGGGTCGGACTTGAGCAATTCTAGTGGGTGACACATTTCAACCCATAACACCTGGCATCCACAAGACTTTCCAGAGATGTGAAGGCCGAGGCTGGGACACTAGCCAAGGGGCCGAGGCCAGCCTGGACGTGGGCGCTGGGTCTTGTGGAGTATGCCAGGCCCTCAGTAGCGAGGGCCGAAGGCCCGTTCTCCATCCCACCCCTGCTCCTCGGAACCCCCTTCAATATACGTGATCGGCCATGGGACCCCTGGGCAGGAAACAGCGTCACGGTGCCCAGCCCTGGGTTTCTTCCTCTTGCTCCCATACTGGGCTTGCTCAGACGTCCGGAAGGCCAGCGCTCAGTCCACAGAGGGTCCCGGCCTTGCACGGATGGAGCTTGTCAGTGCTGGATGAATGTGACTGTCCCCTGGGGAGAAGCCACATACCCTCCATGAACACGGAGGCCACAGTGGGGACACCATTACATGCAGAGTAAGGATGAGGAGGTCATGGCTGGCAGCCCCGGGTGGGTCTGGCTTATTCGTCTGAGCAGATGGTTGAGACAAAGGACCCGGAATCTCGCACCCAGGTGAGGTGAGATTCTCCTCTTTCTCTCTGTTTGCCCCTCTCCCCTGCTCACGTGCTCGCTCGCTCGCAAAATAAGTCAATAAACTTTCCAAAAAATAAAATGGCAAAGGATCTGAGTAGACATTTTTCAAAGAAGGTTTACAGATGCAGATAAGCAAGTGAAAAAAGACATTCGCTATCGCTAGCCATCAGGGAAATGCAAATCCAGAGCACCATGAGGCACCCCTTCTCACCAGCACCATAAGGCACCCCTTCTCACGGACCAGGATGGCTGGAATTGTCAAGATGAACGAGCAGAAGTCCCAGTAAAGATGGGGACAAATCAGATGCTCGTTGCCTGCTGATGGGAGGGCAAAGTCACGTGGTTGCTTTGTAAACCAGTCTGGGCATTCGTCAAAAGGTTAATTAAACAGAGTCACCATATGACCCCGTAATTCCACTCCTAGGTGTCTGCCCAAAAGAAATGAAAATAGAAGTCCACACAAAAACTGGTACACGGGGCACCTGGGTGGCTCAGTCAGTTAAACGTCTGACTTTGGCTCAGGTCATGATCTCATGGTTCGTGGGTTCGAGCCCCACATCAGGCTCTGTGCTGACAGCTAGCTCAGAGCCTGGAGCCTGCTTCAGATTCTGTGACTCCCTCTCTCTCTGACCCTCCCCTGCTCACGGTGTCTCTCTCTCTCTCAGAAATAAATAAAACATTTTTAAAAAGTTCAAAAACTGGTACACGGATGTTCAGAGCACTATTATTCCTCACAGACAAAAAGCTAAAATAATTCAAGGTTCCATCAATTGATGAATGGATAAATCAAATGTGGTGTGATGGAATCTTATCTGCTCATGAAAAAGGTGCACAAAACCATTATGCTACATAAAAGAAGCCAGGGGGGTGCCTGGGGGGCTCAGGCAGTTGGGCATTGGGCTCTTGGCTTCCGCTCAGGTCATGATCTCACAGTTTCATGAGTTCGAGGTCCACGTGGGGCTCCGCGCTGGCTAGGCAGAGCGTGCTTGGGATTCTCTCTCCCTCCCTCTCTCTCGACCACTCCCCCACTCACGCTGTCTCTGTCTCTCTCAAAATAAATAAACTTTTTAAAAAGTAATAAATAAATAAATAATAAATAAAAGAAGCCAGTCGTGAAGAACCTCGTATTATTTGATCCCATATGTATGAAATGTTCAGAACGGTTAAATCTATTTGAGAGAAGGTAGGTTAGCGATTGTCTGGAGTGGGGTGGGGTGGGGGCATGGTGAGGTTTGGGGGTGATGTCTAAGAGGTACAAGGTTTCTCTGCCGAGAGGATGAAAAAAATGTTCTAAACTGTGGTAATGGTTACATAGCTTTTGAGAATACTAAAACCCACTGGGGTGCCTGGGTGGCTTAGTCAGTTAAGCATCCAACTTTCACTTAGGTCATGATCTCGCGGTTAGTGGGTTCGAGCCCCACGTCAGGCTCTGTGCTGACTGTCAGCTCAGAGCCTGGAGCCTGTTTCAGTCTGTGACTCCCTCTGTCTCTGACCCTCCCCTGCTCACGCTGTCTCTCTCTCTCCTAGAAATAAATAAAACATTAAAAAAAAGTTGTGAGAATACTAAAACCCACTGAGTTTTATACCTTAGCTGGATGAATCATACAGCATGTGAATTAAATCTTGATAATAAAGCTGTTACCAAGGGGGGGAAAACAATATCACAATCACCCCCAACTGTACTCATCAACAGTATTCAACATTTTCCCAGTTGCATTTCATATCCCCCTACAGGCAGGCCCTAATTTCCAAGTCTGATTTTTTTTTTCTTAGATGGTCAAAATCTGCATACATGATTAAAAAAAGTATTGCTTATTGGATTTATTAGATATGTAAAGGTTATAGGAAAAATACATGTATTGAATTTGTTAGTATGTTTTGAAATATCTAAAGCACTAGTTCCCAAACTTTGTGTGGGGGGGACAGCTTTTAAAATCCTGGCGCCAATTAAATCGGTATCTGAGGGTAAAAACAGAGCATCAGTGGTTTTAATGATATTCCAGGCGATTCCAATGTGTTATAAAGTTTGTGACATTTAGCTTAATTATATAAATTGTAAAGATGTTTCATTGGGGATCTAACTTATTAATCTTATGATTTCATCAATTCTAATTAGGAACGAAAATGAAAGGTTTGCACAAAGTCGTTTTTCTAAGCCCAATAACGAGATTGACCCAAACTGAACTTACGAAAAAAATGTTGAAAATGTATCCCTGAATTTTTAAATTACTTGCTATTGAAATACTGCCTAGGAGAAACTTGTTTAGATCCGAAACTTGTCAAATACGTTTTCCCGAGTCAGCAACACCCCGAGGACTGAACACCGGGAGGGCACCGCGGGGTCACCGAGCGTTTCACAAGTGTTCGCGGCCGCAGGACAGTTCCAGTTCGGGAGGCCCGTTTCCTTCTGCCCACGGCCCGGAAAAGGATCGTACTGGCCAGGAAGTTCGGCCCGCGGTCCCCGGGGCCTCGCCCGCCACGCCCGCGGCGCCGCCGCACGGGGCCCGGGGAAGCGCCAGGGCGCGCAGGCGCGGGGGCGCGGGCTCCGCGGCGGGGGCGCGCGGGCGCGGCGGGGAGCGCGCGGCCACGGCGGGGGCGCGCGGGCGCGGCGGGGGCGCGGGCTCCGCGGCGGGGCGCGCGGGCGCGGCGGGGGCGCGCGGCCACGGCAGGGCGCGCGGCCACGGCGGAGCGCGAGCGCGGCGGGGGGCGCGGGCTCCGCGGCGGGGGCGCGCGGCCGGCGGCGCGCGGCCCGGCAGGGCGCGCGGGCGCGGCGCGGGCGCGGCGGGGGACGCGCGGGCGCGGCGGGGCGCGCGGGCGCGCGGGGGCGCGGCGGGGGACGCGCGGGCGCGGCGGGGAGATGGGCCCGCGGGCGCGGCGCGCGCTGCTCCTGCTGCTCCTGCTGCTGCCGCTGCCGACCGGGGCTGCGCACGGGCTGCCGCCGCGTGAGTCCGGGCCGCGGGGGGAGCGGATCCAAACGCGCTTTGCAGCGCCCCTGGGGTCGACAAGTGCGGAGGGACGGCCGGGCCGCGAGCGCAGCCTCTCCCGGGGGGGGCTCAGCCGCCGGGGCGCAGGCGGGATGGTGGGACCCCCCCGCATCGCCCGGGACCTGTGTCCCCCCCACTCCCGTCCCAGCTCCCCCAGGGTGGCGCCCGGGCCACCCGCTTCCCCCGCCGACCGTGACGCTTTCAACGGCTAATCCGTGCGCCCCTCTCCGAGGCTGCGCTGGGGGCCCGGGACGCGGGGCGGCGCACTCCGGCTCCGCCCTGGGCCGCGTCGCGGGCCCCCGCTGGCCCCAGACAGGACGTTCTCCTCCCGACAGACGCCCTGGGCCGGGCCGCTGTCTACACACGGGGCTCAGCGGAGGTCGGAGGGCTCGCCCCGCGGGGTCCCCACCGCCCCCGGCCTGGCGGCGCGCGGGAAGGGGTCGCGAGCGGGCCGGGGGCAGGACTGCCCGCCCCGCCCCCCCTGCGGCCTCGGGGTCGGGGGAGGCCCACGGCCTTTCTGACCCTCGGCGGTTGTGTTTTGCCTGGAAAAGTACGATATCCGTGATTTCTGGACTTTTGGACTGAACGGAAAGGTCCTCGTTTCCATTGCTGGAGGTTGGGGCTCCGCGTTAGCCGCACGCCGTGATTAGGGGGCGTTCGCTAGCGGGCGCCGGCGTGACGCCGCCTAACGGCTGCGTCCTGAACTCGCTTCCGCCCGCCGCCCTGTGATCCGGGCTGACTTCGCTGAGCCTTCGCGAGCTCGGGGCGTTGTTAGGGTGACCCTACAGGCGGGCGGGTGTCCGGCCCTCGGGGCAAACGCCCCCCCCTCCCCCAGGTGAGAAGGCATTCCGGAGTCGGTACCAGCACTGCTTCCAATCCCAGGCGACCGCGACGCTTCACACCTTTGCACACGGCCTGGGAACAACACGCAGAGGGCGGGTCGCTCCCGAATCCACGGTTTATAGGCGACGAGAATGAGGCATGACCTCCCCGCTCCTGCTTGATTCGGCTCAGTGTTACCCCGGCTTCTGGGGCAGAGCCCGCGTCCCTACGGCCCTGACTCTTCACTGTCGCGCCGCCTGGGAGGCCGAACCCTGAAGCAGGTGTGGAACAGAAAGGCGCGGTTCACGAGCACGGAGCGAGCTGCGCTGCCCGGCCGCGTGGGGGAGGGGCGCCCTTGACCCTGAGAGTTTGCGTTCTGGTGAGGGACGGTCATAACCAGCAGGGCAGAGAGGACCAAGGGGCGCTGGGAGCTGGGCAGACACCCAGGCAGGCCCCTCGGGGTCCTGGCAGCACCACGGAGCCTGGAAGGAAACGGAGGCCACGCGCACTGGCGAGCGGAGGGACCCCGCAAGCTGAATTGGAGCAGGGGTGCGTCCCCCGCCCCCCGCCCCGTGTGCTTTGTGCGAGGCTTTGCAGCGCCTCTGTCGTCAGCCCACTGGCTGTGAGCGGCACGCCCGCAACCAGTCTCCAGACTGCACCGTGTCTGCCGAGAGCCAGCACCCCCGGGGGGACCCCCTGGCTGCAGGAGGGGCCGGGACAGGGCTGTAGGGGCCCGCAGGGGCCACAGGCCACACGCCAGGTCTCCAAGGGCTCGCAGGCTTCGGGGCAGATTCCGGCTGAGAAGTGACACGATCTGTCACAGCCTTTAGAAAGGTTGCTCAGGGGGTCGCCTGGGGAGCTCAGTCGGTTAAGCGTCTGGATTCAGCTCAAGTCATGATCTCGCGGTTCGTGGGTTCGAGCCCCGCATCGGGCTCTGTGCTGACAGCCAGCTCACAGCCTGGAGCCTGTTCCAGATTCTGTATCTCTCTCTCTCTGACCCTCCCCTGCTCACGCTGTCTCTCTCTCAGAAATAAATAAAACATTAAAAACGTTTTAGAAAGGTTGCTCAGGCTGCTCCGGGAGGGCAGAGTGGGCGGGGGAGCCGCCAGGAGGCGGTTGTCCTAGTTCTTGGGCCGCAGGCAGAGCAGGAGGGAGACGGATGTGTTTTGGGTGTGTGTCGGGGGAAGGTGGGAGGGAGATCTGGGTGTTGGTGAAAGACACACGTCAAAGGCGGCTCTGTTATTTAACTGTTTGAGAATTTGAATGGCCTCGAGCAGCGTGGCGGTTCGCGCGACCCAGAGCCTGGGTTTGGACGTCAGTTTGAGATCCCAATTAGTCGTCCCCAAGTGGTGGCGGTGGGTGTAAGAATAACAATAGGGCGAATGTCATCTGTTCATCCAGCGAGTCTGTGCCGAGCGCGAAGCCCGCGCCGGGCGCTGTTCCAGGCGGCAGGGGCGCCCACCGCCCCGACGCCTCGTTCCGGGGCTGAGCAGGCCCGCGGGCCGGATAGAGGGTGTGTTCTTCCTGGGGCTTCCTCTCTGTTTGCTTTGAAAGTGTCTCCACGCTGAAAAGCTGCTCTGAGTGACTCAGCAGCAGCCCTCCCGGCGCTGGGCAGCGAACACGCGGGGAGGGGGTTAGAGATGGAAGCACGTGGGGAAGCCCCACCAGCAAAGCGCTCTGGACCCGGGTCTCTTTCAGTCTGACACGCTTTGGGATCTTATGGAGTTTGTGGGCTGCAGGGGCGATTGCCCGAATCGTGAGAAGCGGGGCAGAGGCCGGGGGCTGGGAAAGGTGACAGCAGACAGGCCCGTCGCGGAGGGAAGCGAGGCGCCGCAGCCCACATCTCACGGGGTGGGCCGTGACACAGCAGGTGCCGGGCGTTGATTCAGAAGGGTTGCGGCGGCGCCTCCCAATCCTCCTGGGGGCCCACGGGGCTGTCCTGTCGCCTTCTCCCCAGGGTCGCACTCCCTGCGCTACCTCTTCATGGGCGCCTCGGTGCCAGACCTCGGGCTGCCCCTGTTCGAGGCCTTGGGCTACGTGGACGACCAGCTGTTTGTGTCCTACAATCACGAGAGTCGCCGGGCAGAGCCGCGCGCCCAGTGGCTCCAGGGTGTGGCCACAAGCCAGCTGTGGCTGCAGCTGAGTCAGAGCCTGAAAGGCTGGGATCACATGTTCATCGTGGACTTCTGGACCATCATGGACAATCACAACCACAGCAAGGGTACGCGGGCGGGGCCCCCACATGTCTCTCCCTCATAGATGCTCCAAGGGCCAGAGCAGGGGATGTGAGGTCCCGGTGGGGCGGGGGTGTGCGAGGCCGTTGGGTCCCCGGGGACAGTGACAGAGGGACTCACTCCTGTGGTTTCAGTGACGAAGCTCGGGGTGTCGTTGGAGTCCCACACGCTGCAGGTAATCCTGGGCTGCGAGCTGCAAGAGGACAACAGCACCAGGGGCTTCTGGACGTACGGGTATGACGGGCAGAACTACCTCGAATTCCGCCCGGAGACGCTGGACTGGGGGGCAGCAGAGCCCAGGGCCCGGGCCACCAAGCTCGAGTGGGAAGTGAACGCAATCCGGGCCAAACAGAACAGGGCCTACCTGGAGAGGGACTGCCCCGTGCAGCTGCGGAGTCTGTTGGCGCTGGGGACCGGGGCTCTGGACCGGCAAGGTATGGCGGGAGCACCCCTGCCCTTCCTCCCCCCACCCCACCCCCTCCTTAGCCCAGGAGAACACGGGTCGAGGTCTGTGCTCGGGCGTCAGAGGTGGCCAGGGTCATGGGACTGTCCGGGAAGGACCCGAGGTCTGAGTTCTCCACCGCAGAACCGAGACGTCTGACAGCCCAGGGTCCTGGCTTTCACTTTTTCCTCTGTGCACGTGGCCAGAGGAGTGGTGTCTGTGACCTTGTGAAGTAGCCCAGAGCCCGGCTGGAGAACTCAGAGATGTCAGGTATCACGTGAATGCCAGGTCAGGAGAGGACCCGCGGGGGCGAAGATCCGAGCAGCCGGGTCCTTCGGAGGTTAACGGTGACTGTCACAGACACGGTCACAGAGCGTAGACGGCCCCTGACGCCTGGCTGTCTTCCGGGCCCCTTCCTACAAGCTTTCTCGTTGGGTTGGACGAGGTGGCATTTCCAGGAGTGCTTGTTCCATCGTTTCTGAGCCACACACGGGGTGACTGTATGGGATTCAGTGTCGTGCACAGAAGACACGAGCTGCGGGGGTGCATGCTTGTCCACGGCACGGGCGGGGGGCTCAGCCTCCGTGTGCACAGCACCAGTCAGAGCTGAGCCCTGCAACTCGCCCTGGGGCCCAAAGTGCTGTCTCTCTGGCAGCCTGCCCTGTCTGGATAGGGAATCTGCTGCCTCCAGCCCTAGAGGAGGGAAGCGAAAGTCCCGGGCTTCCTGGCAAGGATAGAAAGGTCTCCTCCCCGGACCCTTCCTCCTTCCCGCCCAGTGCCTCCCTTGGTGAAGGTGACCCGTCACAAGGCCTCGGCAGCGACCACCCTGCGGTGTCAGGCTCTGAACTTCTACCCCCAGAACGTCACCATGAGGTGGCTGAAGGACCGGCGGCCACTGGACGCCAAGGACGTTGAGCCTCAGGACGTGCTGCCCGGCGGGGACGGGACCTACCGGGCCTGGCTGGCCGTGGCCGTGCCTCCCGGGGAAGAGGGGAGGTACACCTGCCTGGTGGAGCACCCGGGGCTCGACCAGCCCCTGGCTGCCACGTGGGGTACGGCCGAGAGCGGGGGGCGGGGGGATCTGTCGCGGGCGGGACCCCAGCGGCTGGTCCGCAGGGAGGGGTCCGTGCCGGGCTGCGGGGCACCCTCAGCTCCGACTCGCCGTTGCCGTTTCAGAGCCCTCGGTGCCCAGCAGCCTGGTCATCGGCGCCATCAGTGGGATCGCTGTTTGCGTCGTCCTCTTCGGTATCGGAATTCTGTTCAGGATCTTAAGGAAAAGGCAGCCTTCGAGTGAGTAGGGAGAAGGGGGAAGTGTCCTAGCGCCTGGGACCCAGGACACACCGATGCTGCAGGCAGGGGGGCTCCGGGAGGGCAGAGCGGCTTTCGCACCACAAGACCCCTGTTCCTCTTTCCTCCGGGGACCCTGGGGCCTCCTTGAGAGCAGGAGTCCGTGGTTCTCCTCAGAACGAGAGGCCCACGTCCAGCAAACTTCTGAGCGGCTGCTGGTCTGCAAGGTGCTGTTTGAGGTAGTGCAGGGGCTCCGACGTGGCGGCCGTCACCGTGGTGACTCTCAGACCCCAGCTCTAGTGAGGAGTGGGATGCGCAGCACAGGTGAACGCAGTTAAGGAAGAGCCTAAGGCCCTGAGGCAGACACGAGGGGACTCTTCCGGGGGTCAGGGAAGGAGTGACCACCTTCTGCCGGGGATTCGTAACAAGTCGGTTTCCTTAGGAGAGGCTGAGGGCTGGGCCCGTCTCCACAGACGGAGCGACCACGCACATGGCCGGTGGGGGGTGAGAAGTCTCCGTGCCCGTCCTGTCAGTCCCCAAACGTGCGTTCCTGGCTCCTGAGCGAGCCTCTGTGGTGGGGGGGGAAGAGGGGCAGACAGAGGCAGCCCGGAGCCTGGGGGCCTTGAGAATGTTCTACAGGGAGCCCTGGGAAGCCAGTGCAGGGACCGTAGGGGGGAGTGTGGGAGGCGAGGGGAGGCAAGGAGCCCGGCCAGAAAGCTGGCAAGCACCTCCAGGTGAGAGGCGTGACCCCCCAGGGGTTCTTCCGGAAGGGAGGGGTCCCATCCAGGTGACTGGATGCGGGAGGTGAGGCCAGTGAGGTGACAGCACACCCTCTCCTGTCTCTCATCTCTACAGGAGGAGTCATGGGGGACTACGTGCTGGCCGAGTGTGAGTGACTCCTGCGGGGAGGAGACCCGAGACCGGAAGACGGGGCGCCCTGGGGCCTTCCTTGCCTTCCGGGACAGAGGACTCACAGACAGGAACCCACCAAGGAGCTGTCTGCTTGGGGCCTATCCCTGGGCAGCCTCCACTACTTACCCCGCCTCGGGCGTGGAGTGCCTACGCCTGTCCCAGCGCTGCTTGTCGCCTCTCCAGCCGCCTCTAGTGGCTGCCCCACTTCAACTCCATATGCCTTTGGCCTCTCCTCTCCTACCTCTGGAAGAGGGCTCCTAAAATTTGCGGGGCCTCACCATTTCTCTCCACAACTGAGAAAAGCTATGAACTTTCTCCAGACTCTGTGGTCTGTTCCATCAGAGGGTGAAGTAGGTCACTGTACAGTGGTGAAGGCCGTGCACTGCACAACCCAGGGAGGGGTGTTTCCCAGAAGAGCTATCATGTGTGGATGTTTGTGTGTATTATGACGGTTTTCCGGAAAGAGGGTGGCAAGTGTCTTGAGGAAGGGCATCTTTTTCTAATTGGCAGAAAAGTGACATGTAGGTTTCTGCAGCTGAATGAGTATGTTAACGCATTCACAGCGCCTCTCAGTCTGCCAGGCTTGAAGTAACAGTAATTTCCCACTTGGCCTCTGCTATGAAATGATAATGAAAATGATAATTAGGATGATGATGATGGTGATACGGTAGCTGACACTTACCAAAAAAAGAAAAAAAAAAGAAAAAGAAAAAACCACTTGCTGCCAGACTGAGTTCTGAACACCTCCTTACACGCATTATCTCATAGAATTCTTACAAAAATTGTTTGATGTAAGTAGTATTATACTCATTTTTTTTAGATGAAGAAAATGAAGTACAGAGTATCCTCCCGGCTGCTAGGGAGAGAGACAGGTTTCAAACTCCGTGAGACTCTGACCGTCTCACGCACCACCGTGCTCAGGTGGTTTAGAGGTTGCACAGTAAATGGAGAAGGGTGGGGGTGGGGTGGACAGCTCTTCCTTGCCTTGGTGTCTTCATCCTCAGTGAGCTCCCCGTCATGCAGGGGAAACAGCAGAGAACCCTCGCGGCCACTTGCCTGAAGTCTCTGGAGAAAGAGCCCCACCTCCCGCCGGCCCTGCCGCGCATCTCCGGCCGGGTCCGGCCATGGTGGCCGGGGTCACCTCGTCTCGGGCCGGGTCCGGCCGCGGTGGCCGGGGTCACCTCGTCTCGGGCCGGGTCCGGCCGCGGTGGCCGGGGTCACCTCGTCTCCGGCTGCGGTGGCCGGGGTCACCTAGTGCTGCGCTGGGCCTGTGTTTTCCCCCCGCGGGGCCTCCAGAGTCAGAACCCTGGTGGCATTTCCCTCCCGGAACTGGAACAACCTCTGTCACATTAAACTTGGAAAAATGGGGGGCGCGTGGCGGGCTCAGTTGGTTAAGCGTCTGACTCTGGGTTCCGCCAGGGTCATGATCTCACGATGGTGAGTTCGAGCCCCAGGGCGTCGGCCGGGCGCTGACAGCGCTGAGCCCGCTTGGGATTCTCTCTCCGCCCCTCGCCCTGCCCCCCCTCCCCCCCCCCCTCCCGCGCACTCTCTCTCATACATAAACATGAAAACGCGTTTTTGAGATGGTAAAATGGAAGCCACCACGCAGGTACCCTGGCGTCTTCCTAGGGGTCCCGCAGTCTGGGTCTTCTCCCCGTATGTGCACATTAAAAAGAAACCGATCTGGGGCGCCGGGGTGGCTCAGTTGGTGAAGCGTCCAACTTCGGCTCATGATCATGGTTCGTGAGTTCGAGCCCCGCGTCGGGCTCTGTGCAGACAGCTCGGAGCCTGGAGCTGCTTCCGGTTCTGTGTCTCCCCGCTCTCTGCCCCTCCCCCGCTCATGCTCTGTGTGTTTGTCTACAAATAAATAAATAAAACATGGGAGGAAGGAAGGAAGGGAGAGAGAGAGAGAGAAAAGAAAAGAAACCGCTCTGAGGCTGCTCAGGAATTCCTGGATTCTGGGACAG
Organism: Proteles cristata cristata; assembly: GCA_017311185.1. Classification (NCBI taxonomy): domain Eukaryota; kingdom Metazoa; phylum Chordata; class Mammalia; order Carnivora; family Hyaenidae; genus Proteles; species Proteles cristata. Next base: position 333,699 of record JAESUZ010005599.1, on the reverse strand, counting down.
TCATTCGTCTGACCGTGTGTTGTTTAGAACAACACGAGTACGGATGCGGGCCGGACAGCGTGTGTGGACTCGGCGCTGCCGCTCTGCGCGTGCGGCTGCGAAACCCACAACCGGGCTTCCTCCCTGGGAGGGCGCGCGCCTCAAAGTGGTTTGTTTGGTGCGTATTGAATTCGGGTAAAGAGGTCTCATTTTTTTTTTTTTAACTTTTCTTTCTGGTTACGGAAGTTAAGCGGATAAAAGTACACGTAATTTGTGCTTACTGTAGAGAAGCTGAAACCGTCATTCCATTAGCTAGAAATAAACCCTGTTAACATGTGCGTAGACTTCCGCTCAGTGTTGCTTTATCAAAATACACAAAATTACCAAAGCCATGTGAGTAAACATACAATGAATTGTGCGGGGCGCAAAAGCACGAGTTTTGCTACATGCTTATCCATCTGATGGATTCATCAACTTAATCATTTGTGGGACGTCGATATGGCTTCCGATTTTTTTGCATTTTCTTTAATGGACTGTCTTCATTGAACCTCGCTAGCTGAACTACATGTTCTCTCCTGCTCTGGAAACATTTTTATCTAAGCTGTAACATGGTCCTTCTACCTCCAGATCATGCTGAATGCACACTAACAAATTCTTGCTCTTTAGATGTCATTCTGAACTCAGAACAGACTTCCCAAAAGCTTCCCTTGCTCTTCTAGCTTTTGAGGATGTGTTACAATTAATGAGGCAACGGCTTGTTTTATATCGGTTTTATTTCACACAGGCTGGGATTTCAGTTTGCTCCGGTGGCCTGTTACTTTTCCTTTCATAATGGAAATTTAAAACCTCTGATTCCTTTCAGTGTGCCTTAGCTTAATTTTTCTGCCCTTGTTCAATTCTTAAGGTCAACTGCATTTGGAAAAATCACAGACTTAACATTTTAAGTTCTGAATCTTATTTCGCCTCTAGCAAAACCACCTACAGTGCGCGGTAGTGTGGAGAAGGGTGCCCCCTGGTGGCCATGGTCAAAAGTGCCACGGTGGTCATGTGACTGTTGAGCGCGGGGGGGCCGGGGTTTTCCTGCAGGGAGGCATCAGGATGGATGCAGAAGAGCTGGGCGCTGGACACCGTTTGCGGAGAACAGCCCCTGGAGATGGGAGGAAATCAGGAACTAGACACCAGCTGTTTGACCACAGGGCTCTTGACCTCTCTGAACTGGGAACAGAAGAATGTCTTTGGTAACCTCTCCAGGCACCGTGCAGCAGTTGGTTAAGACCTGCTGGGAGGTCGGGTGCAAAAATTCTCGCTGTGTGTTGCTAAAACAGTCTTACGGTGCTGGGTGTACTTGACGCACTGCAAAGCATTCTTCATGTACACACGCACACACGCTCAAAAACATAAGACCTCTAACATGCTGCAAGATTCTTATTAGCTACCATTTTTAGGCTATACTTTTTTTCTAATCACACTCTAATAAGGACTAGAACTCGAGAATGCATGACCTTAAACATTTAAGATGTTCACATCTATGGACAGATATTTTGAGGTTTTGATTTCTTTCTGTAGACGTCAGGTCATCATTTTTTCATGTGTCTTTTGGAACCAGTGTTAACGTGCAGAACGTTAATTCACTATTAGTTATTTTGTGTGACGCTTTGTTACAAAGCCTCCTGGACGGCTTGTAAGTGTGTGTTCCTGGGCGCGGATGCATTCTGGTATTTCACGCATTCTCTTTTCTGCATGACTCTTTCGGCTGCTTGCTTGTGTGTGAGAGACATGTATGGTGTGTTTTGAGCAGAACCATTTTTTTGTTCAGCTAATAATTATTACACACTTAACTAGATGTCAGTTCTTGTTCTGAATACTAATGTTTCTGAAGAATCCGGTGACATAGGAACTACAGTTATTTCATTACCCATATTTTGCTGTATGGAAAGCAAGGCACAGAGAGGTTAAATAACCTGCTAAAGGTTACACAGCTAGAAAATGATTGGGCTGGATTTTTGCCACAGCTAGTCTGGCTCAGAGCCAAGCTCATAACCGCTACACGGTACATGTTTCTGAGTCAAGAAAACATGTAGTGTGGCATTCTTCCTGTCTTTTTGAGATGCTCCTGATGGTGGCAACAGCCTCTGATGTTTCCTGCAGTGAGGACGGAGTCTGTTTTAATATCTCCGATTTTGCCATAGCCCCGTATTTTTTCACAAATATTTGGAAATATTTTCTTGGTGTGTATTTTTTTAACTTAAGGACTTTTTTTCTGATAATAAACAAATTTCTAACTAATAAATTCACATTTCTGTTTAGTCTCTGTATCATTAAAGGAGAAACTTGGGGATGAGTTGCCTTAAAACACCTCCAAACCGTTTTATTCACGTAGAATAGTATTGTTGGTGTTTTTTGTTGTTGTCGTTTTATTTTTTGAAAGTGGGGTTACTTTTTAAATATAAAAATCTAGCTTTTGATCCAAAGATTCTACAAAAGAATTTTGGAGTCTTCCGTGTACTCCGGGTGGGGCGAGGTGGGGGCTGGGTGGGTAAGTACCAGTATTTGTATAAACCCCAGTCTCGTCAGTTGACCTCCATGGACTGATTAAATGTCCTGAATTTTATTCCTTCAACAGTTACCAGAATGTCATTTCCACAAAACAGTCAATAACCAACTACCAAAAGAGCTTCACAGTGCGCCCGAGAGAGAGCGCATCTGTCTCAAATATGAATGTAACAGTTAATGGTCTTTCCTTTGTGTATGTTTGGAATCACAGTTTTGCCATTAAAACAAATGAGAAATACTTTCTTGGTGCTTTGTGTGTGTGATTAAGAGAGTATTCAAGGGAGTCTGGAAAATCAAATTCAATTAAAGACATTGATAAAAATTTTGAAACAAATGTATCTGAAAAGATAATGTTAGAAATTCTCTGTCCAAAGACCTTTTTTTTTAGTGGGTCAAATAAATTAAGAATGCTTATAGGAGCAAGCCCACCCAGGACAGCAGGCGGAGGAAGCGCAGGGGACATTTCTGATGCTCTGAGTCCTCTGCAGAGAGTGGTGGTGGGCATTTCACATTTTTATAAGACCTTTGATTAACCTCATAGTTTTATTCGCTCAAATGTGTGACGTGGCCTCTTAGCCACAACTTGTTTACAGGGCTTTTATCCAAAGGGCGCTTAGCTCCCGTGTTGAATGAACCGGGTGTAATGAAACCAGGTCCTCTCTGCGGAGAGGGAGGTGAAGAGAAAGGCTGCCATACAGGTTCCAAAGCAAGCTACTCCCTCCTCGGCCTTATGGCCAAGAGCTGTACTCTTCAGGGTTAGGGAGGATCTGTTCTTTGTATACATCTATACTGCACACGTTTTTGTTTTTGTTTTTTTAATGTTTTATTTATTTCTAGGAGAGAGAGAGAGACAGCGTGAGCAGGGGAGGGTCAGAGAAAGAGGGAGACACAGACTCTGAAATAGGCTCCAGGCTCTGAGTCGGCAGTCAGCACAGAGCCCGACGCGGGGCTCGAACCCACGAACCGTGAGATCATGACCTGAGCGAAAGTCGGACGCTTTACCGACTAAGCCACCCAGGCGCCCCACGTGCACACGTTTTAAATCTTTCCGTACTGACATTCATGACTTCTGAGTCAATGTCATCGAGAAAATTTTAAACAAGAAGAAATTCAGAAAAGGGAAGAGAAAAAAGAAAGAAGATGTCAAAACAAAAGTGAAGTTTTATTAACAATGGAGTGGGCAAAATAAAATTGGGAGAAAGCGGATGTAGACTTCTGGTTTAAATCTGGGCATTGTGGTGCCTGGGTGGCTCAGCCGGTGGAGCATTGTGTTGGTGATCTCAGCTCAGATCATGATCTCCAAGGTTGTGAGTTCAAGCCTGGCCTTGGGCTCCATGCTGGGTTTGAAGCCTACTTGAACAAACAAGCAAAAATACATAAGTGCAGATGGAACTGCTGGGCTGTGTATCAAAGGTGGCTCACATCACATATATTTTCCATGAAATTACCATATTATATACACTCTATTTTTATTTCCGTGAGTTAAAGAGCGTATTGAGATTTCAGTTTTACTTATAATCTCAGACCTTGCACTTTTTCTCTATAGTGTTTGACATTTCTTCCTAGCTAAGAGACCCCTTATAAAGTATGTGTTTGTTGTGGGAAGGGGGTGGTAAGTCTGAGTCTTTTCTCTTTGCTTAAACGAGTATGAGGTTTTAATACGTAGTCTCTCTCTGGCCACAGTCTCATTTTAAGTCTCCTCAAAGACTCAATATAAGTCTCCTTTTTGTTAATCAGGATGGAGAGAGGGTGTGCCCTCCCCACCTTTTAACTGGAATAACTCTGATCATGGACATTTTCAAAAGCTGCAGCAGGAGACTAAAGAGAAATTTTTTATCTGAAAGGCTCTCTCTTTCAACCACCTTCAGATCCAATTCTGCTCTATTCTGCTTTTCTTCTTTTTTTCTTAATGGGATTAGCCTTGTTTAAAACACCAATAATCTCATCAAAGGCCCTCCAGGGAAGGGCCTGGTAGGCTGTGTAATGACCTTAATCAAGTATTAGCCCTGCCCTGCGATTAATCCCAGCTACACAAAATGCTTGTTATGGTCCCTAAACCTGAAGACTGTTGAAAAGGGATCAGCTGAGGAGGAAAGGGGACCTTGTCAGGAGCCTCAGGAGGAACAGGCCAGACGGGGCCAGGAAGAAGGCTTCCTTCACGCCTAGCTGTGCATTCCCTGCCTGCGACAGACTGTTGTCGAAACATCTAATAAATGTCATCTAATAAATGTTTTAAAGAGAATAAGAAATTTTAATTTGCAAATTCTTCTTTTGTTTTGAAACACAGGGCCAGAACTTACAGCGTCCAGCACAAAGAAGGGCATCAAAGGCGACAGTTTAATAGGAATATTAAAAACAATGGTAGGGAAAGTCCTTTGACCTATCAATCCACCGTCCTTCGCAGATCCCTCTACATTCCCCCGAGGAATCATTACATAATTTATTAGTTACTAAGTGAAAATGCAGACAAACGTGAAGTGGTGCCCTCTACTCAGCGGCTTGACATAACACATTCCATTTGCAAACGCGTGCGGAAAATGTCACGCAGAACAAAAGACAAACAAGCTTTTCAGCTTTTCAGCCGCGCTACCGCCCGAGGAAGGGCGACTCTTCACTAGCCAATGAGAGCGGCGAGATGTTAATGAGCTCTCTTTGCCCCACCCCCTTGCTGACCTAATTTGGGAAAAACCATTCGTGCATTTAGTTCTCAATCAGGTCCGCCCAAATGCTATTTAAGGCACTTGTGTGCGCGCTCTTCACTCACTTCGGTAGCAGCCATGTCCGGCCGCGGCAAGGGCGGGAAGGGCCTGGGCAAGGGCGGCGCCAAGCGCCACCGCAAGGTGCTGCGCGACAACATCCAGGGCATCACGAAGCCCGCCATCCGGCGGCTGGCCCGGCGCGGCGGCGTCAAGCGCATCTCCGGCCTCATCTACGAGGAGACGCGCGGGGTGCTCAAGGTGTTCCTGGAGAACGTGATCCGGGACGCCGTCACCTACACGGAGCACGCCAAGCGCAAGACGGTCACGGCCATGGACGTGGTCTACGCGCTCAAGCGCCAGGGCCGCACCCTCTACGGCTTCGGGGGCTGAGCGCCCGCGACCCGCCACGTCTGCAGACACAAAGGCCCTTTTCAGGGCCGCCCACAAAGTCACTTAAAAGGGCTGTTCTTGCGCGCAGGATTTCGGGATTCGGGGCGTTCAGCTGCGTGAGCAGTAAGGTCCTCTTAGCGGTTGCAGTAGGACATAGGCCGTTTCGCTTCACTAACGTGATTTCCGGTTTTCGAAAAAGTGATCTTTAAAAGTAAGGTCCGGAAAGCTTGGCAGTAACGTCGCTCCGGAATAGAAGTGGCTGTTCTACAGACGGAAACCCAGGTCCCCACCCGGTGCTCCTGAGGTCTCTGCCTGACCGGAAGCCCGCTGGGCGCGGGGCCCTGGGTCCCGTCCGCCCGGTATGCAAATGAGGGTCCTCTGAGGACGCGCCCTCATTGGGTGCTCGGTGCGGCGGGAGTTGCGGAGGCTGGGTTTCCAGGGCCATTTTCCTGTCGGCCAAACGGGGTTTCAAGAGCTGTCCCCGGAGCCCGAGGGAAGACCTCCGTTGGCTGACATGGTGCTTAATCCGATGCAGGCCAGGCCCTACACAAGTACTAGGAACAAACGCAGGGAGGCTCCCAGAGCCAGTTCTAGAGGATTCGCGCAGTGCTGGGCGGCCTGCTGTCTGCCAGGCCGGGGGTGGGGGAGAGGGGCGCGGGGGAGGGGGTGGGGGGGCGCGGGGGCCAGACAAGGGACGCGCGCCTTGCCCGGCAAGGGAAACGTGTTCTGTCGCTACCGCGCCAGCCTGGAAGAAGAACGCCGCCGTGTCCAAGCAGGACCTGGGCTGTGCATGATTCTGTCCAACCTTAAACCACTGTTTATTCGTTCTCCATATGACAAAACTGTCAGAGGCCCAGTTCTAGAAATGAATTTGGAAAAGCTAGGCCCTAGTGTTACCTTCAGTACGTACTTGCGTGTAGACAGAAAGCGTTAAGTAGTTCTGCATTGGGCTTTGTTCAGAGTCGCCCAAAATACTACCAAGACCCCAAATAAGATCAACAGCATGAATTTCATATTTATCATCTTCAAATAAGAGTGCTAATTCCTAAACTGGGAGCTGAAATAAATGGATCTTGCTTTAAAAAGATGCTTTAACTCAGACCCTGAGAATTTCCTAATAGTTTTTGTGAGTTCAGTTCGGACCCTAACAACGTTGTAACCCCAACATTCCATATAGGTTTTAGGTTAATAGTCTTCAGCCGGTGGAACACATCTGGACAAGCCTGTACACTCTCTTTGTAAATAAAATGCACAGAATTGCAATTATATTAGACTAATCCTATAATGACACCATTTCTTAACATGACAACAGTATTTTGGAAATATTGAGGATAATCACTATTTCAATAATCTCACAACCGTAAACTGAAAGTTAATCAAGTGAAAAATTGCAGATTTAAAAACTTCCCCCTCATCCGAAGTTTGTTACAATTTTTTATTAATTTTAGGTTTATTGTTGAGACAGAGATGAGTAGGAGAGGGGCAGAGAGGAAGACAGAATCCAAAGCAGCTCCAGGCTCTGAGCTGTCTGCACAGAGCCCACAGAGCCCCACGCAGGGCTGGAAACCCACAAACCATGAGATCATGACCTGAGCCGAAGTCAGACGCTTAACTGAGCCCCCCAGGAACCCCATTAGTTACAAGTTGCTTCCCATGTATATTGACCCCCAAAAAGTTGTGAGCAGTGAGGTATGAAACCCTGGCTCCAATGGCACCACACACAAGTGTAAACTGAGAGCTTGCAAAGTCACCGGTTTGCCCACGGAGTTGATCCCTACTCCTTAGTCATCAATGCTGGTGTTCCCAGCTATGTATGGGAGTGATACAGGCCGTGTGCCCTATGTTTTACTTATTTAAGTTTATTCTGAGACAGTGGGAACAGAAGAGGGACAGAGAGAGGGAGAGAATCCCAAGCAGACTGCTCAAACTCAGGAACCTGTGAGATCCTGACCTGAGCCCAAAATCGACTCGACACAAACCCCCGCAACCCCTTCCCCTACGCTAACGATAAATGTTTAATCTCATCTTTAGGATTAGACGACACAGGAATAATTTTCAAATACCGGAATCCCTACTGATCTGTACATCTGATGAGACTTTCGAACATCTTAAAACTAAACTTTTTAATAGACGTGTAGTGGCCTATTTATGAACTTCTAAGCTCTCAGTGCCCAGCCCTTTTTCAAGAACTTGAGGTGGCTCTTAAAAGAGCCGTTGGGTTCCTTGGGAATCAGCCGGTCTCCGGTTTACTTCTTGGAGGCCACCTTCCTGGTGCGCGTCTTCTGCTGGGTGATCTTGGCTTTCCCCGGGCTCTTCCCGGGCTGCTTGCCTCGGGCTCCCTTAGCCTTCCTGCCGCTCCTGGCTGGTTTCGGAGCTGCCGTGGCCCTGGGCTTCTCGGCCTTCTTGCTGGGCTTGGCACGCTTCGGGGACTTCGACTCCTTGGATAAGATCAGCTTCTTGGCCTTGGCCGAAGCGGGCTTTTTGACCTTGCTCTTGGCGGGCTCGGGAATGGCCTTCCTGTTGAGCTTGAAGGAGCCCGAGGCGCCGGTGCCCTTGGTCTGCACCAGGGTGCCCTTGCTCACCAGGCTCTTGAGGCCCAGCTTGATGCGGCTGTTGTTCTTCTCCACGTCGTAGCCGGCGGCCGCCAGCGCCTTCTTGAGCGCGGCCAGGGACACGCCGCTGCGCCCCTGGGACACCGAGAGAGCCTTCGTGATCAGCTTGGACACGGACAGGCTCGGGGCCTTGCGACTTGAGCCCGGCAGGCCCCCTGGCTTCTTCCCTCTCTTCTTCGGTGCGGGATTCTCCATTGGAGCCGGAACAGTGTCCGCGGTGGCCGCAGGCGCCGTCTCCGACATCGCAGGGAGAAGAAATGGCAGAAGACGCCCAAGAACAGAAGCAGAAAGCGCCTCGGGCCTTCAAGGCCTTATATAGGGCAGGGCGCGCTGTGATTGGTGCAGCTCCAGACACCGCCCCGCCCCCCGGGGGCGGAGCATTTGTGTTTGTTTTCCCCCCAAAAGCGGGATCCCACACTAATCCCCTGAGCAGAATCGTCCAGGTTTCACTGCCGAGTCCTCCGAGGAGACCCGGATTTCACAGGCTTTTTCACCTTTTCATGAAAGATGACCTTGCATGCCGAAAGTATCTGATAAAGTGCTCGATTTTCAGCGAAATTCAAGGAGGAGAAGAAAACTTCCTCTTTTCCGTGTAATTTAAAAGTAATTTTTAGCACGAGACTTACCTCCTCTCTTCTCAATGGTTTTCCAAACGGTTGGCTTCCAATCGGTGGAGAAAGTAAATTATTCACGCACCGATTTTTTTTCGAAAATTATGTATGTATATGAAGGAAATAACACAGGTCTCTTAAATGTCTCACTGTGTACTGAGACGATGCTTATAGAATTGTCCAAAACGGCAGCGTACAACTTTATTTGGGCAAACACAACCTGAGAAACCATAATCAGCAAGGCCTGTGGGTTGCATGTGACCAAAACCAGTGCTCCGTCCCTGCAGTTTGATAGAAGACCCTCAAGAATCTAATACATGATCTCTGCTTAGCCCAAATCAGTCCGTCACCTCCGTGGCTGGTGTCCGCAACTGAATTTTGCTTCTGGTTTCATTCACTCAGACCAAACCCCCCACCTCTCCCTACCCCACCCCACCCCACCTCTACTGGCTAATGCCAAGCACACAAACAGGGAAAGAGACGGTCTCTATTGTCAATTACCTCTAAACCGCAGGCAGGCGGGAGGCTGAAGAGCTCAGTGCGAACCACAGACCCGGATCTCCCCAGGACTGAGCTGCAGATGCGCCTGCCACGCTGTGGAAGAGAGTTTTTGGAACAAGGTCCCGGAGGCCTCTTTAGGCTCGTCCTTGGACTTGCTTTGTAAGACATCCAGATAGGATGTTGCTCATCACGACCAGATCTTCCAGGAGGAGAGCAACGCAGTGTGGCCAAAGCCCCAAGTTCGGCAGAGGAAAAGCCCTTAAGGACCATCTTGCAGAGATTCCCAAATGCTTGTGTGCGGAGTCTGTTATTCTGCAGGCTCGGGAATGGCCTGAAGGTTTTAAGGAGAGGATTTGCGTATTGTTGCTGTAGTAGTGTTAGTTTTAAAGTTTTCACAGAAACAATCATTATGGAAAGTAACCCAATGTCAGAGGTTGGGAGTGTGTTGCAGTAGTCCTGAAGAAAGACGGCCGCATCTAAGGAGACGGTGTGGGAAAGGCGACAGTCTACATCTGAAATTTTTCTGAAGTGGAAATCGAATGATGAGACTTTCTGCCTTCCGGTTGCAAAGTGAGATAGCAAAGTGTCCTCTTCTCTCTGTCTCATGGGCATTTGCTTACACACTCACACCTGAAAAAAAAATTCAGAAAATGGGGGTGTCTGGGTGGTTCAGTCGGTTAAATGAACGACTTCAGCTCAGGTAATGATCCTGAGGTTTGTGAGTTCGAGCCCGGCATCAGGCTGTCTTCTGTCAGCACAGATCCTGCTCCAAACCCTCAGTTCCCCCACCCCTTCTCTTTCTCAAAAAGTAAATACACTTTAAAAAAACATTCAGAAAACAATATCACCTGAAGTGTCTGCATTCTGATACTTCCTAATCTATTTAATTTTTTAAAAAACTGGATGCAAACTATGAGATTTGCACAGCCCACTAATGCACTGTGACCCTAAGTCTGAAAACTCTTCTTTCTAAGGGAGGTTACAAGTGCATCTTACCAATGACCTATGTCTTGTTTTTTTTTTTACAATGTTTATTTATTTTTTAGAGAGAGAGAGAGAGTGAGCACAGAAGGGCAGAGAGAGGGAGACACAGAATCTGAAGCAGGCTCCAGGCTCCAAGCCGTCAGCACAGAACCAGAGGCCGGGTTTGAACTCAAGAATGGTGAGATCATGACCTGAACCAAAGTCAGTCACTTAGCCGACTGAGCCACCTGGGCACCCCTAGCGCATTGTGTGTGTGTGTGTGTGTGTTGTGTGTGTGTGTGTGTGTGTGTGTGTGTGTGCGTGTAGATTCTATTCTGGGAAAGTCAACTTTCTGGACTTTCGTTATTGAAATAATACTGCTGTGAATGTTTCGTTAGATCAGCTTTTGCTGGCTCCCTATCTCTAGCTTCTGAAGTCAAACAATGGAAGCAATCACAAAGAAAATAAGAGAACTGTTTTTTTTTTAAAATATAACAAAGCTATTCTCTCATGATATGGAAACTGTATAGCCCAGTCTTAATATTAATTTAACATTCTAGTCTGTTGTTTTAAAAAATGTTTACTCAACATTTCTCCCTTTATGCATGTGTATGTGTGAATTAAATAAAAGCTTCTTTAGATTTTCAATGTTCAGTGAAAATGTTCACTGTTCAGTGTTCAGACTAGCAAGCCTACCCTATGTACTTCTTGGTTTGCCTCAGATCTAAGTTTTAAAACTTCTCTGTATCCCTATTTCATATGGTTCTTCTTTTTTCAGTAGCTATTTTTGAACTTTATATTTGAACTTTCAACTATCTTTAACAAACATTATTTCACAATTAACCCTAACTCTTTTTCCACTGATTTCCTCATTTTTGAATTATTCTATTTTGATTGATTGTTTGTTCAGCCATTGAATCATTATTTTGTTTGTTTTGTAGAAAGGGCATGTGTGTGATTCATAAAAGTTGTTTCTAAAAGTCGTCAAGTGTTCGGGGCACCTGGGAGGCTCAACTGGTCAAGCATCCAACTTCAGCTCAGGTCATGATCTCAAACATAGTTCCTGAGGTTGAGCCCAGCATCACATCCGGCTCTGTGCTCAGAGCCTGAAGCCTGCTTCATATTATGTCTCCCTCTCTCTCTGCCCCTCCTCTGCTTGTGCTCTGCCTCTGTCTCTCAAAAATGAATAAACATTTAAAAATTTTTTAAATAAATAAATAAAAGTCATCAAGTATTGAATATCAAATGTAGGTACGATGCTGTTCCAGGATTGAGGGACATAAAAACAAGATTTTTTTTTAATTGAGAAAGAAGTATTACTTGTTCTTTAAAGAAATTGCTGTTTTCCTTATTTGGGAGATAAGATTTAAATATATGCACTGACAACAATTCTTTGGTACGAGATCAACATCTAAGACAATAATGTGCCCAGGGTTTCAAGATGGAGAACTCTCTTTGAGAGAAGGTGGGAGGGAAGATGTCCTCTTGTTGAGTCAGATGGACCTGAATGACTTGTTCAGCCTGTTTCTGCCACTCCTTATGAAACTGAACACCTTCAGAAGGAGTTCTAGAAACTTCTCAGAGGACAGAGGAACTAAACCCGCCACCATCTAATTAGGAAGCAGTAAAAGTGACTAATCTAGAAGAAAATCTTTTGCATAGCCAGAAAACCCCAAGAGAAGCCACTCAGGTGATCTGATTTCTGTTCTTCCAGACACTGTGACCTTGCCTCTTAGCTATTTCGTGTAAGCCCAGGCAGGTGCTTACATCGTGCTGGTTCGTAAGTTGTGAATGACACACACACAGACTTCTGTCCTGAACCTTTGCACTATGTGACTGAAATGATTCTCCTAAGCCACATAGATGCTAATGAGCCAGTCTTTGAAAGCCCAGGCATTAGAACTTGGGGTGAATTTCCTGTCGCACCTTAATACAAAATATGGAATCGCCAGAAAAAAAGTAGGAAGTCATTTTTTTTTTAACTTCTGGATACTAATCCAGCAGACTCAGATGGCACCTGCCTATTTCCCCTTGATCTCACCCCTTCTTCCAGCCCAGTGCATAGATTCGCCCTCCAGAGGAGCTAAAGATGGCTGAGAGGTTGAAACCTACATGGAGGTGGAAACTGCATGGCTGACCACACAGGGTCAGAGAAGCCTGTGTACTTGGGTGACATTGACAGCTCCCCAGGGCTCCTGACAAACCACCCTAGACCTCCTGCTGACTGGGAAACACAAATCTCTTTCTAACTAACATACCATAGACGGGTTTCTTTGAAATGCAGCCCAGAGCATCCATAACTGATATACAAATATTGATTCGGTGGACACTACCTTCCCATGAGCATGCCAGCCTCACGGACCTGGGACTTTTGTCTACCATGCACACTACCCACCCTTTCCATAACAGCGCCTGGTATGTGGGAGTGGCTCATCCTTGCAGACCCTCTGAATGGATGGATGGACACATGGTCCATCTAATTTCCACCTTTGTCTACTATCTTTCCTTTATTAAAAATAATAAACATTTTACAATATATATCTTTCCAGTTTAGTTAGCTGTCCAAGGCACTACTCTAGAACCCATGTGAAAGCCTGCCTCACCACACATACAAACCTCAGTGCTGTAAGGAGAGCATTAGGCTTTGTATCTCTAACCACTGTATAGGTACACATGGTCTTGCACACAATTTTCATTGTAGTTTTGCATGAAGTACAATGCTTTTCATAAGTGAGTGATCAGAGCGTATTAATTTGAGATTAAGCATTCGTCTCCTGGTGACAAGTCTTAGTCTAATGCTGGCTCTGGAGACACGTGGCTCTTGACATTCTCAGACTCCTGTCTGCTTGTGGAGCAGAGGAGCCCTGGCATTGAAATAAGGACCAGTGGGTTCTCCCACGTTGCCCGTTTCTGACTCTCGACAACCTTGGCCAAATATAACTTTATTTCTCCTGGTCTTACTCACTCCCCTTGTCCGTATGTCACAGCAGCGACACTGTCTTAGTCTGCTCAGGCTACCAGGACAAAATGCTGTAGATTGGGGGGCTTAAAAAATAGAAATGTATGTCCTCGTAGCTCTGGAGACTACGATCCAAGATCCGACTGTCAGCGTGGCCGAATTCTGGTGACAGCTCTTTTCCAAGCCTATAGATGGCTGCCTTCTTGCTCTGTCCTCAAATGGCTTTTTTTTTTTTTTTTTTTTTTGGTGCGCGCACGCCAGGAGACTTAGCTTTCCCTCCTCCCGTTCCAGTAAGGCCACCAATCTTCTTGGATTAGGACCTCACTTTTATAGCTTCTTTCATCTTAAATGGCTGCTGAAGCCCCACCTCCAGATAGAGTCCCATTGGGAGGTAGGGCTTTAACATGAATTCTGGGGGGGGGACATAATTCAATTCACAGTACACACTTTTCTCATGGAGCAGTTAGAGCCTCTAAAGAGGCAATGTAGGTAAAAGTACTTTCAGTTACACACAGCCAAATGCAGTTCATTATTCTAGCACAGTCCTGGGCAGGGGAGTCACCTGACTGATGAACACTAGTTTTTGATCATAACCAAAGAGCCTGCTTACTCTACATATGGTGGCTTCCAGTGGGATAATTGTGGCCATGAGCATTATCTGGTGCAGTCCATGCCTTACAGGATAATGGCTAATGAAAACATGGGGAGAAAGTATTCTAATAATGAGGGAGATTGACATTTCAATTATTTGGGGGGTCTCTGTCAGGTTAACAATGCTTTAAAAAAATTCTCAGTGTAAACAGTATGTTGGGATTATAAATTGGTATGCTCCTTCTAGATGGCAATTTGACAATGTATATATTAAGAGCCTTTAAAAAATGCTATGACCTCGTGATTTAGTATTTCTATTTCTAGAAGTCTATCCTAAGGAGATAATCACATATTCACACGAAGATCATCTGTATGATCTATAATGCATAAGAATGGAACTCAATCTAAATAGCCAATCACAGAGGACTAATCACCCAAGGAATGATATATCCATAAAAAATTGTATTTCTAGGGGCACCTGGGTGGCTCAGTCAGTTAAGCATGTGACTTCAGCTCAGGTCACAGTTCATAAGTTTAAGCCCCACATCAGGCTCTCCGCTGTCAGCATGGACTCTGCTTTGGATCCTCTGTCTCCTTCTCTGTCTGTCCCTCCCTTACCTGTGCCCTCTCTCCCTCTCTCTCTCAAAAGTAAATAAACATTTTTAAAATTGTGTTTCTAAGCATATTACTTAGAAAATTATATATATGTTTCTATGGTATGATACCTAAATTTGCATATGATATATGTTATAGGTGCATCATATATATTCATATTCATCTACACATATTTGTCATATACATATTAAAAGGAGATACCAAGGCACCTGGGTGACTCAGTAGGTTCAGCTGTCTGACTTCAGGTTAGGTCATGGTCTCCTGGTCTGTGAGTTCAAACCCTGCATCGGGATCTGTGCTGACAGCTCAGAGCCTGGAGCCTGCTTCAGATTCTGTGTCTCCCTCTCTCTCTGCCCCTCCCCCATGCATGCTCTCTCTCTCCCAAAAATAAACATTAAAAATTTTTTTTGAAAAAAAAAAGGAGATACCAGGAGTTATTTTAATTTATTCTTTATATATTTTTCTTTTTACAAATTTCTACAATAAACATTTAATATTTTCATACTCAGAAAACAAATACTTTAGCCAGGTTCTTACTGAGCCTTCCATGATCATTAAAAGTATTTCCATGTATCTTCTTGCAGTGTCACTCGTTTTATGCATAAGATGTCATGGTGTTTAGCAGTGGCCAGTGGTGGGAAAAGATGTCTAAAACCTGTAGGCTCCTCCTGTGAAAAGAGAGAGATTGATCAGTTCATTTCTGTAATTCATCAGATATCTGACATTGTACTTGAGTTGACACAGCTGTTGGTGGCGACTCTCTGTGGTAAACTCACACCCTCTAGCACGGGAGTCTGTGTAGACTCTTAAATAAAGGTGAATATGGTCTAGTCAGTGTCTCCTAAGTTACATTTGAGCTAAGTCTTGAAGGACAAGTAAGAATTTGTCATGTTAGAGTTTTTCCCAAAGGTAACATGGTGACAAAGACCAGGTAGTGGGGGTCGTCTAAGATGGGGTGTTGGAGGTGAGTTGCCGGTGAGGGACGAGGAAGGCCTTTGCATGGCCACAGGTTAGAGTTCAGGTGTGCTGTTCCCACGCGGAGCAGCTGAAACTGTCCCCAGAAGCCACCCTTCTCCCAGGGGTTCATCCCACTGGGCTGCTAGCACACGAAGTCCTCCCCCAGCAGCTTGTAAGTGACGCAAATGAAACACATCTAACGGAAATGTACCCAAATCAATGCTCGGTCTGTTTCTCGGGATGCTGTAAAATGCATTTTTCCTCCTCCTCCTGACCAACAAGCAAAGGCAAACCTGGGTTTATCCTCCACAGGCATCAAACCCCACGCAGGAAGCTGTCTGCGGGGCTCCCTTGTTAGGAAGCCCCTTCAATGCCTGCGGACTGACAAGACACCTCCATGCTGTGGGGAGAAACGGCTTCCGCGACAAGTGTTCACACACCTGGCAGATCTAACCACTCATAACTGTAACCCATGCTGGACACAGCAACACCCGGGCGACCAGTTCACTTGACAAAGACAGGGACTTGGCTGCACGTTTTGTGTGGACTTGTAAAAGGGCCATCACAGTCATATTCAGGTAAGTTTTAGGAAAGATTTGCCTGAAGCAGAGCCAGGTGGGAGTGTGGGGTGGGCGCCCCCGGCGGAGGGGATGGGGGGGTGGGACAGACAGGGAAAGGCAGTTCTCTCTCTAGCTGGTGAGGGCCAGTCGCCCCCACACACCACTAACCATCGTCTGCTGACTCAAGGAGTGGCCTCTGATGTCCTGACAGTGCATTTCACGGACTCACCCTCCGGCCCGATGTCATGGTCTTAACAATGACTAGTGCCACATGTTGTTTTAAACCCCGATGAAAAGGCCCCAGATTTCAGGCCTCCGCTGGAGGGAAACATGGCTCTCTCTCTGGGAGCTCACACTCACACTCACACATAATCTTTCTAGCTCACACCCGAATGAACACACTGACTCTGGAACCAGAGAAGGAGGGGCAGGTGCTCGAAACACTCTAGAGGTAGAACGGTGGACTTTGATTTCTCTCGCTTTCTTATTCACTGGTTCCTCCTCCCCATGCGCTTTCCACCTAACATTTTATTACTTGGGAATTCACCGAGTTAACAGAGCAAAGGTTTAGAATGGTGCCTGGCTAAGAGCTACCCCCGTGTTAGCAACTATTGTCCTAGTAAGCATTTTAATTAGGGGACATAAGAAACTTACAGGCACTGCCACACCTGGCCCACCTTTCCCTCCCCACAGTGTCTACTCCCTTCTCACATCCTATGTAATTACATCTAATAACTATTGTCTATTGTCTGTCTTCTCCAGCCATGATGCAAGCTCCAAGATGACAATGACCGTGATCCTTTCCAGGGAGACAGTCACTGACGATGGCTCCCTTAGCTAGAGGGTGGTCCTCTAATCAATGTGGACAGAATAACATGTGCCACCACCACCCCCCACCCCGGGCCTGGCCCAGGAAAAGCTCCTTTTTCTGTCAGCAGGCCGGATGTCCGGGCTCCAGCAGAGATCTCTAAGACCGGCGACACCTGAGACACAAGGCAGAAGGAAACAGTCCCAGAAAGGCCAAGCGCCATCCCCTCACTGTGACAGGACACTGTGCAACATTGTGTAGCAGCCGGACACATTTCCATTGGGGTTAGCCACTAGGTTTTGGGGATCCGTTTCGTAGAACAGACCTTGTTTTGACCCAGGCTTTTCTCATGAAGCCGACTCAACATTGCCGTCCATAGTAGCACCTTGATCGTGGATCTGGTCCCCCGTCAAGCCCGGCGCACACTAGGGCCGCCTTCTCAGAGCCCATTCCCTGTTCATCACTGCAGCCCCACCTCATTGGCTTCATGCCTTCATCCTGCCTTTGTTGTTTTGTTTCATTTTGTTTATTTTGGGGGGTTTTTTTGCTTTTTTTTTTTTTTTGATGACACATGCTTTTTTAAAAAATATTTTTATTTATTTCTAGGAGAGAGAGAGAGACAGCGCGAGCAGGAGGGTCAGAGAGGGAGACACAGACTCTGAAACAGGCTCCAGGCTCTGAGCTGGCAGTCAGCACAGAGCCCGATGCGGGGCTCAAACCCACGAACCGCGAGATCATGACCTAAGTGAAAGTCAGACACTTAACCAACTAAGCCACCCAGGCGCCCCGATGACACATGCTTTCTAACACACCAGATATTTGGGTTCTTTATTATGTTTTTCAATTTTACCTGAGTCCTATCTCTTCAAGGGAAAGGATTTTGTGATTTTGTTCACTGATACATGCACACGGGAACTTGGGACACAGTGGGCATAACACAACAATTAGTGAAGGAATCGATTCATTCAGTCACTTGTGTGTCCTGGCTGTGCACGCGGCCCGTGCCAGCCCCTGAGACACCGTGGTGACCTCGCCAGAGCTCAGCGCCTGTTGGACAAGAGCTAGACAATGGCCACAACTTAGCACAAACGGTGCAATGATCACACCGAACCGCTAGGGGACGACGGCCAGAAGACGCCTGCGGGATGACGGTGGGTAGGAGTTTCTGTGCAAGAAGGAAGGAGAAAAATCTAAAGACAGAGGCCAGATGTGGGAGGCGGGCAGCTGGGAGAGCAGATGTGCAATACAGACGCAAAAGACAGGGGAAGGGGAGGGCCCAGTCACCGGGCGGGAGAAGGACCTGCCAAGTGCGTTTCATGCATCTGGAGAATCCGAAGGTAAAATAACGGTCTCCTTCAGGCGCTTTCCAGACCAGCCACGGTGCCCCAGGGCACATGCCCGCCAGACAGAGGCCCCACCGCTCCTTACCCTCAGTTCCCACTGGTTAAAACTTCTGGTCATTTTAGGGCAGTGAAACCCTCTGTATGATATTACAGTGATGCATGTATGTCATTATACGTTTGTCCGAGCCCCTAGAATGTCCAACACCGAGAGAGACCCGCAGTGGCAAACTGTGATCCTTGCGGGATCGTCATGTGCCCGTGTATGGTCATCCCAAAAAAGAGCCACTTTGGTGAACGGATGCTGCTCATCTGGGAGGCTATGCATGTGGGGACTGGGGGTGTATGGGAAATCTGCACCTCCCTCTCAATTTTGTCGTACAACTAAAACTGCTCTAAACACACACACACACACACACACACACACACACATGCATATATGGATATATAAGCTCTAAATATATATACAAATGTAAAAGCATATGCATGCCCCAAATGTATAGATATAGATATATGGATATGGATATGGATATGGATATAGATATAGATATAGACAGATATGCTCTAAACACACACACATATACAGGAAAAATTTCCAGTCCACTCAGTCTTACGTATCTTTAGAACTGAGTGGACCAAATGCCATCTCTGACCCTTAGAATCAGGACCCCTGAGCACTCTCCCCACACCCTCCCAGAGCCCTTACCCTCATGCCGGCCCGGTATCACTGACCCACCTCGAGGGTAGCAGCTTTCCTTCCACTCGTGGTCTGAGAACCTGCACCACCTCTGTACCATTCTTAAACACCCGATTTTATTTATTTTTCTCAACTGTAAAAACTATATTTATTTCAGTGCATTAAAGCCCAAATGTGTGCATGTTTTTAAGCCTAGCGCCCAATACCTCTCGCCACGGCTGTTTAAGCAAGTCCGGTAGTAAAAGGGACACATTTTCATCTTCAATGTTTTTATTTCTATATGTTGTCCCACAGCTGAGTTTGGGCCAATAACAAATAACCGAGAAAAGAAGTGAAAAGAAAAATAAGGGGAAAGAAAATAAAGGAGAAAGTGAGGAGAGGAGGGAGAAAAGAAGAATGAGAACAAAGGTTTATCCTTGTTGCTTTTGAATCCAGTTCTTTTACTTGGAGCACTTGACAGGGTCAGAAAACAAATTTCGGCCTGTTAAGTGATGAGGTCAAGGTTTCACACCACTATCCCTCCTCTAGGTACGTCTGGCTGCTCATCAATGAGACAAGCACCCTCATTGGTGTTCCCTGGTGCTGTCAGAGCCCACAGTGGGACATCTGACACCACCAATAACCACAGCGAGATGAAGCAGGCCTTTCATTCACTCCAGTACAAACCGCTACCGAAGTCTCCAACTGAGCCAACCAAAGCCTTCCTCTTCCTCACTCAGCTCGTTTTCCAGATTTACTCTCTTCTCCTTAAATTATGACAAACCCACAGTGCTTGAAGATATGTCAAGTTGATTGTCAGAGTCTAGAAATTTTCATCAGAGTCTAGAATATCTTGCAGGAAAGGTCACAGGCAGATGTGTATTCGGCCCAATTTCTTTTTCTGCTTAGTCATCCAGGATTGCCCAGAGTGAAAGTTTGCAAAAGACAATATTTAATGCCTTTTAATTTAGGACAGCTGGGACTACTTAGCAAAGTGCTGAATCTACACACCCTTCCAAATCTGGAAGACTCAAGACAAATGTAGGTATCATTCTTTATGCCCTTAGGAACAGGACCAGAAAGGCCATTAAGTGTGGGGCGGGGGGACTGCATTCTTTTTCAACCTGCTGGACCAAGGTAAAGACGGTGGAATCAGTTGGTATTCTTTTTATATCAAATCACTTGTGAAATTCCCATGATTTAGGAAACACTGGCTTTTATGAAGATAGTCATAAGCTGCCTTAGGTCCCTTTAGGGGTATAAAAAAGGCTATAAACGAAATTTGTCAAATATCAGCAGACGCCGAGCACCTACCATGTGCCAGGCACTCTTCACGGTGCTTTCTATGCAGTAAAGATCTTTAATCTCCACAAACAGCTAGGAGGTAGGTGCTATTACCAGCACCCTTAAGACACAAATGAAGACAGGGTGCCTGGCTGGCTCAGTTAGTAGATCATGTGACTCTTGATCTCGGGGTCATGAGTTTAAGCCTCATATTGGGCATGGAGCCTACTTAAAAATAAAAAAAATTCATTAGCAAAAAAGACACAGATGAGGACACTGAGGCACACAGATGAAATGACGATTTGCCTCAGTCTCACAGCTAATAAGTAGTGAGCTGGGGGCTGAACCTGAATGTTCTCTCTCTAGTCACTATGCTTTTTCACCATGGAGCTATTTTACTAGCACAATACTGTTCCTGACACAAATATGTTATATTTGGTGTTTCATTTAGCCATCACCCCATCTTCATGAGCAAGTAATTATTACCACCCAGAGGCTCAGAGTGGTAGGTTTCTTAAGCAGTAACTTACACATTTAAGTAATTATTAGCCTGCTCTTTTCCTGTGTACAAGATGTCAAATAATACATTCATTTCCCTCAACAAAATTTTAAAAAGATGATTCTCTAACAGAAAGGGGGGAGAAAAGCCTGCAGAATAAAAACAGGGTGTCATGTTTGTGCATTATTTTTAGTCTGGACAATCTGTTCTTACGTAGAGCAAGGAGGACTTTCAAAGAAAATAATTAGCTATTCTTCCAAAACTCTTGAGATGGTCTGTGAAGTAGGCTGTCTGCATGGCAGATTCCTCCAGCCCTCAGTCAGCTCTGCCGTCTTGGGAAGGTCATATCGCCACCATTTCTGGCAAAGGAATTTCTCAATTCCTCCACTTTGGTCAAAAAATGTATGAAGGCAGTCACAAATATAACAAGAAGTATTTGAAGTCCATGTAGTCTCCAAGTATTTAATTGGCTTGTCTTATTTAGAAGAGTTCTCAAAGATCATTTTGATGTATTTTAGTTTAACATGAATCATTTTTCTTGATTATTGTGTCAATTGTAATTTGAGCCATAGTCAAAAGTAAACTACAAAGCACTCGTTCTTGTTTAGAAAATTTTAGTCAAGGTCTGGAGGTCTAAGCTCTGAGGAATCTATTCTATTCTATTCTATTCTATTCTATTCTATTCTATTCTATCCTATTCTATTCAATACTGAGGAAGACCAAATCCAAAACTGAATTGTTGGAAAGACTGATACTGGAGAAAAAGACAAAGCAGAGAGGAAGAAGAAGAAAGAAGCAGTCTACTCTAGACCTCCTCTTGATCTGTAGAATCTCAAGAGAAAGCTTCCTACTTTCAGAATTCTGGAGAGCGTTCAGTGAGTCTCAGATTGTGTTTCCAATGGGAATTTATACCAAAGTGGTGAAACTCTACATATCTCTGCACTGAGAATCAAATATCCATCTGTTCTGGAGCATAAAAGCAATATTTTTAGTTAAAAGTACTGCAGATAGCTCTTTCCACCATTGGTAAAAGTTGACATTTCTATTTTATTTTATTTTACATTAATTTATTTTATATTATATTATTTTATTGTATTATATTGTATTTTACTCTATTTTATTCTATTTTATATTTTGGACAGACAGACTGCCACACGCAGGGCCTCATTTGGATGTGTCTGGAATCATGGAAGCTTGACTCCCCTACTTCCTCCTACAAATGGACTCTGAGAGCTTGTTTGGAGGTTCTAGCAGGACAGCACAGAACTTCCTCCTCTACCTTTGACCACAGAACGGCCCTCCTGGATCTGGGAGGCTCATCCTCTTCAACCTAGAGCAGCCCTGAGTGGGAGGCACATGGAGCGGAGAGGGAGGAAGGGGACACCAGCCAGACCAGCCAAATCAACCCGGAGACCAGCAGGGTGACAGATGTCGCAACTAGCTCACCATCACACTCTAAAGCTGACATTCCTTGAGTCTCTTTACATATAGTCTTTAATAGTGTATTTGGTAGAAATGTGTCTGGGGACATCTTCTCTTCAAAGGTAACTTCCATTTGTTCAATTATGATAGTGAATAACATTAGTTATTCATAATATCTGACAATGTCAGAACACCCCAAAGCAAAACACATCAAAAGAGAAGAGAAACCAAGTCACATGGATCTTTGGTACAGTCTCAAATAATAAGAATTAATGAGACTCTTCAGGTGTGGACACATTATCGTTATTATCAGGGGAAAAAGTAAGTTTACGTTATTCGGGGCAAATTTTACTTTAAATTCTCTTGTTTTATCTTCTCGGCAGATAGGGGATGATTGAACAGATGTGATTTTACCTATGATCTCATTTTTATCATCCGTAAGTAGTAAAGGTATTACCATGTGGGAAAAAAATCTATAAACTTTAACAATAGCATGAAATTGATTCATTAACGTGGTTCTGGATGTGGGGGTTGAAGCCTTGCCGCACCTTCATACTTTTGCAACTTATATTAATTATAAATAAGGTGAGATTCAATCACTTGTCATGTCTTTGGCCCAATCAACATATTTGTAAAATTTCAACTGGTTTGTGTCTGTTGTGGGAGTTATTTTTTGCTATGACTATAAAGTCTGGAGATGGTTGGACTATATAAGCAGCATAAGAGATTTGTCATCATCAGTTTTTAATTTTTTTTAATGTTTATTTTTGAGAGAGAGATAGAGACAGAGAGCAAGCAGGAGGGGCAGAGAGAGAAGGAGACACAGAATCCGAAGCAGGTCCAGGCTCTGAGCTGTCAGCACAGAGCCCGACATAGGGCTTGAACTCATGAACCAGGAGGCCATGACCTGAGCCGAGTCGGGGGCTTAACCAACTGAGCCACCCAGGTGCCCCTGTGATAGTCCATTTTTATTGAGGGGCTGGTTATATTTGCTTTAATTTTTAGAAATCAAACTAGAAGATTGTGTTATAGTATTGATGGTGATTAAAACTTTAACGGCTGCTTTTCCCACTGCAGTTGGGGTATTTTCTTTAGTATTACCTTTAATTGTAACTACTCAGATTTTCTTAAGTTCCTCCTTTTCCTCTCATGAGTAACTATCCTCCCCCGAATCCTGCCGCAATACTGGTTGAGCCATTTGAACATTAGAAACTCCTTGTTTTCATACAAGTGAAAGCAAATGAACGCCCACAGGCATATCTACCATAAGTAAAGCTGTCGACTCTTAAGCCTTGAGCAAAATGACATTCTCATATCTGAGCTATTAAGCAGACTGCGTTATTGACTGTATAGAACAGTTTAGTTAAGACATAACAGTAAAAATCTACTTGGATTATACTTCAGAAACAATTAATTGCCAAATAATAGGTCAAATTGTAATTAGGGTAGGACATCAGACAAACTGGCATAAAATGAGCTTAGTGTGAGAACAGTTTTACAAAGTTATACAATTTACTCTTATCAGCAGGAGGTTGGGAAGCTGGGTTTAGACTGAAAAATTTAAAAATTTGGGATGGTTGGATACTCAATCAGTTAAGCATCTGACTTCAGGCCAGGTCATGATCTTTCAGCTTGTGAGTTCAAGTCCCACATCAGGCTCCTTGCTGACAGCTCAGAGCCTGGAGTCTTCTTCAGATTCTATGTCTCCTTCTCTCTGTCCCTCCCCTACTCATACTGTCTCTCTCTCTGTCTCTCTCTCTCAAAAGTAAACAAACATTTTAAAAATTTTTTAAAAAGAAAAAATATTTTAGGAGTTATATGAAAAATGCAGACCGAGCAGTGAGTTGGTAGTCAATAATTGAAAAATACCTAACACATCTAATTATTTTATCATCCCTCCTTTCAGTAAGTTGTTGAAATAAATCATTGGTTATCCAATGGCTATCAAGCAAGGCCAGAGATATTTTTTGGTGTAAAAGAAATCTTAATGGTTTTACTATTTTGTATTCAGAGCTTGAATCTCGGATAGGTAAAAAAAAAAAAAATGTCAGAGAAAACTGGTTCTTACATTAAGATGTAAACATAAATCATAGGGATATAAAAATGGGAAAACGGTTGCAGTCATATTTCAGAGTGACTTGTAAGATACAGCACAAAGTGATGGTAGCAAGTTCTTTGATGTGAAGCACTTTTGTTAAAAATTATCTCACGTTTGGCAAAAACACAATATATTGAAAGTTCCACTTGAACCCTGAATTCTTCTCTTTCTTGTAGTGTTTTTTGGTTTTGGTTTTTTTTTTTTTTAATGTTTTATTTATTTCTAGGAGAGAGAGACAGCGTGAGCAGGGGAGGGTCAGAGAGAGAGGGAGTCACAGACTGAAACAGGCTGCAGGCTCTGAGCTGGCAGTCAGCACAGAGCCCGACGCGGGGCTCGAACCCACGAACCGCGAGATCATGACCTAAGCGAAAGTCGGACGCTTAACCGACTAAGCCACCCAGGCGCCCCTGTTTTTGTGTTTTTTTAACAAATCCTAGTAAACCTTCCTGTACATGTGTTTAGATATAGCCATACCATAGATAAATATAATGATGAATTCATATAATGAACAATTCAAAGCCTTTAACTTCACTTCTAAAGTATATTTAATCAGCATGAATAAAACACATATTAAACTGAATTTACTACCTTAACAAACTGTAACAACTTCCTA
The DNA here is from genome assembly GCA_017311185.1 of Proteles cristata cristata. NCBI lineage: Eukaryota > Metazoa > Chordata > Mammalia > Carnivora > Hyaenidae > Proteles > Proteles cristata. Next base: position 308,969 of record JAESUZ010005599.1, on the reverse strand, counting down.
ATAAATAAACACACTAAACATAGCCATGAGATTGTGTGCATATTTGTGTCTCTCTGTAGCTCTAATACTTAATGGAATCAGAATTCTGTGTGTTAATAACAGCCCTTAAAAGAAGCAGGTGTGGGGCACCTGGGTGGCTCAGTCAGCTAAGCATCTGACTTCGGCTCAGGTCATGATCTGACTGTTTGTAGGTTTGAGTCCCGCGTCAGGGGCTGTGTCGGCCTTGTTGCTGACAGTGAGGAGCCTGGAGCCAGAAGCCTGCTTGGGATTCTTTGTGTGTGTCTCTCTCTGCCCCTCCCTTGATCATGCTCTGTCTTTCTCTCTCTTTCAAAAATAAATAACCATTAAAAAAAAAAAAAAAAAAAGGAAGAAAAAGGAGGCGATTGTGTTCCCTGCTAGGCATGAGGAAACTGGGAGCCGTCCCAACCTGCTGGGCCACTGGGCCCACGGGTACACATGACATTCACTTTAACAAACTTAAAGTGACAAAAACAAGTGTATATATCTACTTCCATTCTCCTGTGACATCTACATGCTCTCTAACTTGTTAATCTAAGGTCATTCTCAACCATTTAAAAATAAGGGCCTTGCATAGGTCAAACTGTTTTTATGGATGCATGTCCTGTACCCACTAATTCAGAAATTGTCCCGGTCTCCAAAGAGTAGGCATTAAAATACTCAATTTAATATACCTTGAAATTCTTACAGTTACCTATAGATTGTGAATTCAGCATTTAAGCTGACCCAGAGTTTTTGTGATTTGTATGCAACACTATAAACATTAACTGTTTTAAAAATATTATCTATCATGATTTAATTTAATTCATTGTATAATTTACAGATGTGTAATTTTAAATAAAATAAAGTGATCTTAACTCTTCTAACCAGTAAACCGACTGGAAGAATTTAATAAATTCATATTAATTAGGGTTGTTTTCTTTTTTTTAAGGAAATAAACCCTAGACTTATGTGAACTAGAATATCATGCGAATGTTACTTTTCCATCATGACAATAACAAAGAAAAAGACATACAACCATTTCTAAAGCAAAACTGGTAATCCAGTGAATGTATCCCAAAAGTTACCTAGATTAAAACTATGTGATATTTTCCAAAAAAATTACATGTCATGAACTAAAAATGTTACGTTGTTCAAAAATAATAGAGAAGTCCTGTTTTGTTTCTTATCCTATAACCTCTTAACTAAAACCATCCATTAAATTCACAGTTCAGCATTCCTGTTTTCTCTGAGTTATAGTTTAAAGGGATAGCACATTTAAAACACCGAGAGAACTTTTATTCTGATTTGAGTTTCTCTTTATTTTTTTTTACATTTTTATTTAAATTCCAGTTAGTGTAATTTATATAATTACACTATATATATATTATTATATATATAAAATTATATATATATATATAATTACCCCTCCCATGTTATATAAATTACATACAGTGTAATATTTGTTTCAGGTGTGTGAGAGAGTGATTGGACACCCCTACATCACCCGGTGCTCATCACAAGTGCATCTTTACTCCCTATCACCTATTTAAGATATTCCCCCTCCAAGCTTCCCCTCTGACAACTCTCAACATGTTCTCTAGAGTTAAGAATCTATTTCTTGGTTTGCCTCTTTCTCTCTTTTTTCCCTTCGTTCGTTTTGTTTCTTAAATTCCACATATGCATGAAATCATATGGCATTTGTCTTTTTCTGACAGACTTATTTCATTTAGCATTATACTCTCTAGCTCCTGGTTTTTCTTACTTTAAACTGTGTTTTTTATTCTTTATATGAGACATTGAAAATTGAAGTTTAGTTGGTAATTTATTAATTTCTTGCTGAGGTAGAGAGAGTAGGCCACTTGTTCAAAATTACTTGTGTTCACAAAACAGAAAATATTCTCAATCATTGTGCAGCTTAGAGGAGCTAATTGTGAAACTGGAATGAAAGTTAAAGCAGGTAAAACCAGAGCCTCAGATTTAAGCACATTGATTGGTTTGAAAAACACAACACAACAAAATACAAGCTTAACTAAGAAGCAAATGTAATTAAGACCAGAGATCCCTCAGCAAATACCATTGTTGAGCATAGAAGTAAATTCTCTGAGATGCTTCTAAGTTTTGTAGGAAATTCTCATTTCCAGTGCCATAGGCCTCACAATAAACACATTAAGATTTATAAACTATTAAGCATTTGTTGGAAGAGGGTATTGGAAGCCTTCACTGTCGGTCTGACTCAGTAGTCTGATTTATAATACCATGTTCCTTCTCTCTGCTCTCAACCTTAAAGAACCTGGAGCGACAATAATTTGGCACTGTTCAATCATAAACATCAGAGGCTTCTGCTTAGCAAGACACAGGCCTTTGTAGGCTGGAGATTTGGTTAATTTGTTTTCTTTCTGTCATTAGTCTCCTGCAAGGCCCAACCACTTTATTAAAGTCAAAAGTGATTAGAGATTGCCGTTTTATATTTGCAGTATCTTTGAAGCAGGAATGCTATTTTTGCAGATACTGATAACTCTCTGGAGATTTAATGAGCAAACACAAGAAAAGAATGTCTTCAAAAGACGAAAGAGACTCGTCTTTCGTTTCAGGAATGCACAACACACAAACATAAAACACCAAGCCCAGGGGATCACAGTAAAGAAAACACCAACTTCCTGTTCATGTGTTCTCAAAGGCCAGATGATATCAGAGCAAATATCAGACAAACACAGTCGACCCCAGCAAGGTTAACAAATGAACTAGACTTCAGGTTCCCTGTCCTCTGCCACCAACTAATCTCTTCCTGATCTGACATAGAACCATTAATGTGCTCCCAATCTGCACAGTGCAGTCAGAAAAAGAGCCAAAATAAGAAACAACTTTAGGCAAGAATACATTTCAACATGCAGGAGCATAAAACTCCAAACTGCCTAGGGCTTGACAAGGTACATTTCCAGGTCACACATTTCAATTGATTCCTATGGTAGGACTTACATCCTGGTGTAATCTTCAGAAATAAATGGTCAAGTGGGGCGCCTGGGTGGCTTAGTCGGTTGGGCGTCCAACTTTCACTTGGGTCATGATCTCACAGATCATGGGTTTGAGCCCCGCGTCGGGATCTGTGCTGACTGCCAGCTCAGAGCCTGGAGCCTGTTTCAGTCTGTGACTCCCTCTCTCTCTGACCCTCCCCTGCTCACGCTGTCTCTTTCTCTCTCCTAAAAATAAATAAAATATTTTTAAAAAAATAAAAATAAATGGTCAAGTAGTTCATGATTAGCCTGCCCTTCACTTGTATAGAGGGGAGAACAAGCTACAGAATTATTTTCATCCAATATAGGCAAACCAGAATTTATATAAGAGAAAAAGGGGAGAAGACACAGGGAAAAACAAAACAAAACAAAACAAAACAAAACAAAACAAAACACTTTGTAGTCAGCCTGGTAATAATGAACCTGCACATTTCTGGGGTAAGCTGGTTCATTAACAGTTAAGTGGTCAGTCTGAATTGGACCTTCAGTCCTCGAGCAGGCTCAATAGGCACATAGGACCGAAACAAAATCCAATTTCAGTTGTTGATTCAGGAAAGCTTAGAGTTTAGCTAGTGACAAGCATCTGCCACTGTCTTGTATTTTGCACTTCCACCTTAAGTAAGTCAGAGCCACACCATTTCTAGAAACTCTTTCCAAGTTCGGCAACCAGAGCTGTGTTCAAATGGGGGCCTGCATGGTGCCAGATAGACCTTTAGCTCTCTTCCCAAGTGTCAAAGAAAAGTGCAGATTTTAGATCATGAGGCCCTTAATGCCGAGTAACTTTGTATCTAAATCATGTAACATTTTATCCAAAATTATACAGGCCTTTGTGTCCTTTGTAACAAAGTTTCTCTGTGCTTTCCCATGTTTTTCTTTTTTTCTTTTTTTCTTTCCTTTTTTTTTTTTTTTTTCTAGGAGAGAGAGAGAGCGTGAGCAGGGAGGGTCAGAGAGGGAGTCACAGACTGAATTGCGAGATCGCCCTGGCCCACGGTCGGACGCTTAACCATTAAGCCACCCAGGAGACCCCATGTTTTTAATGAAAAAGCATACCTTGGGGCGCCTGGGTGGCTTAGTCGGTTAAGCGTCCGACTTTCGCTTGGGTCATGATCTCGCTGTTCGTGGGTTCGAATCCCGCGTCGGGCTCTGTGCTGACTGCCAGCTCAGAGCCTGGAGCCTGTTTCGGTCTGTCACTCCCTCTCTCTCTGACCCTCCTTTGCTCACGCTGTCTCTCTCTCTCCTAGAAATAAAGCATTAAAAAAAAAAAAAAAAGAAAGAAAGAAAAAAGCATACCTCACGCCTTAGACTTGAATAAACAAATGGAGAACGCGCTTTTTTCACCTCAAAACTTTTGCCTGGAGCAAAGTTCATGAATGAAGGGCTTAGAGTGGAATTTCCCAGCCTACAGACTGCCTGAGAATCTGGTACAGGAAGGTTCCCTATTGGGAGACTAAGTATGCCAAGTTCAATGGCGTCCTTCCTGCCGTTACACCTCACTTCTCCGCCCCTATTTGCCTTCAGTCCCGCCTCCCGGGAGACAAGTAAGCCAGGAATTTTGATCAGTAGGTAGATCCTGATTGCTGACTACAAACCACCAGCCACCTATAAAGGTTAAGTCACGTCAATTAAGACCAACTGCACGGAGACGCGAAACAGCATAGTTTCATTGGAGACTCCCAAGTATAGAGCAATAGGCATTATCATTTGGCACAGGAAAGCCGGCAGAGCTTTTATATCACCTTCAGTTCCTAAGTATCTTACTGCCATTAAAGGGGGCGGGGAGGGGGGAAGCTACGAATTCCTACATATGCAGTGGTTTTTCTAAGGTAGGCTATTTTCAGGCAGGACACTTTGCAAACTTCACCAAGCAAAGTTAGTGTTTGATTACAGTTCTGTTAGTGGCCATGTGGGTGGCTCTGAAAAGAGCCTTTGGGGTTGGGTAGCAAGACGCTTACTTGGCGAGCTCACTTGGAGCTGGTGTACTTGGTGACGGCCTTGGTGCCCTCGGACACGGCGTGCTTGGCCAGCTCGCCGGGCAGCAGCAGGCGCACGGCCGTCTGGATCTCCCGGGACGTGATGGTCGAGCGCTTGTTGTAATGCGCCAGGCGCGACGCCTCGCCCGCGATGCGCTCGAAGATGTCGTTGACGAACGAGTTCATGATGCCCATGGCCTTGGACGAGATGCCCGTGTCGGGGTGCACCTGCTTCAGCACCTTGTACACGTACACCGAGTAGCTCTCCTTGCGGCTGCGCTTGCGCTTCTTGCCGTCCTTCTTCTGCGCCTTGGTCACCGCCTTCTTGGAGCCCTTCTTCGGGGCCGGGGCGGACTTGGCGGGCTCGGGCATCGTAAAGCCTCAGGACACCAGGAGTGAAGTGAAAGCAGGAAGCGAATGTCTGCTACTTATAGGGCCTTTATGCTAATGAAGGATGCAGACAGCGTCTTAGTTCATTGGAAGACAAGCAGTAAGGCTGTCATCCAGGGGCAGAACTATGCAAATGAGGTATGGAAAAAAGGCTTTTCTATTGGCTATTAGACTGAGTCTCGTTAGTAGCCAATCAGACAACGGAATTTACTCCCCAGGAAATGTCTATAAAAGCAGCGGTGTTTTCCCTACTTCCAGAGTTGGTGTCTTTTAGCGAGTGGTTCGAGTTCTTTTCTTGGTCTTTTCTTCCTTCCTGTGTGATGTCCGGACGCGGGAAGCAGGGCGGCAAGGCGCGCGCCAAGGCCAAGTCCCGCTCGTCGCGGGCCGGGCTGCAGTTCCCGGTGGGCCGCGTGCACCGGCTGCTGCGCAAGGGCAACTACGCCGAGCGGGTCGGCGCCGGCGCGCCCGTGTACCTGGCGGCCGTGCTCGAGTACCTGACGGCCGAGATCCTGGAGCTGGCGGGCAACGCGGCGCGCGACAACAAGAAGACGCGCATCATCCCGCGCCACCTGCAGCTGGCCATCCGCAACGACGAGGAGCTCAACAAGCTGCTGGGCCGTGTCACCATCGCGCAGGGCGGCGTCCTGCCCAACATCCAGGCCGTGCTGCTGCCCAAGAAGACCGAGAGCCACCACAAGGCCAAGGGCAAGTGATCTGGCAGTCCTCTGAGCTTCCGAAAGCGCTCTCCTACCCAAAGGCTCTTTTCAGAGCCCCCCACCACTGCAACAGAAGAGCTAATATCACTCTAGGTTAAGATGAAAACTAAAGGTAAGTTCACTCTATCCCAAACCGGGATAGTGAGATTCTTCAGCCTTTGGAAAAAAAGGCCAAGCTGTAAAGTCGCTCCGTCTTTCTGGGTAATGACAAATTGAATATCCTGACGATTTAATATGCTTGCTGACTTCACGATCTATGCACATCAGTCGAGTAGCGCGTAACTTTCGCGGAGTTGTTCGCGTATTCGTGAAGGTAAACTTGACCGAGTAACGCGGTAACTCCCTGGCCCTTCCTAACAACTCAGTAAAAGCTTCTTTTCTCGTTGGTTTTCACAGCATTAATCAAACTTACAGGAAGGGGCCTCCGAAGTGGGTTTCCCGGACCTACTACATGGTAGTTCGCAATACTAACTGAATCCAGATTAGAATTGAAGCTTCTCCCTGTTTACAAATTAGTTGGCCTGTGGCCAGTTTCTAACTCCTGGTATTCGGTCTCGTCACCCATAAACTGCCAAAAAGTTGGTATTTTCATTAGACTTGTGTGCCAATTAAAGCATTTGAAGTTCATAACCTAGATCAGTGCTTGACCTTCAACAAACGAATTAATACTGTATTTCCAGAGGCTCAAATGCTAAAGCAGCCGGAAAAAGGTAGATTAGGGCCACAGGCCTCTCCAAAGCAGTTGCTACTAAGGATCTACAATTAGCTGCTCCCAACACCAAAAGATGCGATCTGGGACGGTGCAAAACTTCCTGCGCTCTTATTCTTTAGGCTTGGGTCTCACCAAGTTGATTCTTCGGAGTGACTCGGTCCTGCTCTGGAGACCTGGTGGGCAAGAAGGCGGAGTGAGCCATCGGTTGCCCATGCCTCTGAGCTTGGAGACTCCCGCCACCCAAGGAGAAACAGCCTCTTTCGCACACACTCTTGGAGCTCCCACGGAGGCATTTGGCGTGGCAGCATTTGGAGGATTCAAATCCGAATGTGTGCGGGGGCCGGGAGGGTGGAGATCATCTAAACAGAAGCTGGTTCCCAAGGACAAGCCTCCCACTTTCTAAAAGTTGACGGTTTGTATAGTGGCCTCGAAGCCGCCTCCACCTTCTCCCAGCCTTGGTCCTCCTCCATCCCAACCCGCCTCTCCCCACATCCCCCAGCCCTGCCTCCCCATCACCCCTCCACGGGCCTGGCGCTCACCTTCAGAAAAAGGGGCTAAGGGTGTCTGGGAGTTCGGTGAAGGCAAAGGGGCAGAACAAGAAGTAAGCACCGTGATTCTAACACGTTAGAATTTTCAGTTTTTAGAGATTCTAACGGGTAGGTGGCTGCGACTCTGCACATGGAGGAGGTACGGCTCGCAGCGTTTCAGACTGAGGTCCGCTAGAGGATCAGGTTTTTTCCACCCAGATTTTCTTGTATGCTCGAGAACTTGGATCTTTAGGGCTGAATTGCTCAATATGAGCCTAGCAAGCCTCTTCATGAACTTTCCCTGTTGATTTGAACCCAGCTCCAACACTTAGTAGGTGGTGTGTGACCTTGGACTTGGTGCTCAACTTCCCCCCTGCCTCCATTTCTTCGTGTTCACCTTTGCTCACATAGTGATGAAATGAGTCGGCTCAGCAGTGTCGGCTCCGAAACTAGAGCACAGGCACTCAAGGGTAATGGCCAACACTAAGCACTTTACAGTATCAGGCATAGTTCTACCTGCTTCCAGAAAATTCATCTAAGCCAACAATCTAGAGGTAAGTGCTATCACTATCCTGACTTGAAAGCCCAGAGAACAGGACCAGAGCATAGACTTACGTTGTCTAAGTCCCTAGGTCAGGGAACCAGTACTTTAAGCACTGGCTGCTCTGTAAGCACTGCTCTCTAAGAGATGAAACCAGCAAAAACGCAATACATACTGGCTTGACTTTGCCCATATATCAGACTGTTACCAACTGCATCCTCAACTGTGAAGAATTCAAAGGAAAGAGGAGAGGTGTTCTCCACGGCATCCACATAAAGGGAAGGAGGTCAATCTTGGCACTGTGTTACCATTGCAGACCCAGGGAGAGAAGCCCATACACTTTTGAAACAAGGGGAAAATCAGGAGATGCTTTGGTAAAGAGTTACAGGACCCGATAAACAAATCTCTTGTGAATGAAGAAGGAATTCTTGAAGATCTGATTTTGAATTCTCCCCTCTGGGCTTAGTAACAAAACCCTGTATCATTTGGTTCATGATCCACTGTATGAATTTTCTTTGTTTCATCTTAAGCAAGACCTCCTTAAAGTCAAAGACGCCATCTTGTTAAATTCATAGTCAGCATAGACCCTTGCATGAGATAAACACATGAAGACTGGACAGTGTGTAAACGTTGAGGTGAGTCAGCGGCTGGGCCATGAGGAAGCATTTTGTTCCAGAGGCTCGGTGTAGCACCAGAGGAGATGTTAATTAGATACTAGACTAACAGGTTGCTAATAACATCTTCTCTTTGCAGTAGAAATCCCTTCTGAAAATCTACTTTGCATTGGCATCTTATTTGGGGAGCTTCAGAGAAACAGAAGGTGCCCACTGACCAGCTCTTACCTGAGAGGTGCAGCCAAGAGGCTGCTCCCCAAGCAGAGCACTGTTCAGAGGGGTGTCCTGGCTCCCCATCGCCACCATACCTCTCATCCTGCTACTCTGAAATGGCTCTGTTTGTATCCAAAAGCCCTAGCTACTTCTTTGGAAAATTCTCCAGTGAGCAATAAATTCTCAGTAGCTTCAGCTGGTTCCCAGCCATCGAGCACGTCTCCATCCGCCAGGCCTCAAGGGTCCCGGGGAACATCATCGCAACTGGGGCGAGTTGATGAAAATGATACACCCAGGTCTTCCAATTACTGGCAGCACCTGGACCCCAGGGACAAAAAGTTGATCTCAGGGATTTACTGAGATATGAAGCTAAGATAGAATGATTATTTGGTTATTTAGAGCATCCCCGACAATGCAGACCAGTATGATACAATAGCACCAACTAGAAACCCTCTTTTTACGTCTTGAAACCACCTATGCGGCTTCCCTTTATTCTGCCCATTATACAGTCAGGTACTAGTTTTCTATGTGTCATTTGAACTCTTTTTTATCAGTATGATGTATTTTATAATCAGAAAAAAGTGTATGTTAAGGTCAATTACATTATCATCTCAGACTTCGTCATCTGTTGATCCTGAGTTATAATTACTAATGTAAATATTCCTGTTAAATATGATGCATGTGTATTATTAGAAGATATTAGGAATTGAACTGAGGATTCCCCATGTGTACCGAAATCGAGAATAAGACATGCAGACTGCAAAATAAAGCAAAGTCACAGGCAGGAATTAGTGTAGTCATAGTAAAAAATATCAGCACTTCATTGGACTCAATTAGGCTGCAGTGGTTTGCCTGCGTGGCAGCCTGGGCAGAGGTGGGGTGGGGGCCATCCTCGGGCTTAGGACTCATGTGCGTCACTAGAGTTGAGGCTCTTTCTGAAAGAAGTGAGTGCGCTAAGCCTCAGACCCCTGTCTGTCTGCCTGTCTGCCAGGTGGAGCTTAAACCTTTACCACATCCCCACTCTCGGGGACACCAGGCAGTGGCACATGAGCACATCCACTCTTTCCCAAATGTGCTGATAGCCAGAACCGAATACAGGACTTGCCTTTGCACCACAACAAATTGTCCCTTCGTTAAAGATTGATCCCAATATGGTCAGACTATCATGCGCTCTAAATTTTAGACCCTTGAAGCTTGGTACTTGTTCCTGATCTTTCCTCTGTCTCCTTAATGATTCTGTCAACTCTGCAGCTCCCGAGGCAACTTCCCATTCTACATGCCAAGCCCCGGCCCCTACCCTAACGTGCAAACGTGTCTGTACACGTTTCTCCTCAACTTCTTCATGCGCAACTCTCTTCTCAGTCTGAATCCATCTACGACGCAGGAGTTGACGCTGCGTTCCCGAAGCCTGTTACTTCCTCCTGTCCTTCCCATGCAAGAAGTGACACTACCCTCCCTCGATTGGCTCAAGCCAAAATTTTAGGGGCAGCCTTCCTCCCTTCCCTTCATCTCCACAAATCCAGACTTACTGTGACTCATGTCACCTGTACCCCAACACAGGTCTCCATCTGTTCTCTGCCCTCCTTGCCACAGCCTGTAGGTAGCCTCTGTCCTCCTCTCGGACGTCACTTCATCCCTGCCTTCCAGCCGCACGGGTCCCTCTCCACCCACCAAGCTTTCTGCTGCTTCAGGACATTTCCACTGTTGCTCTTTTTCTCTGAACTACCTGCTCCCTGGCTGTCTTCTGGAAAGCTCGCTCTCACCCTTCAGGATTCGCCTCTTCTTCAGCCCAATTCTGACAGACCGACCTAGACAGATCAAAGACCTGAATACAAGATACAAATATTGGATGAAATTTTAGGAAACAGTTTAACCTCGGTTTTTGTATCTGTGTGTGTTTCAAGGAGCGGTTGTTATCAAGCGAGGCAGGGAACACAAAGCCGTGGAGGACAGGACGTGAACTACAGGCCAGAGCGATTTAAGACAATATAACAGGAGGGGAAAAAAAAAGACTAAACTGGATATTTTGTATCTTTTATTAAATTCAAGTGTCCAGGGACACCTGGGTGGCTCAGTCAATTAAGCTGTGCTGACAGCTCAGAGCCTGGAGTCGGCTTCATATTCTGTGTCTCCCTCTCTCTCTGGCCCTCCCACAATTGTGTCTTTCTCTCAAAAACATAAAAATAAAATTTTTAATAAATTCAAGTGGCCAATACATATCAGGGGTAAAAAAAAAAAAAAGTAGCCTTGCTTGTGGTTAAGCTTTGTACAGACCAGTAACAATGGGATTTCTTTTCTTCTCTGTGGAGAGACAACCACTGAAACTAATAATACACAGGACTGCTGAGGACAGGGAAGAATTGCCACTGTCCATAGACACTTGACCTTTTGTACAACAAATTAGTTCTAGATAAAGAAGGAAACCGGGGCACCTGGGTGGCTCAGTCGGTTAGGCGTCCGACTTTGGCTCAGGTCATGATCTCACGGTTTGTGGGTTCGAGCCCTGTGTCTGGCTCTGTGCTGACAGCTCAGAGCCTGGAGCCTGCTTCCGATTCTGTCTCCCTCTCTCTCTGACCCTCCCCCACTTGTGCTCTCTCTCTCTCTCTGTCTCAAAAGTAAACAAATGTTAAAAATTTTTTTTTAAATAAAAATTAAAAAAAAATAAAGAAGGAAACCAAACGGGGACAGGGCGGAGTAAGCACTGGGGAAAAGAGGACTTCTATCTTCTAGAGACAAACCCCACGATGGTTATATGAGGAGAGGTTTTTAACCTTTATAAACATCTGAGTGTAAAGTGGTAAAATGAGCATATACTAAGTTCGTAACTTTGAGTAGAAAAAGTAAAATTACAAAGTAGCGTCTCTCTGCTCATTGCCCCCATCAGGATCTCTAGCAACCATCCTGTTTAGATTCTTTTTTTTTTTTTTAAATAATTTTTTTTAATATTTTTTATTTATTTCTAGGAGAGAGAGAGAGACAGCGTGAGCAGGGGAGGGTCAGAGACAGAGGGAGTCACAGACTGAAACGGGCTCCAGGATCTGAGCTGGCAGTCAGCACAGAGCCCGACGCGGGGCTCGAACCCACGAACCGCGAGATCATGACCTAAGCGAAAGTCGGACGCTAAACCGACTAAGCCACCCAGGCGCCCCTAGATTCTTTAAAATACAGTCCAAGATTGTATTTATTGGATCCCTTGCAGTTTGTGTTTTCCCATTACACCCTCTGGGCCATGAAATGGGGACCTGTCTGTGTGCTCCCTGTGACTTCCCAGCATCCGCGGAGGGCCTGCGGTGTGGTGGCCACTCGCCTCTGCTGAATGAACACGGAGTGGATACTGGAGCCCAGCACGTAGCTGTCTGCATTCTGTGGAGAGATGTCTGTCCACTGACCACCACTCACGGCCCGCTCGCCGTCCGCAGTCAGCAGGCAGGCAGCGAAACTGGGAAGTGCGCCCCGCTCGCCTTCCACGCGCCACCTGTTCAGCTTTCTGCACTAACCTCTCCAGGCTCACTGTCTTCGTGATAACCCTCAGGAAGCCCTTCATTCTTTCAAGGGCCTGTTCTCTGCTAGCTGATATCATGCATAAAAGAAGCCTTTTTGATGTGCTACTGGCTCTGTGGTTACTAAGCATTTGCTTGGACTCGTGGAAAGAGAAGAGTCACGCAAGTGGTGTGTGTGACAAAATCAATACTTTTTCATCCACTCACAATGTCTGCTTTGCACAGAAGGGCGGCTCCTGGCTCTTACATGCTAACACTCGGATTATCCAGTTAACACACTCATCTCCAGGCTGTTGGTGAAAGGATTCTATCCCATCTGTGTCTACGCTCTGGTACTTCACGTCTCCCCATATGAGAGTTTCACAAAATACTCAGGATCAATGTGCTGACAACAAACCTTAGATATGCACAGAAATGGAATAATCACTAAGCCGCAGGGACTCGAGGGTTTATCCCTGGGGCATGTACCATGTTAGCCTCCGCCCAGGCTTAAATCCCAGCTCCTCAGTTTGGAGGGCGATGCATGACGGGTTCTAAAGCTGCTCTGTCCGATACAGTAGCCACTAGCCACATGTGACATTTTAAATGTAAACAAAATAGCGTAATTAAGTTAAATGATTAAATTAAATTAATAATTAAATTAAATTACATTGAAGACTCAGGCGTCAGTTGCAGTAACTACATTTCAAGTTGCTGGTGGCTCCTGTCTCAGATAGAGAAAGATATAGAACACCTCCGTCATCCCAGAAAGTTCCACTGGTAGCCCTGGGCCAGGTCCTCCTTGTCCTTCTAACGTGTTCAAGGGCGCTTGCTCAATTTCCTCCAGGTGGCACCTGACTATGATGGTTACCAGATAAAATATAAGGTGCTCAGTTACACGTGAACGTCAAATAAGCACCAATTAATTCTTTAAGACTAAATATGCTCCAAAATAGTGCACGAAACGTATTGCGGTAAAACAAAAATTGTTATTTATCTGAAATTCAGATTTCACTAAGCATCTTGTGTTCTTATTTGCCAAATCTGGCAACATGGGCTACAGAGCAAACTGAGGGCATCTTCCAGGCTGCCTGGGGGGCTCAGTGAGTCAAGCATCCGACTTCGGCTCAGGTCATGATGTCTCTGTCCATGGGTTCGAGCCCCGGGTCAGGCTCTGTGCTGACAGTTCAGAGCCTGGAGCCTGCTTCAGATTCTGTGTCCCCCTCTCACTCTGCCCCTCCCCACCCCTGTCTCTCAAAATAAGTAAACATTTAAAAACATGCGAGCATCTTCCCTGGGAGCCAGGGTCCTCTTGACCATGGGGACTTTCTATGTGAGGAATTGAGATGGCTGACGCCAGAGATGGGTCTGTAAGTCTTCCTGCATGTGTTGAGAAAGGCTGAGAAAGAAGTTCCTAACTGCATTTACTTTGGTTTCTAATCTCTCCTTGGGTTTCAAAAGCTTCTCACTACAGAAATATCTGGGTCCAGAGTGTCTGTGAAACTCATTCGTTCTCAGAAAGAAAGGGATGGATGGTGCCAATGTTCGGACATCACTGATTGATTCTGCACCTGCAAATTTTTTCCTACTGAAAACTTACTCCGGGTTCGTTTCTTCGTGTGTACACATACGCCTTGAGGAGGAGGGTAAAGAGGGAGGAAATATTATCGAAGTGAAGCTCTCTTGAGTACGAAATATGTCTAATGTTTTGATTAAGTAATCCATTCAAAGGGTTCAAATAAATCAAACTAACAGGTGTATATTGAGAATCCACCCCTCCACTGGAAAACTCTACTAGATAATTATTTAATATTCTTGCATACCTACCCACCATTAACTCGCGTAGAGAGTCAAGCCTCCCCTCTCCTGCCTTCATTGCTAAAAGATTGCCAACTATATACACTATTTTACCCTTGCTCTTTTCTTTTTTTTGAATTTTTATTTATTTTTGAGCGAGAGAGACAGAGTGTGAGCAGGAGGTTGGCAGAGAGAGAGAGAGAGAGAACTCGAAGAGGGCCCCAGGCTTCTTGCTGTCAGCACAGAACATAAGGCAAGGCTTGAACTCATTGGATGCTTAACCAACTGAGCCACCCAGGCACCCCACCATGTTCTTTTCTATAACAGTGTATCTTGGAGAACTTTCCAGATGTGAAAACAGGGAGCTTTCTGTACACTATCCTGTGGGATTGCACTGTGTTGATGTAACCTGTCTGCCATTGGTGGGCATATAGAACACGATGATAAACGCTGATTCACAGTCCACCAAATTTGCCGTCCCCCTGGTCTGCCGGGGTTGTGGGAAGTGAAGAGAAACCAGTCACTCTTGGGTGGGACTCAGATTCTTTGCCTTAGAAACTCTATGGCCCTGGCCAAGTTGGCAATGTTGAACCTCAGTCTCTTCATCTGTACAATGGAGGTAATACTTCCCTTATGTGACTATCAGAACGAAAGAAGACGGTGTGTGAAGTGTTTGAAGCTCAAAAGAACACAGATAAGATTATGTACCTTTCAACACCATTTCTCTTGTGAGAGTTAGAGATGATATACTGAAATAGGAACAGACTCCCCAAAGCCCAGCCTGCTGCCGCGGGGTAAGGTGGTACAGGGGGACTGGAAGGCAAATTCTTAATTACCTGCTTAAGACACCTACCAGGTGAAATGGCCATTTCCTGCCCACCAGAGTCAGAAAACAGTCTCCCAATTTCTTTGTGCCCTTCTCCCTATTGTTCTTTTTCTTTCAACCAAGGGCAGGCTTTGTCTGTCTGTCTGTCTGTTTGTTTTTAAGGTCAAGTTTTAAGAATGTCTCTGCTAAGCTGTATGGTCTGTGTGTTGGGGGCTGGGGATCCCTCGGATTCATCGCTGTGCTGCCTGCTGTGAGCGTGGTGCCTGGCGTTCCCTGCCTTACACCAGTCAGTCCAGAAACAGCTGATGAATTCAGAAGGCTGGTACGTGGGAAGGAGACCTCTATATAACAAGCCTGCACAAAGTGGCTTGCGCATGTGCACACAGGCTAATACGTATATTTGCACAGCAGACACGCGATGAGACCTTCTGGAAAGGCATGGGAATCTGGAGCTAAACGGCTTGGGTTTGTGTGCTAGCTCTGCTCTGCCACTTACTGAGTGTCTGACTGGGGGTGAGTCACCTTCCATCCCTGAAGGTCAGACTCACCATCTATAAAACGGGGCAGTACCACCCAGAGGTTTGAGAACCAATCAAATGAGATGAAACATGAGAAAGCACAGTGTTCCGGGTGACACTTCATGTAAACATGTGCAAAATGATGTGGATAGATATCGATCCCAATCCATCTTATCTACCATCCATCGATCCATCTGCCTATTTCCAAATATGGAAAAGCAAAAGTAGGAGAGGCTGTCAGGATTCCCCTCTGGTTTGCTGGCTTCGCCTGTGGAGACAGAAGGAACTGGGGTTATGCGAAGCTGGAATACTGCCTGTCTCTGGCGGCAACTAAGTTCCAAGGCAGGAGGAAGCTTCTAGAAGAGAGGGCCTAGCAGACATTCACTGCCGAAATGGCAGCGGATGCCACCCACCTACCCCCCAAATCCCTTCCAGGTACAGCAGCAGCAGCCCCAGCAGAACGAGTGGGCCTCTCGAACTCGGCTGAGCCGCCTTTCCCAGAGCAGAGGGTCTCAAGATACGGACGCCGCATACACTGCCCACAGCACCCTGGGCACGACTCACTCCCTGAATGTGAATTCACCCCGACCGAGTATCTGAGCAACCTTGACGCGGAAAAGAAAAATGCAGAAGGCTATTAAAGAGAAAGGTCCTTAGGGGCGCCTGGGTGGCTTAGTCAGTTAAGCGTCCGACTTTCGCTTAGGTCATGATCTCGCGGTTGGTGGGTTCGAGCCCCGCGTCAGGCTCTGTGCTGACTGCCAGCTCAGTCTGGAGCCTGTTTCAGAGTCTGTGACTCCCTCTCTCCCTGACCCTCCCCTGTTCACGCTGTCTGTCTGTCTGTCTGTCTCTCTCTCTCTCTCTCTCCTAGAAATAAATAAAACATTTAAAAAATAAATACATAAAAATAAAAAGAAGGGTCCTAGGTAGATGCTCCCCTAAGTGAGGATAGAGCACAGAAGGAAACTCCTCTTTCCTTTGGCTCAGTCCCTGCAGGTTGTGAGTGAAGAGACTACGGTGCTGAATCGATTGGTCTTGTGCCTGGTTACTAAAGAGATCAAACACCCTGAGTTCCATTTCTGCCCTTGAGGTCTTCACTGTCTCTCACCTCCCTGGAGAATCTCTATCCCATTTTGAATCTTTCCTTCCTTTCTTTCTACTCTGCGTTGAGTGTATCTCTGGTAGCCTTAAGTGGCCACAGTGGCAGGAGTTGCTAATGAGGAGTAGTAAACTAATTAGTAGTTACTAATTACTAGTAGTAAACTAATCGTGCAACTTCGGCTCAGGTCATGACCATGCGGTTCACAAGTTCAAGCACAGAGCCTGGAGCTGCTTCGGATTCTGTGTCTCTTTCTCTCTGCCTTTCCCCTACTCAGGCTCTCTCTCTCTTTCTCAAAAATAATAAAATAAACATGAAAAAATTTTTTTCAAAGTTAAACAAATCCCACAGTCCTATCCTCAGTACTTGCCATGTATATTTTCACATTGTTTCCCATCTGCTATGTTTTCACGTCTACCTTCCAAACTGTAGGAGGAAACCTAGCACATCTTCAGACAGATCCTCGCCGGCCTTGAGCCTCGCTTCCCCCATGCCCGCTGCCCCCTGATCACTCCCCTACTTCCAGAGGGGGAGAGAGGCCATGGGCTGGCAGGTAGTGACACTGGAGCAATGGCTGTCAGCACCCGGATTTCGAATGCCCTGAGCAAGGCAGTGCTGGGGCCGCAGCAGGGCCGTGTAACCAGTGACCCCAGGGACGTCCTCAGCGTTGCCTGGTGATCAGCTGAGAACAATGGCTGCTTCTTTCCCCGTGGGAAGACCAGCCAATGTTCCCAAGTGCTGGGAGGCTGCCGTTCCCAGCGGACACCCACACGGAAAATGTTTCTACTCCCCATTCGAGTCGCTTTCGGGCTTTTTCTTACTGAGGGAACAGCACAGGGAGTGGGCGCCCTTGGGGAGCACAGCCCATCTGCACATCAGGGGCCTGCTTCCCGGGAGTGAGCCCTGAGCGTTGCCTGAGAACAGGCAGTGCCTGGGCAGACTTTTGCTCCCCTTCCCGCCCCCCACCCCCAGTTCCAGCAGACACTGTCAAGACCACCACTGCAGCCCCAAACAGGAAGGCCTGGTCCGAGTCACATGACCTCTAGAGGTAAAGTCAGTGGAAAGGAGCTTCCATTAAGGGGCTGGGTCTAACTTTTTGATCATTATTGAAGTCACCTTGTGTCTGTCTTCTCCAGTTCCCTTCATGAAAGCTATAAACCAATAGCTGTTTCTGTAATTTCCCATTTGTCTCCTGTAGACCCCCTTTCTACTGTCCCTCCTCTGCCCTCGATCTCTCTCCACTTAGCATCAACTATCTTTCAAGGAACACTTTTTTTTTTTTAATGTTTTATTTATTTCTAGGAGAGAGAGAGAGACAGCGTGAGCAGGGGAGGGTCAGAGAGAGAGGGAGTCACAGACTGAAACAGGCTCCAGGCTCTGAGCTGGCAGTCAGCACAGAGCCCGACGCGGGGCTCGAACCCACGAACCGCGAGATCATGACCTAAGTGAAAGTCGGATGCTTAACCGACTAAGCCACCCAGGTGCCCCTCAAGGAACACTTTTTAAAAGTACCTCTTTGGGGGAACCTGGGTGGCTCAGTTGGTTAAACACCTGACTCTCGGTTTCAGCTCAGGTCATGATCTCACCGGTTTTGCAAGGTCAAGCCCCACATCGGGCTCTGTGCTGACAGCTCAGAGCCAGCTTGGGATTCTCTCTCTCTCCCCTTCCCTCTCACGCTGTCTCTGTCTCTCTCAAAATAAGTAAAACTTTTTAAAATGTTACAAATAAAATTTAAAAATTTTTTAAAAACCATGAAAGTACCTTTTTGTTTTCACACTAGGTGCTCTGTGTTGAGATACACGGAAATCTGCCGCCTCCTTGCTCCAATGACGCCCGGGCGGGACCCAGTGTCAGCCAGGGCCTTGGCGCCCGTGTCTATGTGGGAGAAGAGCAGGTGTGCTGCGGTGCTCTGGCTCCCTCATCAGGAACCTCGCTGCTGGGATCTAACTGGTAGCTCAGAAGCTGGACCTCAGAATCCGATAAATGTCCCTGCTGACCAAAGTCACTGCTCTCCAAATTAGAGGTAGATTGCGAGGGATGTAGCTCCTACTTCGTTTCATGAATTAGATTATAATGTTCACTGTGTGCCGAGTGCTACCTTATTTTACCTTCATAAGGAGTTTATGGGTATGTTAATGTTATTAGGATCCCATTTAGATTAGGAGACCAAGTCACAGACACATAAGGAACTTGCCCGGCTCGTAACATTCCATCACGCAGTGCCACCGGTGGTCTACTGGAGCTATGAACTGTCTGCCTCTTTGGAGAGTCGTTTGATTTGACTTAGCCATTACTCCAATTTTGTAATGTCCTCTGTAGCTTAGTCTTTAACCAAGGAATGCCAGAAATGAGGCCCTCCTCATTTTTTTACTTTTTGATGGTTTATGTCATTCTGAAAGAGAACTTCTGAGGGAGACGTTCGACTTTAAGGAGGCAAGAAGATCCCTGATATTAAACAATTTGTTCTTTTTCTTTGTACCCAACACAAAGGAGACGACAGCAGCAGTGAAGGCTGGTTGCCGGGATGTCTGGGACCCCGTGGGATAAGGGAAGTGAAGACACAGGTTGAACCATACGCCAGGCCCTACTTTGCAACGCTATGTGACCTGGAGCAAACTGTTTGTCCTCTTTATCCTCAGTTTCTTTGTCTGGAAAATGGAACCATCCTATCACCCACCTCGGAGGGTGGATGTCAAGACTAAGTGGGGATAGTACACTTGACACTTAGTAGACCCTGAAAACACTACCTTCTCCTTCTTTCATTTCCCCTTGTCTCTGAGCTGGGTTCATCTCTGGGTGTGTCCCTTATTGACTGCCACGTCACAAATTATCCCCAGACTTGGCCACTTCAGGACCAGAACTCAACCATGCCGGGCCCTCTGGCTCTCCCGCAGGCTGCTTTGAGGATGTGGTGGGACTACAGTGAGGGCTGCAGTGTGGCCTGGTGGGTAGCGAAGGCCCCGTGTGGGATCAATCCACTCACAAACCCATGCACGCGGCTGTTGGCAGGATGCAGGCCTTCGAGGACTGTTAGACTCGGGGCCTCAAGTCCGTGTTTTTTGTTTCTTATCTTGTGGCCCTTCTAAAGAGCACAAGTGAGGGCCCAAGACAGGGGCCACAACCTTTGGTAGCCTAATCCTAAAAGGGACACCCCATCGCTTCTGATACATTCTAGTAATGAGTCACCAAGAGTACCACACACTCAGGGGAAAAGGATGACCCGAGAGTGAGAACCCTCAGAGGCAAGGGTCATCTCAGAGGATGCCTACCACGCAGAATACATCACAGCCTGTTTAAAACAAGGTGAAACTGACCTCTTGATCCAGTATCTTTAAAGATGGAAGAGTATCTCTGAGTTTTCACACACACGGGCCTGTTTGGGTACAAGTTGGGTCATACACTCAGGCATCAAAAATTGCCAAAGTACTTACGTTTCTGAATGTCCTTGGAAACTGCATTTCCCAGGCTCCCTTGCTCTCTGGTTTCCAGTAGTTCTGACCGATGGGAGACACTGGTGGGCCATGTTGGTGGGACCAGGAGGCTTCTTCCCTTCCCTCTTCACTTCCTGGCATCTCCCCGCCTCGTTGGTGCCCTTCGGCTCAGTCCCATCAGATGGCCCTTCTCTGGTGGTCTGAGCTCCTGCCTCCCCAGCCTGTGCTGTCCAGCTACACTGGGGGTCCCAGCCCCAGCTCCCAGATGACAGTTAACACCGCTTCCTCCCTTTGTCCCAGTGGCCCTTGGAGATGTGACAACTTCCTGCTGCTGCTTCTCTTTTGGTTACTCTTCACCCCTCTTTTGGCTTCTCAACTCTTCCATCATCCATTTATATAATTCTCTCAATTCAATTCCTTCTATATGAAATCCCTAGCGTGGCTTCTTTGGTTTAACTGGCCAGTGCTAACACACCGGGAACCAGTGAGACCAAACACAGCCAACGAACACGGCTCTTCCTTGAACCACTAATGTACAGAGCAGTGTTTACACTGTTCTAGTCCTAAGTATCTGCCCTGGTCCTCCCGCTGCTGGGAGTCCAGAGGGTGGCCGCTTCTGCATCAGGATGTAGTGTCACCACCCTGGGCTCATGTTTTGTATTTCATAAAGCAGGAGGCTTTGTGACGTCTGTGATCTTTTAAATCCCTGAATACCGGGGGCTCCAGAATTCATCCACAGGGAAAGTCTAGGAGCCACTTTCTAATGGGGAAGTGAGTGGGAGCACTTTATATGAAACCAAAGTGTGTGTTGGGTTGGGGGTAGGGGGAGAAAACAGACAAAACCCCAAAGCTTGAGTTCTCCACGTCATAGAAGGGGTGGCACTCGTGGGCACCAAGGGGAAGCTAACAGGGACTATGCTAAGCTTCATAAACTATGTTGTCCTACAAACTGCTTTCTGTCTCCTATTCCAACCCCTGCTTTTTGCCCCACCCCCAAATCAAAAAAAAAGTGCTTAGAAATAAAGTTTAAAAATATAAAAATAATATTTCACTATAATGGGGATAAAAATAACTTACAAAATGTGACCGAGTTAGTCACTGGGGTAATTTTACCAGGAAGAGGCAGTACAGATAAGCTCTTGTAGCTTAAGACCCAAGGCAATTTATTTACCATCTTTGGGTGCAGTTTTGTCTTCTGGAAAATGGCGATAATAATCCTAGTACATTCAGTTATTACAGGGATGAAATGAGTGTGTATTTGTAAAGTGCTTAGAACAGTGCCTGGCATGTAGTCTAGCCTATGGTAAACCTTATAAATACATTACAACATTCTACACTGTAACTGACTCTATTTTACTGTAACTGATAGAAATTATACTGGGACATTATGGTCACTGTAAGTCCAGAGAGTTCATGTAAGAGCAACTGTGAGAAAAGGAAGTTTGGTAGTCAGCTAGAAAAATAGAGTTCAAGAATGGTGACTTGTTCAATGTATCTTTTCCACAGATGAGAACACAGTAGGACACTTGTGTAAATGTCTTCCGGCCAGAGAGGCTGATTGATTTGGGGACCCATGTATGATGAAAATATCCCTTGGTAGAACCCCATGCTCAAAATATATCCTCTAATATGTATCTTGATCTCCTGACCGGAAATTAAGCACACATCTGATACTTTATGTAATATCAAGTGTATCTCATTATAAATTAATTAATAGTATGGCTTATAAACTGAGATCATGTGAATTTAGGATTAAAAAGTAACATATATAAGGGCATCGGGGTGGCTCAGTCAGTTGAGTTCAGTTGGCTCAGGTCATGATCTCACCATTCATGCATTTGAGCCCCATGTCAGGCTCTGTGCTGAAAGCTAGAGCCTGCTTCAGATTCTGTGTCTCCCTCTCCCTCTACTCCTCCCCCATTTACACTCTCTCTCTCTCTCTCAAATATAAAAAATAAAACATAAAAGAATTGTTTTAAAAAGTAACATATATGGTCACTTACTATGTGTCAAACTTTGTAACATCACTTCAGACATGGTCGGGCGCATTGGGAGCTCCTGTGGCCGTAGACTGTGAAGGCACTTCAAACAGGTGACCTCATCTGGCCTTCACAACACTCCTACAAAGTAGGTAATAGTCAAATCAATAAGATTTTTGCCAAATTATACAATAAACACCCCCCAAATATTAGTTGATAGCAATAGCAAAGGTTATTTCCAACTCACATTGTATTTCTTAGTGGATCTGTCATGTTTTCTTCATGGAGGAACCCAGGCAGAATGTGACATAAAGGGATCATATTGCTATTAATGATTTTTCTGGAAAGTGGGCACATGTCACTTCCAATTATCTTACCAACCAAAGCAACCCATGTGTCAATGACTGATGTTGTTGTCAAGAAGTGTACTCTTCATGTGGGGAGGCATATTGTAAATCCATTTTTATGGACAGGGATGTGTAATCCTCCCAAATGTACAGTAAAAATTTAGGAGTAATGATACAATCTACCATACTATTCTCATCCAAATTTTGAACATGAGAAAATTGAGAAATAGAGCTTAGTAAATTTCTTAAAATCAAAAGCCTGGTAAGTGATAGGATTTGAATTTGAAATGGAGTTATCTGTCTTCAGAACTGTGGTAGCCAGATTCCATGATGGCCCTGGCAACCTTACCTCTAAATATGCACACACATATTTGGATGATTCCCTCTCAAAACTGCATAAACTGTAACTAATATAATATTGTGACTTCTGGAGTTAGGTCATAAAGGATTGTGGCTTCAGTTTTGCTTTCTTGGATCACTCATTTTGGGGGAAGTCAGGTGCCATGTAGGGAGTCCTGGAGAAGACCTACAGACAGGCCAAGAAACTGAGGCCTTCTGCCAGTAGCCAGCACTGATTTGGCAGCCAAGCGAGCCATCTGGGAATTGGGTCTTCCAGCCCCAGTCAAGTCTTCAGATGATTCCACTTCCAGCTAATATCTTGATTCCAGTCTCATCAAGTCAAAATTACCCAGTTAAGAGATGCCTGGGTGGCTCAGTCAGTTGAGTATCCAACTCTTGACTTCGGCTCAGGTCATGATGTCATGGTTCATGAGTTCAAGCCTTGCGTTGGGCTCTGAACTGACAGTACAGAGCCTGTTTGGGATTCTTTCTCTCTCTCTGCTGCTCGCCTGCTCTCCCTGTCAAAATAAAAAAAATAATAAACTTTAAAAAACAGTGGGGTGCCTGGGTGACTTGGTTGGCTAAGCATCCGACTCCGGTTCAGGTCGTGATCTCATGGTTTGGTGGGTTCAAGTCCTGCATCGGGCTCTGTGCTGACAGCCAGCTCAGAGCATGGAGACTGTTTCAGATTCTGTGTCTCCATTTCTCTCTGACCCTCCCCTGCTTGTGCTGTCTCTCTCTCTCTCAGAAATAAATAAAACATTAAAAAAAAGTGTTTTAAGGTAAAAAAAAAAAAACTACCCAGTAAAGTCACCCCCAAATTCCCAACCCATGGAAACTGTGTGAGATAATAAGTCCTTATTATTATTTTAAGCCACTAAAAGTTGGGGACAATTTGTTATGCAGCAGTAGATGACTATCAAAGAGTCTATCTGTTTAACCATTATGTCAAACTGCCACCATGTATTAATTAACAATCTGTGTAAATGTATAGATCTTACATTTACAAACCAGCAAAGGTATATAATTCAGGGGAGTGAGGAGGAAAAAGTAAAGGGATCCTGAGGAAATAATAACTGGAATTATGATGGATAAAGAGGGAAGATGAAGAGCACAGTGGAGATATGCAAGACCAGATGCAATCTTTCCTTGTTCATTAAACCATCTCTTCTAAAGATACCGGCGACATCTTTGAATAGATGGATGCTGAAGATACTGATTAAGACAATGATTATTAGTTCAATATTAAGGTTAATAAAGAAATAGTTAATATCTCTGAAATCATATTTCTCGAGGGGCTCTCTTTCCAGATAGAAAAGAGTATTTGTTGGGATTTTTGCAGGGATTGAGGGATCTGTGTTTTGACTCTTAATAGTATATATGTAGGGGCGCCTGGGTGGCTTAGTCGGTTAAGGGTCTGACTTTCGCTTAGGTCATGATCTCGCGGTTCGTGGGTTCGAGTCCCACTTCGGGCTCTATGCTGACTGCCAGCTCAGAGCCTGGAGCCTGTTTCAGTCTGTGACTCCCCCTCTCTGACCCTTCCCTGCTCACGCTGTCTCTCTCTCTCTCTCTCTCTCTCTCTCTCTCTCCTAGAAATAAAAAACAAAAAACAAACAAAAAAAAAGAGTATATATGTAGACACGTATGTTTTATATTCTTAAGCTCTTCTAGTCCAAGTAAAGACACCCCAATCCTCCATCTCACCCCCAGATCCAAATCATTTTCCACCTATGCCTTTTGCAAAGACCTTCCTGCATCCAGATTCCATAGGATTTCCTTGCTTGTAACCCAGAGGACAAGTCACTAATCTCTCTCAAGCTTTCATCTTGAAACAAGATGGATTCTTGGAGTCTCAATAACGCTTAACATCCAAATTAAGTTTAGATTTCTTAGATTTTCTCTTTCCATATTTTCTGTTTTTATTTTACTGATTTAGTTAGCCTTGGGCCAATGTAGAACAACTTGACTGAGTTTAGAACTTAAAATACATGTATGTACATATATATGCAAGTGTAAATACGTAAGGTAGATAGAGATATATATACGCATATTCTATAGGTATAAAAATGAGTTTAAGATTACCTCTTAAACTGCAGCCTCTAACACAGATTTCCTTCAGTCTGATTGAGGTCTATTATTTATAATAGCAGTTTTTTTATTTATAAAAGCAGTTTGGTTGCTTGTGATCAGCTTTGTTGAAATTAGAGGAGAGAGGAGAAAGAAGGGAAGGGACTGAAAGGGAAGGGAGAGGAAGGGAAGGGTGGGGTGGGGAGTGAAGAAGAGAAAGTAGCAGAGAAAATTTTATAGAAAAGGCATACCTTTTACTTTTGTTTTGTTTTCAGTTAGGACACACACGATGCGGGTAGGCGAGTGTGAGTATAATGATGTAACACGTGTCTCTTGACATAGGTTATGGTCAAACGTTTTTAAAGACACTGAGCAGCTTATAAATTACATGAAAATAAACTGAAATCATTACAGTTTAAGTTACAAAATATCCCAAAGTGTAATTGCTAAAAACAACCACGATGCACCATGTTGTTACGTCCACAAACTTTGGATCAGGAATTTAGGTAGAGCGGAACGGAGCTGGCTTGCCTCTATGCCATGATGTTTGGGACCTCAGATGGAAAGACTTGACCACTGGCAGTTGTAATAACATGGAGCCTCCTCCATGACATGTTATTAGGACAAGAGCACATTTCTTGTCCTAGAAGTAGGATGGTTCAAATATTAAGACAGACAACCAGAGTGCCCAAACATGGTCTCCAACAGAGTTTGGCTTTCTCACAGCCTGGTGGCTGCAGAATCACCAAAACTCTTATGAAATAGATAGCTCAAAGAGGGAGCCTAAGGGTTCCAGAAAATAAGGCACAAGCTGGTTGCTCTGTAGGATCTGGCCTCAGAAGTCACACAGCCTCACTTCCTCCACACTCTCTTAGTGTGAACTGTCACAAGTTCACTCAGACTCTAGGGGACAAGAATTAGATTTGATGAAGGCACAAAAGTCAGGACATGGTGGAGAAGGGAGTGTGGCTCAGGAGAAATTGCTGCAAACATTTTTGGAAAATTAAAGTTGCCTCATCATGAAACCAGGAAGAAGTCCAAGTACTGTAAACTGGATAAGTGAATATATTGGGCCACATTTATAAATGAAATATAACACAGGGCAAATCGACAACCTGGAGCTCTCTGTTACCAATAATACAGAAGGGTAGTTCTTATTGAACGAAAAACCAAGACCCAATAGAATAAATACACTATGATTGGGTACCTATACATTTCAAAACTAGGACAAACTAAACCAGAATGTTCATGGAGGTAATTAATAAATCTTACATTAAAAAAACAAATAAACAATTTCAATGAAAGTCCAGAGAAAGAGCAGGAGCGGGGCACAGCCTATAATACCTGGTGTCTGTGAAACTTAGCACACATTTTGAAAAAAAGTTTTATCATATATTTAAGAGAAGCATGTTGTTTGCTAATAATAAAGCAATCCATGGTTATGGTGGAAACTTTTCAAAAACATAAAAGTTTGGACACAAGAATAAAAGTTATCTACATTTCCACCACTATGGAGAATCTATGTCACACGTAGGTATATTTTCCCTTTCTATGAAAAGTGTTACAACATGGTGAGATGTGAAGAGAAACTTTGTTTAGAAAACTTTTTATTTTGAACTAATTTTAGATTATACAGAAGTTACAAAATTAGTACAAAAATTCCCTCATATCGCTCAACTGGCTTCCTTAATGTTAATGTCTTACATAAGCATTGTACAATGACAATTCAGAAAATGCGACAAAACAGAACAAACAAGAAAAGAACAGGAAATGGACATTGGCACAATATTATTTACCAAATGTAGACTTTTTTCAAACTTGACAAACTTTGCCACCAGTGTCCTTTTTCTGTTCCAAGGTCTTAGTCAGGATCCTGCATTGAATTTACTTATTGCTTCTCAGGTCTATCATAGTTCCTCAGTCTGTCCTTGTCTTTCCTGACCTTCACACTTTTGAGGAGTACTGATCCGTTATTTTAAAGAATGCAACTTGATTTGAATCTGTCTGATGTTTTCTTATCATTGGAGCGAGTATATGCATTTCTGCCAGGAAATATCACAAAAAGGAGCGTCTTCTCCATGCAAAGAGTTCACGATGTCCATATGTCCTATTACTTGTCACATTTACCTTGCTCACTTAGTTAAGGGGATGTCTGCTGCAGTTAGGCTATAACTGATCACCTTTGCCTTTGTAGTTGATAGGGGTCTTGCGGAAGACACTCTGAGACTACAATCCTGCTGCTCCGTAAACTCACACCTAGTGATTGTAGCATCCACATGTGGACTGCATCTGCAACGAGGAAGAGCTGTCCTTCCTCTTTGCGAATGTATTTATTTATGGATACATATTTTATTCAAAAGCTAAAAAATCCAGTATTATCGATTTTTATTTTGTTGCCCAAATGGCAGCAGCTTTGGCCATTCTTAGCTCCTTGAGACTCGTTGCCATGTTTTTTCAAAGTTTCCATCTTTTAGAAAACATGTCCTTGTCTTCTGGTACCACAAGATGTTTCAGGCCCATCTTGTCTTTAACCTGCTCCATCCTTGGAATCAACCACTTATCCAAGGAGCCCTGGTTCTTTTTATCGGAAAATGATGCTTAAAGACCAACAATTGTGGGCCAGGTGTGCTAATCGCTGCTGGGATGTCACTGCCAATAGTCCTCTCGGCCAACAGACCAAGGAAATATATGTGTATATATGCGTACACACACACACACACACACACACATCTATGTCTCTGTATCCATACAACTGTAGCTATGCGTCTGCTTCTAATCCAGGCCAGCAAGGTTCATTTTATTCAAATGCTTCTTTTTCCACCAGTGTGAACAGTACATCTCATTTTCTTTTCTTTTTTTTTTTTTAATATTTTTTATTTATTTCTAGAGAGACAGAGAGAGAGAGACAGCGTGAGCAGGGGAGGGTCAGAGAGAGAGGGAGTCACAGACTGAAACAGGCTCCAGGCTCTGAGCTGGCTGTCAGCACAGAGCCCGATGCGGGCTCGAACCCACAAACCGCGAGATCATGACCTAAGCGAAAGTCGGACGCTTAACCGACTAAGCCACCCAGGCGCCCCAGTACATCTCATTTTCTACAATATGAGAAATTTGTAGTCAATTCCAGTAGACACATCAATAGTTGCAGAATGGTTAACCCATATCCGTGAAATACTTTCATTAGATTACAACCCTCCAGTGTTTTGATGTTAGCAAGCTAATATAGCTTGGCTCATTTGTTAGTGCTTATACTGCATTTGGGGTTCCTTCCCCAACCCTATCACTTTTAACAGTTTGTTTATTTTGCTGGTACATGAAACATTACTATAGTTGTAAGAGTCAGTTACACAATCAGACAGATTCAATAAACTGATACTCCCTCCTCACCTCGGCACTTTGTTCCCCTTTCTCCCTTCTTTCTACTCCTTTCTAACCCTTCCCCCACTGCCATAGATAACCATCTCCTTTGTTTTTGGTTTATCCTTCCTGTACATCTTCCGCACAAATAATCGGAAAGTGTGTCTTCCTATGTTCTTTCTTTCTCCTCTGGAGAGTGTCATACTATGGATACTCTTTTGCACTTGGTTTTTTCACTTAACCATACATCCGAGAACTTACTCCTTATTACTTCAGAGAGATCTTTCTTACCCATTTTTCTAGCTTCATGTTCCTCGGTATTTCAAGTGTGCCCTAGCTCATTCCACCACTCTTTTATGTGTGGATACTAAAGTTCCTCCCAATATTTTACAGTTTCAAACAATGTCACAAACAAATAATCTAGGGTATGCCATGCACACTTTTGATGGTTGAATGAGATAGAAAGAATAACAATTTTTAAGCTAACATATAGTCCTTTTAAGAAAACTTCTCCAGAAATGTTCTAAACTAAAAGCTAAGATAGAGTACCTATTAAAAGTCTACAGGGGCGCCTGGGTGGCTTAGTCGGTTAAGCGTCTGACTTTCACTTAGGTCATGATCTCACGGTTCGTGGGTTCGGGCCCCGCGTCAGGCTCTGTGCTGACTGCCAGCTCAGAGCCTGGAGCCTGTTTCAGTCTGTGACTCCCTCTTTCTCTGACCCTCCCCTGCTCACGCTGTCTCTCTCTCTCTCTCCTAGGTATAAATAAAAACCTTAAAAATTAAAAAATAAATAAATAAATAAAAGTCTACAAAGGGAAAGTCTGTCCCAACAGATAGAGTTCTACAGGTGATCTTCACAGTGACCACAGCCCACAGTGCCATGTCCGTGTGCACATAACACACCTTCTTTGCAGAAGTTGGGGAGTAACTCGTTTGTCCTGCAAAAAACACCGATCCCCAAACTCTGTCTTCAGTAAAGCAATCATGGCAACTTTAAAATAGTCGAGTGCAGAGTCAAGTGCTTGGAACCCAGAACTTCAGAGTAAAAGGAACCAAGTACAAGCTTCCCATGCCTTTAACCTGTCTGCAAATCATATTGTTTCTCCTCTGCACAATTGCTATCATGTCCAAAATGGAAAGTTTCACAGAATACTCCCCACTGCCATCATTTGGGGTTTTTCTTAGAGGCTTAAAAAAAAGTCAGTATCAGGAAATCGCTTTTTTTTTAGGTCATTAGAGATTAATACACTTGAGAATACTTCATGAGTTCAAGAAATTGCATGAGGAAGACTCCTCCCACTCTGGCCTATGATCCCGCACAGCAAGAAATATGTGGGGGCATCAGCACATGGTCAAAGAGCCGAGTGCATAACTGAAGCCACATGCATTGGCCATGGGTATTGGATATTCTATTCTAGTTCAAAGAAAGAAAGAAAGAAAGAAAGAAAGAAAGAAAGAAAGAAAGAAAGAAAGAAAGAAAAAGAAGAAGAAGAAGAAGGAAGGAAGGAAGGAAGGAAGGAAGGAAGGAAGGAAGGAAGGAAGGAAGGAAGGAAGGAAAGAGAAATATGTGGCCTCTGCTACTAAATTGATTTCACAACCTCTAGTGATTATTCAGACCAGCAGTCTGCAAAATACTTTAAGAGCACATACTTTGAAGTCAGACAGATGTGAGCTGGAAACCTAGATGTACCTGTTAGCAACAGCCTGCTCAGAAGACCTTAGCCTGTGCAAGCCCATGTCTTCCTTTGTAAGATAAGGACAATAGCCCAGGCTAGGGATTGTTCCATTGACCAAGTAAGAATGTAGGTAACACAGAGTACAAAGACCAGTAAATGGAAAGGGTAGCTTTTATGAAGAATGATAAAGTGGGAGGGGTACCTGTGGCTCAGTCCCTTAGGCTTCTGACTTCGGCTCAGGTCATGGTCTCAAGGTCTGTGGGTTTGAGCCCCATCCTGACAGCTCAGAGCCTGGAGCCTGCTTCGGATTCTGTGTCTCCTTCTCTCTCTGCCCCTCCCCCCACTTGCACTCTCTTTCTCTCTCTCTAAAAAGAAATAAGCATTTTAAAAAATTAAAAAAAAAAAAAAGAATGCTCAAATGAGATGAGGAGATGCAGTACTAGGGGATTCTGGGAGTCCCTAGGCAGCCAAGCCTCATCCACCCAACGTGGGTGGAAAATCAGGAAGCACAGAAGCTGTTGCCATCACCTTCTCACCTTCTACAGCCCACATTAGTGCCCACTCAGGTACGCATCCGAGGGAGTCAGGCTTGGATTGCTGCAACCTCCTCCTCTCAACCTGGGGTCATGTCTAGCATGTGACAGGCAAGTCCAGAAATCCACAGGAACACTCGCACAACAGAAAACGGGTTTGACCTGTTGGTCACCTCCAGGGAGAGCTGTAGTGGACATCTCAGCTGGGCATCAGAGGGAACTGAGGATTTGTTAAATATTCTGAGACTCACTGGAGTTACTGGCTCAGAATCATCTGAAGAAAGACTTTGGAATCTAAATTTAAAATACATACACACTCACACATACACACACCCTAAGTCATTGTAACAGAGCTGGCCAAGCTGACAGATCAATAGTAAAGTAGAGCCTTTAGGGTTACTCTTATGTCATCGTAGAAGAGTGTAAAATAATATTTGCTTTAATAGCGGGAAACCCTCAGTGCATTCCTTGAATCCATCAGTTCATTTTATTGATAGGAAAACACACTGTACCAGAGGAGACAAGCATAGGTGAGTTGAAAGATCACAGAATTTGGAGAGATTAAGTCCCTTGACATCAGAAGTAGTAAGGATTTGGGGCACCTGGGTGGCTTAGTCGGTTAAGCGTCCGACTTTCGCTTGGGTCATGATCTCGCGGTTCGTGGGTTCGAGCCCCGCGTCGGGCTCTGTGCTGACTGCCAGCTCAGAGCCTGGAGCCTATTTCAGAGTCTGTGTCTCCCTCTCTCTCTGACCCTCCCCTGCTCACGCTGTCTCTCTCTCTCCTAGAAATAAATAAAACATTAAAAAAAATTAAAAAAAGAAGTAGTAAGGATTACGTAGGATCACGTCAGACATTTAAGAGAAAACTTCAGTGGGTAGTGCAAATTTCAGACATTTACAAGAGCTATTGTTTGTCATTGAAAATGAGTATAACACACTTCTGGGATTGAATGTCCACAAATCAGTTTCCCTAGTAACTATCAACTGGGTTGTTTTGAAACCTTATCCCCTCCCTGTTTATATTAATATATACCAAAAGGCATATTTATTTGTCAGTAGCAATTTAATTACATTGAAATGTTTATACATTAAGGATTTTAAAATATGGATAATTTACATAGTTTTTATACCAGCAATAACTTAAGTAACACTAATCTGAAACTTTTAATTAATGTTGTATCAAAGATATATATTCTCTTTGATTTCAATAGTAAAGTCTGTAGTGCGTGGAGATTTGTGGCAACAAAACTAAAAATTAATGGGATGTCCAATGCTCTATTACAACCATCTACACCCACAGAATAGTGTCAGATCACTTTATAGCACTGGCCAAAATGGTGCGTTGTCTCCCAAGTACATGGCTTGCAAGTTTTTAAAGATGATTCCATCCAGACCATTTTCAAGGAATAATTCCTTTAGTTGGGTGGTCATTGCCAACATAGAATCTTTGTTGATTGGGCAATTACCCAGACAAATCCATCTTTCAGAGATCTTGCAAAGAATGTCTTCAGAGGACGATGACTGAACTTGCCAAAGATCTGTGTCTGAGATGGAAATCTGAAATTGTAATTCAACCCAACATGTAACTTGTTTTCTTTTTTATGGAGCTCTGAGAAGCATGGGGCCATAATCTTCCTGATGGAAACCATATTTGGTAGGTGGATTAGCCATGCACCAGCTATTGAGTAATAACAGAGTCTGGGTTTCTCTAATAATGAGAGTAGATATGTTATAATTTACACTTCCAATGTATTTCCCCATGTGATCAACGCTTGAATGTCATTTCTAACCCGTTTATTACAGTTAAATCCTGAAGAATGTGCCAAAGAACTCAACAACATGGCATATTCTGCAAAGTGTCCCTCCACTTCCAGTGATTTTATGGACCTCATCTCTCTGTTATTTGAAAATTAATCCTTTTCCAGCTGTCTACCCTGACTATGTTTTGGGGTCCCCTAACCGTTCCGAATACCCTGAATTCAAGGTATCTAAACTAATGGAGCAGTTGTCCAGGGAAAAGAGAAGCAACAGCCCCGCCCCCAACCCTTGGGAGCAGAAAGCAAAGGAATTATCCTAAAGAATTATTTAAAAACCCAGGTGCAGCAGACAGAAATAAAACCATGACTGCATAGACTGATGTCCCAGGGGTCCAAAATCTAACCCCAAATGGGCAATAATTTGTTTGGCATTAAACTAAACCAGTTTGATGAACTCAAATGCCCTCAGCTCAATAGGCAGGACTCTCCGAGGAGCCTGTGTTACTTCCTTCACTTAAGCGCAGATTTGTAATAAAAATCTTAGTGCCAGTGGCACGGTTTTTGGACATATAAGAAGCTAACCACTTGGAGAATCTTATTTGCGAGGTCAGAAAACTCCACAGTTAAAGATCGGTTTATAATTTACGAAGAAAATAGAAAGTTTTGTTTCTCTGAGTCGAAATTTGAAGAGCACGGCGAGAAATATTGCAAGTTTTTGGCAGAAAGCTTTGTGCTTTCTTCATAATTTGAGACCAGCGTGAAGCCTGAGGCTTCGGGGATCATTTTCCGAGAAAAACCGGGCGATTCGATGTAGACAATTTTGATATTTTTGGCATTTTTCGAGGTGTAACAAACACAACTCGGGATCCGAGAGGACACTCTGCGGCTGCCAGCGAGGCGGGCTGGACAGCGCACCAATCACGGCGCAGCTCCGCCCTATATAAACGGGAGGGCGCAGCGGCGCGGCCCGAGTCCCGGCCAGTGCCTCCTCTTCCGGCTCGAGTCGCTCTCCCCGCGCCCGCCTTCGACATGTCCGAGACCGCGCCCGCCGCGCCCGCCGCCCCGGCCCCTGCTGAGAAGACGCCCGTGAAGAAGAAGGCCCGCAAGCCCGCAGGCGCCGCCAAGCGCAAGGCGTCCGGGCCGCCCGTGTCCGAGCTCATCACCAAGGCCGTGGCCGCCTCCAAGGAGCGCAGCGGCGTGTCCCTGGCCGCGCTCAAGAAGGCGCTGGCGGCCGCCGGCTACGACGTGGAGAAGAACAACAGCCGCATCAAGCTGGGCCTCAAGAGCCTGGTGAGCAAGGGCACCCTGGTGCAGACCAAGGGCACCGGCGCCTCGGGCTCCTTCAAGCTCAACAAGAAGGCGGCCTCCGGGGAGGCCAAGCCCAAAGCCAAGAAGGCGGGCGCGGCCAAGCCCAAGAAGGCTGCCGGGGCGGCCAAGAAACCCAAGAAGGCGGCGGGGGCCGGCACCCCCAAGAAGAGCGCCAAGAAGACCCCGAAGAAGGCCAAGAAGCCCGCGGCGGCTGCAGGAGCCAAAAAAGCCAAGAGCCCCAAAAAGGCGAAAGCAGCCAAGGCCAAGAAGGCGCCCAAGAGCCCAGCGAAGGCCAAAGCCGTGAAGCCCAAGGCGGCCAAGCCCAAGACCGCCAAGCCCAAGACAGCCAAGCCAAAGAAAGCAGCGAAGAAGAAATAAGTTTCTTTGGCCTCCTGCTTACAAGCCCAACAACCCAAAGGCTCTTTTCAGAGCCACCCACAAACCTCAAGGAAAGAGCTTGCTAACACTGTCCGAGGGGGCGTGGCGCGCGGGGGGCAGGGTGCCTCCGCCGAGGAGCGGTACCTCTACCGACAAGTAGGGATCGCTTGCTCCCAGCAAGGCTGACTGCGTGCACCCCCAGGAACGTCCTAAACACGCGGGGGCGGGGGGTGGAAATACCTACGCACCTAGCAAGCTAAACTGACACCCACACTGACCCGTGCAGGGTAAGAAGTTTGGTAAGACTTCGCAGCCACTACTGCGAGCTTCACGCTTACTTCCTAGATGCACAGGACCGTGTTCTGTCTCCCGACGGGTCGAGAAGCGCCCCCCATGAGAGTTCCAGGTCACTAAAAAAATTAAGCTGACAATACGGATTGCTGTCAGTGACCACTTACGCTGATGCTCGTAATAGACTTCACTGGTGCAGACCCCAAGCTCCATGCAGGAAGCCTTACTAGCCAGCAGGGAGTGGCCTACAGCCATAAACCGAAAGCGAGGATGATAACTAGAAAAGTTTCACTTATCTGAAATCCAGCGCCATTCCTTTAACTCACTTATTTATAGTAGGTTTGGGCAGCCTACTCTAGGCCTTCTGATTGGCTTGGAGCAAAGTAAGAACGCAGCCAATGACAAGCTAGACCTGCAAATATCTTTTACATCCGCATTTGTGACGACACGCTAAAATTAATCCAATCGCGAAGGAAATCTTACTAACCTCATTTGAATACCGCGTCTATAAATAAACGTGGCTTTGTTGCTGCGAATTATTTTCCCAGTTCTTAGTTTCAGCGTTCCGACTTAACGCGACGATGCCTGAACCCACCAAGTCGGCTCCGGCCCCGAAGAAGGGCTCCAAGAAGGCGGTGACCAAGGCGCAGAAGAAGGACGGCAAGAAGCGCAAGCGCAGCCGCAAGGAGAGCTACTCGGTGTACGTGTACAAGGTGCTGAAGCAGGTGCACCCCGACACGGGCATCTCGTCCAAGGCCATGGGCATCATGAACTCGTTCGTCAACGACATCTTCGAGCGCATCGCGGGCGAGGCGTCGCGCCTGGCGCATTACAACAAGCGCTCGACCATCACGTCCCGGGAGATCCAGACGGCCGTGCGCCTGCTGCTGCCCGGCGAGCTGGCCAAGCACGCCGTGTCCGAGGGCACCAAGGCCGTCACCAAGTACACCAGCTCCAAGTGAGCTCGCCAAGTAAGCGTCTTGTTACCCAACCCCAAAGGCTCTTTTCAGAGCCACGCATGCTTTCAATAAGTGAGCTGTAATCCTCATTCTGAGAGCTATTTTCGGGTGTCGGTGATACCTAAATCTAGCTGCAACTCCCAGCTTTTCAATTAGAGCTGCATAGCAAGGATTTGCAAGTTACCGGGTCAATAACCATACGTGCCATAAATTACGTGCTCACTGTGGACAAAAATGGTTCTATACATCCATTCTTACTTCAGTCACACAAAACTAGACAATTGGAAATGAAAATCCCACTCCAGATACACAGCTCTGACTCCCTGGGCTGGGCTGCAAATCGATGGTGAGGGACTTGGCCAGGACTGCTTACCCAGAGCACAAAAGAACACTTTGTTCTGCTCAGATCTGTTTCTCTTCCTTCTTAAAGGATAGATGTAATACTGAAAACAGCTGAAGACCATGTGAGTTGTCCCCGAAATTTTTCATGGACGTTTCTGCTTGGCCAGCTCTGCAGTTGCCCACATTTCTGCTTGCTCTGAGCAGCGGGCCGGGGAGGGCACGTCTCTGGGGGGTGAGGGTGACAGAGTCTGTGCTGTCTCCACAACCCTGTCTCCACAACCCACGGCCCGACAGGGAAGGGAAGCTGTCCCCGCTCTGAGAGGACTTCAAGTCCTGTCGGTCACTACAGCCTCTCCTACCTCATTTCCATCTTTGGGAAGCATTCAGCTGTGCAGTCCTCGGGGTCACAGGACAGAAGCCCCCCACTCAGTCCCATCAGGTGTCTGACTGTGGGCAGGCAATTGCTACCCCCGTGGACCCCTGACGCAAGGTCAAGGCCCGGGAGGAGGTTGAAAGGGAAGGACAGCCCTTCGGGCAGGAAGCGGTTTCTATCGCACCAGGTCCTGTGGCCTGAAGGGTTTCAGCTGCCGGGGAACCGGGAAAATGTCTATTTCCTTCATTATTCACCAAGAAAACTGATCAGAAATCCTTCCTGTGAGGCTGACACACCTGCCCAGTCACATCCTCCGGGTAGAAGGTGACCTGGAAACGGGCACACACGCCGACACACACGTGCGCACAGGCCCACACTCGCCACAGATGGTGGCGAGGAAGAGGCTGCCCGGGGCCTTGGTGCTGAGCAAGGTGGGCTCCGCCACTGGGACGTGGGCTGCAGCCCGTGTGTCCCTGGCACCCGTGTCACGGGGATTCCAACGCCCAGGCTGCGAAGTAATTTAGGGGTTAAGCCCAAGCTGGCTCTGTGCCCTGAGCACCTGCTTAATGCAAATACAAATCCTCTCTGGCGGAAGGAGCTTCACGTTAGGTCTCAACAAATCCCCACACACAACCCGTGGGAGACAGTGCCTGGGAGGCTTCACACACACAACTAGCACCCAATTCAACAGGACACCTTGGCCAGAAATAAGAGCAGGAAACAAAAGGAGTAAAAAAGGAAATTAAAAGATACAGATTTCAAGTCGTTCACTTTATTAACTTTTAAAAGAAAAAAAGGCAGGGGAATGCCTGGGTGGCTCAGTGGATTTGAGCACCCAACTCGTGATTTGGCTCAAGTCATGATCCCACGATTGGTGAGATCAGGCCCCATCTGGCAGAATATGGAGTCTGCTTGAGGTTCTCCCTCTCCCTCCCTCTCGCGCGCGCTCTCTTTATCTTTCTGCTTCTTAACCCCGCTCTAGTGATCTCTCTAAATAAATAAGTAAATAAACAAATTATTATTTAAAACGGGGGGAAAAGGACTATTTGAAATATGCTGAGAGCCTAAAAGAATACAAGAATGACCACAAAGGTGTGGGGGGGGGGAAATAACAAAATACAAATTCTAGAGATAAATGTGTATACATATATACATTAATTATAAGAAAATTAAAATTATGAAAGCTTGCTGGGTGGGCTAAATACCCAACTGGAGCCAACTGAATAATTTTCATGAACTCTGTAAGCAGCTCTTAATTATCCAAAATCCAGAGAGAGAAAAGTAAAAGTGAGTGTAAGAGATCTGGAATTATGGGTGCCTGGGTGGCTTAGTCAGTTGAGCGTCGGACTTTCATTTAGGTCATGATCTCGAGGTTCGTGGGTTCGAGACCCGCGTCGGGCTCTGTGCTGACTGCCAGCTTGGAGCCTGGAGCCTATTTCAGATTCTGTGTCTCCCTTTCTCTCTGACCCTTCCCTGCTCACGCTGTCTGTCTCTCTCTCCTAGAAATAAATAAAAATCTTAAAAAAAAAAAAAAAAGAGATCTGGAATTAGTAGCAACATTGTCTGAAATACGAATCTTGGCACCAGAAGGACAACCAGATGTGAGCTTTCAAAGATCATGGTTGAGGATGTTTTAGAGTTAGTGGATTACCTGTGTAATTAAAAATAAATAAAATAGAGTGTAAACTGATATAAAAAAGAGGGTCACTGCATCACACTGTGACCTAAGCCACATAAACTCCCACAAGAACTAGAAGGCTGATTACAACACAGTTGTGCCTTCTAACCTGTTCTGAGAGGTGCCAGCCCACTGAAATACTGTTATAACTACTTGGTGGGGAAGATAATTGAGAAATTATTTACATTCCCTTTATATCTATCTGACTACTAAACTTTGTAATTTTAATCAATATTTAATGGACTGTCTTATTTTAATCAATATTTAATGGACTGTCTTGATTTTCAGTGCATATAATACTATCATTAGCAAATGAAAAAGTTTTATATTCTTTCCAATAACTTTATGTTAATTACATTATCATGTTATTGTATTAGCTAAAATCACACACTGTACGCTACATAGTGATGCTCTCAGTCATCACGGTCCTTTTTTTCTTTTTCATTGATGTGCGGTTGGTATTCATGACATAAAAATTTGTTTGCTTGCTTGTATATGTGCATGTGAGTGTGTGTTATGTGTGTGTGTGTAATCTGTATGTGTTGATTAGTTCCCTTCTAAAATTGTTTTAAGGCTTTTTATTAGAAATGATAAATGAATTTTTGTCATTTGATGGGATCATGTGCTTTTTCTCCTTTAGCCTGCCGCAATGAGGTATAAGTAGATTTCCTAATGTTAATCTATACTTGCATTCCCAGCCCAAATCTGACTTGCTCATGTTATAGTATTGCCTTAAATACCAGCTGCATACATTTTCATATTTTAGAGGGGACATTTTCCTCTACTCTAGTCATACATAAAATCATTCTATGATTTTCTCTTTTGGGTCTAGCCATCTCAGATTTTGTCATTAAGATCATGGTAACTTTCAAACCCCTAACTGTGGAACTCTCCTCTATTATCTACTGCTATGTAACAAACTACCCCAAACTCAACAGCTTCAATCCATGAACATTTCTTTTCTCATTTTGTTTCTGGGGGTCAGGAATCTAGAAGTGACTTAGCTGGGTGGTTCGGGCCAGGGCCTCTCATGGGGCTGAAGTCAAGATGTACACCCAGGCTGTAGTCCCATGAAGGCTTGACCCACAGCTGGAAGGTTGCCTCTTCCCTCCCAGAGCCGGCTCACTCCCCTGCTGCACACGTTCCAGCTGGCTGTCCCCGGAAGAACCCCAGTACCACCTCAGTTCCCTGCCACACGCACCTCTCCAGAGGGTAACTGAGTCTTCAAAATGTGGTAGCATTTCCCTTGCAGAAAGAGAAATCAAGTAGAGGAATTAGCCACCAAGACTCTGTGACCTAGTTTTGAATGCCACACGCTGTCATCTCTGCCACTTTCTATTAATTAGAAGCAAGTCATTTCAGTGTGTCATTAAATCGGAAGGGGAACTAGGTTCCAGATCATGTTTCGAGGTGAGGATGCTACATTTGTGAACATATTGTGAAATCATCACATTTTTTGTGTGTGCCTTAAATACTTGATTATAACAAATATTTGTTATTTACAGAGTAGTCAGAAATCATCTAAACCTAATTCCTTTAGGTCGTTAAGAATTCCAGGAAGTCAGACTAAAATTGACCAATATCCACAGAGACAAAAGCCAATAAAATTTCCACATGATATCCTGATGGACTTTTGCTTGAGATTGTAGACCACACAGTGGTCTCTGTAGTCAAATAAACCCAGCACGTTGCCAGCGCATAGAGAAAATATTGACAGAATTGAATGAATTCAACAGAGAAATTGTAAACAGCCATCTGTACAACAAATCTCTGGCTCATGATGGTTGTAGGAATATCCAACAAAACTAGTAGATTTGGAAAAGATAAATTAAGAGAGAAAATAAATACAATAAAAAGGTAAAACCCCAAGCAGAGAACCAGCCTCTTCTCTGCTGCCCTGCTACTACTCTCTTTCAGTGTGTTCAGTAAACATCTAACACCTTAAAAAAAAAAAAAAAAAAACCTGAGAAAATATTTTGGCTTATGAAAATATAAGAAATTAATGATTTAAGGGGCACCTGGGTGGCTTAATCGGTTAAGCGTCCGACTTTCGCTTAGGTCATGATCTCGCGGTTCGTGGGTTCGAGCCCCGCGTCGGGCTCTGTGCTGACTGCCAGCTCAGAGCCTGGAGCCTGTTTCTGATTCTGTGTCTCCCTCTCTCTCTGACCCTCCCCTGCTCACGCTGTCTCTCTCTCTCCCCTAGAAATAAATAAAACATTAAAAAAAATTTTTTTAAGAAATTAATGATTTAAAAACTACAAATTAATAACATTTGAAATTGGACAAGCAGTAAAAGCTAAATTTGGTGATTCAAGAGATAGAATTTGAATTCATGATTGAGTCAGACTTACAAGTAACTTACAAGGTTTAAAGTGTAAGGTAACAGATTAAGAGGTAGTAGAAAGACATAAAGGAAGAAACTAAGAGCATAATTGAGTCATAAAGGCTGATAAGGAGACCCTTGACATGTGTCAAAATTCTTACTGAATTGTAGCATTGGCAATGGTTCAGAGTATTATCGTAAATCGGTTCAACAGGAGATAGTCATCGAACATCTTCGGTCAGACACAGGCACAGGCACTGGAAATAGAAAGAGGTGAAGTTGTCCTTGACCTTCTGGAGACCTCAGCTTTGTGGACCATCAGTGAAACTTATAGCTACTCCTTCAATTTTCTGTTGTTGTTATTATCATTCACTAAGACCTAAAAAAGTATTCATCGTTCTTTAGAAATCTGCTGCCGGGGGAACAGACTTGGGCTCCTATGGAAACCACAAAGCTCATTAAGACAAAACTTCATCTCGGTATTTGAGTACTGAACAGAATACAGTAATACGCCATTGTGACACAGTGCAAAGTTCAGTAACGGTCCCATAAGATTCCCCTCACGTCTGACACCAACTGCAACGCTGAAGGGTCTCCAAAACCATCCTCAGATTTGATCATCCACTAGACGACGCATAGAATCCACTGAAAGTTATTATACTCAAGGTTGGGGGGTATTTATTATATCAAAAGAATACAGATTACAAATAAGCCAAGGTTAAGAGGTACACGGAGCAGAGTCTCAGAGGGTCCCCAACTCAGAGCTTCTGGTAATCCTCTCCCAGTGGAGTCTGGGGAAGTGTTTATATCTCCCTGCACCACGACAGTATTGTAACAACACAACAAACATTGCCAACCAAGGAGATTTATCACGTAAACTTGGTTGACTGCCCACATGGTTGATAGTTGCTCTACAGGTAGCCCACATGCCACATAATCTAAAGTCCCCAACATAAGTGACATTATTACACTATACTGTACAGCCCAAGACCTCTAGGTAAACATAATTTTATCATGCAGGACATTCCATGAGCCTAGAGTTCACATCCCAGCAAAGGGCAAAGACCACATTTCTCTTTGGATACAGTTAGTTCTTTACCATACATATAGTCATAAGAAAAACTATAGATTTATGATATGATTAGATATCTATCATTGAACATAACTTGAAGTCTCCAACCATTTTCTCTTTTGATGGTTCTGTCAATGGTTTTGGATATTTAGATCAACTGTGGACCCAAAAGTTGTAAGGAGATTTCTAATTGAAGACTATCTTCTTGTACTCTATTCAGATGAACAATTTCAGCAGTCTCCTTCACTTATACTCCCAACTGCCCTGCGAACCCGGGCTGCAGGATAGAAGACTTAGGAGAGGTGGAGATCATGTTGGGAAAGTTCAGAGTTCTTAACCTTCATTTTGGTGGCATGGGCATGCAGTGCTACACAGAAAAAAAGGCTCCTTTTGCTTTACATGGACAGCAGCACTTCACTGGCCCTTCCTTTTTTTTTTTTTTTTTTCTTTAACTCATTTCTGAGAGAAAGAAAGACAGCATGAGCAGGGGAGGATCAGAGAGAGAGGGAGACACAGAATCTGAAACAGGCTCCAGGCTCTGTCGGAACAGAGCCCAACATAAGGCTTGAACCCACGAACCATGAGATCATGACCTGAGCCAAAGTCGGAGGCTTAACCAACTGAGCCACCCAGGTGCCCCCTGGCCCTTCCTTTCATAAACCATGAAATTTGCTACCATGGAAAGGGAACAGGGATTGTAGAAAAGTGAAGGACTAATGTTTTAGAATTTTGTCTAAAACTTTAACCGTGAATGTTAAGTTGCATTTCATAAATACAAAACAATGTAATTATCATAGCCAAATGACGGCTATTTTTTAGGAGAGAATTTCATAGGGAGAAGAAGAAAGGTGGAAAGGATTGAGAGGGTCCGAGGAAAAGAATAGGAGAAGCAAATGGCTACTACAAAAGGAAGCGACAGAGCCTAAAGACCAAGGAGAAGCCATAAAGCAGAGAGGGAAAAGAAGGAGATAAAGAGATATACCTTGTTATGTTTTTTTTTGTTTTTTGTTTTTTGTTTATTTCTAGGAGAGAGAGAGAGAGACAGCGTGAGCAGGGGAGGGTCAGAGAGAGAGGGAGACACAAACTCCGAAACAGGCTCCAGGCTCTGAGCTGGCAGTCAGCACAGAGCCCGACGCGGGGCTCGAACCCACGAACCGCGAGATCATGACCCAAGCGAAAGTCGGACGCTTAACCGACTAAGCCACCCAGGCGCCCCATACCTTGTTATGTTTTTAACATTTCAGCTGGGAATAGCTTTTACACACTTGAAATATGCCCCACGTTTCCTGCGTTGTGGGGTGAGTGGATGATTACAATGTTACCACATGTGGGAGACACTCTGAGACCAGCACATGCAAATGGCACCCTTCTATCCCACTCTTAACTTGCTCTGTTCATTCTTCTTCATTACACTTAGCATAACTGATAGAATTGCATGCTGTTTGTTTCCTACCATTCTCCAGACTGTAAGCTCTATTGGGCAGGGTTAGTCTTTTTTGCTGCTGACTCCCTACTACCTAAGGCTGTTCCAGACACACAGTAGGCTCTCAATAAGGATTTACAGCAATCATAACTAATTAAAGTACACATACGACAACAGGTATAGGGGCCAGGGTGAGTTGTTGCAATGGCTCAAAAGAATGAGAAACAGCTGTGAGTCTCACTTCCCCATCTATACAACAAAAACAATAACAGTAATACTATTTCTTAGAGTTATTAAAGATTAAGATAATTCATGCAAAGCTCTTAAATCAGTCTTGAAACAATTTTGTAAGCACTTAACAATTGTCATCAAGTATTATATTTCTTTAGTCATTGAATTAAAATGAAAACCAGAGTGGTCAATTCTCTTCAGGTCAAAGACTAAAAGAAGAAAACACGAGCCTTTGAACTGCTTGATTTGCACCCCTTGAAAGATAGCTGGCGGATCTAGAACAGAGATCAAACTGTTCAGGTATCTCTTAGTGGTTTGAGTCATTTTGTGTTCATGCTAAAAATGACTAAAGTTTAGGTAATACTGGAGCAGAGATTCATTATACAAGCACATGTAGAAAAGAAAAAAGAAAATCTTTCTTCTAT
This sequence comes from Proteles cristata cristata, assembly GCA_017311185.1. Taxonomy (NCBI): domain Eukaryota; kingdom Metazoa; phylum Chordata; class Mammalia; order Carnivora; family Hyaenidae; genus Proteles; species Proteles cristata. The sequence continues at coordinate 266,274 of JAESUZ010005599.1, read as the reverse complement.
ATCAAATAGTAAGGCACCTAACAAACCCTTCTTATTTCTTCAATTACGGGAGAGATATGAATGCAGAGAAGAAATCAATGCAAACAGTAACTGCAAAGTGAATCAGCCCATAAAATTATGAAGTATGAAAAGTGATCTGCCTGAGAATGATTGGCTACTGTGTATATTCTGCCCAAATCCAATCCTTCCTGGTTTGGTGTACACTGATTCCTTAGAAAGAGAGCCTTAGCCAAGTGAAGAAACTAAAAATAAACTGTTCTAGCGTTTTTATTTTATTTTTTGTTTTAATCATGAAAATAGAATTTACTGCTGTACAGGCCTACAGGGAATCATTATTTACCATGGACTATGTTTGCTGGAGAACTCTATAAATGAGGAGGGCAAAAAGTTTTTAAATGAGATGTTTGGATCAATAGAATTTGTGAAGAAATGGAATTCTGCATTCCTTCTTGATCCAGATCCCTCTCCAAGATCTCTCCTTCCTAGACATACATGTATTTTTCACTTCATCTTCTGGCATCGGAAGTCCGAGTGGGTAAGGCCTCAGCACTGTGTTGGCTCTGATAACGATCTTGAAGATAAACAGCTTGGGTTAGCTCAGCTGACATTTGAGGGGTCACCTCCAGCATCTGAATTAAGGGAAGCACAATACTTAGAAGGAGTCTCAAACGTCAGCGTGCACCAAACCCACCGGGAGTATATTTTAAAACGTAGCTTCCTGGGCCCCACCTCACAGACTCTGATTCACCAGGTGTGTAGCAGGATCCCATTATATGTGTCTCTATCACCCAGGTGACGCTGACGCTGCCGGTCCAGGGAATCACACCTGGGGGACCGTGTTTGCAACTCGAAGAGGGGATTTCCTTGAAACACAAGTACCAAACAGCAGCACAAACCCGTCACGTTCAGGTCTCAACCGGAACTGGCAAGTCCTAAAAATTCGCAGCTGCCGTCCTGCAGCCTCCGCGACCACGCAGGCCTGGAAATGACCCTGTTGTCCGGCAGGCCCCGCCTTCGCTCCGCCAGTCTCATAGCCACGCCTCCAAGTCGGCTCTCTCATTGGCCCGTCCTGCCCCGCCCCCACGGGGGGCTCCCTCATTGGCCCGTCCTGCGACGCCCACCCAGGCCAGCTTTCTCACTGGCCCGCCCTGCCCCGCCCCATGGGAGCTCCCTCATTGGCCCGTCCTGCGACGCCCACCCACGTCGCCCCCTGATTGGGCCGTTTCCGCGTGACACGTTCCGCTGGGAGCCCCAACGAGCCTCATGTTGCGCCTGCGCCACAGTACGTTTTTCAGGCTTCCGGGTTGGGGTCGTGAGTCTTCTTGGTTTTCTTCGGTCGCCCCCTGCTGGCGTGCAAACCTTGGCCACCCGGCCTCGTAGCGCTGCCGCTGGCGTTCGCAACAACCGCAGATGAGCGCGCAGACGCGGGCGGGGCGCCGGCCGAGCGCCGGGCTGCGGCCCCCCTGGTCCGCCGCCTGTCCGACTGTTTGTGAGCTGGCGCGTCCCTCTGCCCAGCGGCCGGGGAGACCCTCGCAGTGGCGGCGCGGGACGCCCGGCTTGCACACCCCCTCTTACCGTCCTATAAGTGTAGGGAAGTTCGTGTGAGCGTTGCGTGTGCGTATGTCTCTGTATTTGGATAATGATTTCCTTCTCGGATAACCATGCTTTTGTTTCCTATTCGTGTGCACGCAGGTCTACATCTTTGGCACGGTTGGCGCAGAGCCCAGGTGCCACGGTACTTGTAGCGGCTCATGAAAATTTTATCATTTCTTCTGAAATCAGAAGATAAATATTAACTGTGAAGTTGATCAAAACGCTCTAATATGTAATGTTAATATATTAACGTTTATGTAACTTTAATGTGTTTACTTTTATTATTATTATTTTAATGGAGGAAGCGGCCCAGGAAGGCAAAAGTCCCCAGGACCCACAAAATTCAATGAAACCTTGGGAGTGGGAAGCACACAACCTTTCCCAGCTTTTTTTTTTTTTTACTTAAACTTTTTTGCGGAGTGTGTTTTATTGCAAACACCCAGGTACATTTCTGAATACTTTCCAGATGTTAACTCATGTAACACACCTATTAACTATTGTTATTCTAAGTACCCCCATATATTGAGTCACCTTAAGCTTAATTATATTTCCCCAATGTCCTACCATTACTAAATGGTAGAGGGGATTCTGATTCTGACCCAGGCAGTTTAGGTCCAGGGTCCCTGGGCAGGAAAGACACCATCTGCAGGAAAAACATCATCTCTTGGTAACTATATGCAATCAGTTCAAGTGACAGCAGCTAAAGTTTACACCAAACTCTAGCCAGGCTACTCTGAGCCTTCCTCTCCACTTATAAAGACTTGGACAAACATTAAGATAGTTTTAACAGATCAAGGCTATATCCCTAAGATGACCAAGCCCTTCTTCAAGCGCACGCCCTAAATCAAGACCCCACCATTCTTTACTTTTTTCCCTTTCTTTCCTTTTCTTTCTTAGACTCATCTTCACTATTTTTGCTCATGAACATGCATTTTACAATGTTAACAAAAATCTAGTGAAGTTTTGTGGCATAACATTAAATTTGTAGCTTATTCTGGAATTTATGAACACTTTAGCATCACAAAACATGAACATGGTACAGTGTAGGTCTAACTCTTAACTGAAATCAATCTTGTTTTATACCCTTTGATGACATTTCAGTTTCTTCATGTAGATTTGAATTTTTTTCCTGGACTTAGAATCCTTAGAATCTGAAGTACTGTTGTGAATGATGTCTGGTTGCTCTATTTCGGTTCCAGCTACGGCATTGCTAATGTATACAAAGGCCATGGATGTCATGTGGTGATCATGTAGCCACGAGCCCTGCTGAACTCTATCAGGTCTGTTTATAGAGTCTCGTGGATTTCTTTCTTTCTTTCTTTCTTTCTTTTTTTAATGTTTTATTTATTTATCGGAGAGAGAGAGACACACAGCGTGAGCAGGGGAGGGTCAGAGAGAGAGGGAGTCACAGACTGAAACAGTCTCCAGGCTCTGAGCTGGCAGTCAGCACAGAGCCCGATGCGGGGCTCGAACCCACAAACCGCGAGATCATGACCTAAGCGAAAGTCGGACGCTCAACCGACTAAGCCACCCAGGCGCCCCGAGTCTCGTGGATTTCTTAAATGACATCATTTTCAAACAAAGATGACAGCTTTTTCTTACTGAATTTTTGTCTGTACTTATTTATACTTCCCCTGGTCTCGTGGGCACCGAGGCCCTGGCGCCATGTTGAAAGGGACGAGTACCACAGAAGTCTCGTCTTTTGGGGGTTTTTTTACTTTTTAGGAATTCTTCTAAAACTGTACCATTATATGTTATGCTCACTATAGCTACTCTTTATAAAATAAGTAGCTACTCCCTCTTGTTCTAGTTTGTTGACAGTGATTGTGATGAAAGAATTTTGGGGCACCTGGCTGGCTCAGTCAGGTAAGCATCTGGCTCCATTTTGGCCCAGGTCATGATCTCTTGGCTTCATGAGCTCGAGCCCCACATGGCAGCACAGAGCCTGCTTGGGATTCTCCCTCTCTCTAACTTTCTCTCTGCCCTTCCCCCACTTCGTGCTGTCTCTGTCTCTCTCAAAATAAATAAACTCAAAAAGGAAAAGAGGAAAATATTCTAGCAAATATTTTCTCAGTGTCTAGGGAGATGGCCGTGCAGTTTTACCCCGTTAATACCTGACACTGGCAGATTTATGATGTTAAACTTTTCTTCAGTTCTTGGAATCAACTCTGTACAATGTGCTATTATTTGTTAAATAATACGGCTTCTTGGTTTCCATTTGCTTGCTTTTTAAATAGAGCTTTTCTTAAAATAAGTGTTCACAAGTAAGACAAAACTGTAATTTTCTCTCTTATTGAATCGGTCCTGTTCAGTTTTGATAACAGATTATAGATGTTCAAAAGAAAACCCATAAGAGATCTATTTTTCTACTGAAACAGCTTTTGTAAAACAGGGATTATCAATTTATGAAATTTCACTCAAACTTGTATAACCCCATTATGCTTGGCATCACTTGGGATGAAGGGCATAGAAGAGATTTTTGTAACTACACATCCTATTTCCTTATGATCATAATTTGCTCATTCATCTTGTTTATTGCTTAATATTTTTCTTGAAAGTTATCCTTTTCTGTTAAATTTCCTTTCTTTATCTCCTTTCCTTCCTTCCTCCCTCCCTCCCTCCCTCCTCTCTCTCCCTCTTTCTTTCTTTCTTTCTTTCTTTCTTTCTTTCTTTCTTTCTTTCTTTCTTTTCTTTCTTTCTTTCTTTCTTTCTTTCTATCTTTCTTTCCTCTATCCCTCCCTCCCTTCCTTCCTTCCTTCCTTCCTTCCTTCTTTCTTTCTTTCTTTCATAAAACTTATTCAAAGCATTCTTATCATTCTTAGTACCTCCCTTTTGGTAGCAACATTCCCTTCTTTCTTCCCATAACTATCTCTCAGCTGCCACCCCCACCCTCACATGCACACACACTGTTATTTTCTAATTAGTTTTGCTAGAGGCTTGTCTATTATTATTAGGTTTTTCAAAGAAGAAGCTTTTGGTTTATGGGTCGTCTCCATTTCTTCTATTAATTTTTCTTCTCTTTAAATTTTGAAATTGACATATTGAAAATAATATGTCAGTGTAAAAACCTATGGGAGACTATAAATAAACAATTAGATCTAATAAGAGCTCAGCAGGGCATAAGAGCACCACATAAAAATTCATGGCCTTTCTCTACATGAGCAGTGGCATATCTGGAGTTAAAATCGGAAACGAAGACATCAGTGCTGCCAGTACAACAGATCCTAAGGATTCTAAGTTCAATTCTCAACTTTCTATCATTTTTTTTCTACCTTGTTGGTTGAATACCTAGGTTACGTCTTTTCAGTGTTTCTTGTTCCTTAAGATATGTATTTAACAGCATGTATTTCCCTTTTAGGACCATTACAAATACATCCTACAATTTTCATGTGAATTTTTCTCATTCATATTTCTATGAACATATTACATAGCTTCCTTTATGATATCCATTCTAATCCATGTGTTTAAAAGTATGCTTTCCGTTTCCACGTATTTGAAAAGATTGCTTCATTTTTACCATCATTTTTTTAACATAGTGATTTGACAAGTGTATACATTATACTGTGTTGACCGTAAGTGCCGCTACCATCTGTCACCACACAACGCTATTACGTTATAATTCCGTTGACTGCATCCCCTGTGCTGCACCTTTCCTCCTCCTGACTTACCTGTTCCACAACTGAGGGTCGGCTCCTCCCCCTCTCCTTCACCCATTTAGCCCATCCCCTGGACCTTCTCCCTTCTGGCAACGACCAGTTTGCTCTCTGTGTTTATGGGCCTGTTTTCTGCTCTTTTGTTTGTTTTGTTGTTTAGATTCACATGTAAGTAAAATCGTATGGCAGTTGTCTTTCTCTATCTGATTTATTTCACCTACCATGATATTCTCTAGGTCCATCTATCCATCATGTTGTCACACTCAAAGCTTTTCACAGTGGCTGTGCCAATTCCCACCAGCCGAGCATGAGGGTGTATTTTTCTCCACATCTTCAATCCTAGTTATTTCCCTTGTTTATTTTAGTCGTTCTGACAGGTCTAAGGCAATATCTCATTCTGGTTTTGATTTGCATTTCCCTGATGATTAGTGGTTTGAGCATCTTTTCAATTGTCTGTTGTCCATTTATATATCTTCACTGGAAAATGTCTATACACATTGCCTGCCCATTTAAAAACATTATTATTCTGGGGGGGCGCCTGGGTGGCTTAGTCGGTTAAGCGTCCGACTTTCGCTTAGGTCGTGATCTCGCGGTTCGTGGGTTCGAGCCCCGCGTCGGGCTCTGTGCTGACTGCCAGCTCAGAGCCTGGAGCCTGTTTCAGTCTGTGACTCCCTCTCTCTGACCCTCCCCTGTTCACGCTGTCTCTCTCCTACAAATAAATTTAAAAAAAAAAAACATTTAAAAAAATAAATAAATAAAAATAAAAAAAATAAAAACCTTATTATTATTCTTGATGCTGTGTGTGTAAGTTCTTTATATGTAACTCGGATATCAACACATTATAGGATGTGTCATTTGCAAACATTGTCTCCCATTCAGCAGGTTTCCTTTTCATTATGTTGTTGGTTGCCTTCTCTGTGAAAAGCCTTTGATATAGATGTAGTCCCAATAATTTATTTTTGCTTTTATTTCCCTGGCCTGCAGGAGACATGACTAGAAAAATGTTGCGAAGACATAGCTTGTCAAAGAGATTACTGCCTGTGTTTTCTTCTAAGAGTTTTATAGTTTTAGGTCTCCATTTAGGTCTATAATCCATTTTTGAGTTTATCTTTGTATATGATGTAAGAAAGCAGTCTAGCTTCATTCTTTTGCATATCGCTGGTTGTGTATCCCTGCCTTCTTTGTCATAGATTGACTAACCATAACAGTTGGTTTATTTCTGAGCTCTCTATCCAGTCCATTCATCTATCTGCCTACTTTTTGTGGCATTACCATACTGTTTTGATTAATATAGCTTTGTGGTATATCTTGAAATCTAGGATCATGATACCTCCAACTTCGTTCCTCTTTCTGAAGATTGCTTTGGCTACTTGAGGTCTTTGGTGGTTCCATACAAATTTTAAGATTATGTATCCTAGTTCTGTGGGAAATACTGTTAGCACTTTGTCAAGAATTGCAGTGACTCTGGAAAAAATATAGAATTGTGGCGACTGTAGATTACTTTGAGTAGTATGGACATTTCAACAATATTAATCCCTCCACTCCATGAGCATGTGATGTATGAAATGTATTTCCACTATAGGTGTCATCTTCAATTTCGTCATCAATGTTTAGAGTTTTCAGAGCACAAGTTTTTCACCTCCTTGGTTAAGTTTATTCATAGTTATTTCTCTTACATACCCTCTTTAATGACATCCAGTCTAATCCACGTATTTAGAAATGTGCTTTCAGTTTCCAAGAATATGAGAAGATTGTTTCATTTTACTATCCCTAAAAAAAGAGTTCTTTCTATTGCTCCTTAGTTAGATTATAAGAGTGCACTATATAGGAAACTGATTTTCTGATATGTATTGTTCCTTTTTTCTGAAGCCAGTGTTGAAAATCTGAAATTATTAAATGGGTACTTTGAAAAATTCAGAAATCCGCTATGTGTTAAGTGACGAAATCACAGATGGATGAAGTTCGTTCATTGTGCTGTTCAATCTTCTATAACCATAAACATTTTCCTTGGTTGTTATGTGAGTTTCTAAAAGAAGTGTATTGAAAGCTTGCCCCGCACTTGTAAACCTGAAGTTCTCCTACGATTCTGGAAGTTACTGCCATCCACAGTTAGTGGCTATGCGGTCAGGTCCATCAAGGCCCTAAATGTTACATCTTACCAGTTGATTTTTATTTTATCCTTATGAAATGTAGCTTTTTTTCATTTTTAGAAGTTCTATTCATGGGGCGCCTGAGTGGCTCAGTCAGTTAAGGGTCCGACTTCGGTTCAGGTCATGATCTCAGAGTCCATGGGTTCCAGCCCCGCGTCCAGCTCTGTGCTGACAGCTCAGAGCCGGGAGCCTGCTTCAGATTCTGTGTCTACCTCTCTCTCTGGCCCTCCCCACTCACTCTCTGTCTCTGTCTCTCAAAATAAAGACAAAAAAATTTTTTTAAGTTCTATTTCATTATTTTTTTCCCCACAGGTCTGGTTTTGATTGTCCCTGGCTCCTAGACTGTATTATTTCATTTTTATTTTTTTCAGCGTTCAGGAAATATTTTCTAGTCTCCATCTGATAACTTCAATATCTGAAATTCTTTGTGCAAGGAAGAGGAGTGGATTTGAACCTAAAAGCCTGACTCTTCAAAGCGTCTGTTATCCCCCTAGATTAGGTCACATTTATTATGAGTTTGTATTTGAACATCTCAAATTCCTGGAACATAATATGTGCTCAATAAATAAATAATTGCCGAATAGGAAATAAATAAGTAACTTATGTGTATCTAGAGAACTTGGATTCAAGATGATTCCCTCCTAAAGTGGTGTGTGAGTTTGCCTTCATGCACGAGGGGCCGCAGAAGACCACAACATTTTAACGTCAGGAAGCTTTCACATTAACTCTGGACTCTAAGTAGGTCTATGGTGAAATCCTTGTAGCAAATTTCCTCTACCCTCCTCCATAAAGCCCTGCGGAGACAAACAGATTTTCCTGTTAAGGATCTTTGCTAGATTTTTCCCCCCTACAAGCCTTTGTTTTCTCAAAGAGCCCTGGCTTTTTGCTACAATATCTCTAGTTGAATTTAAAGGCCGAGAATCTTCATTTACCCAACAGGCTGTCATTGATCCACAAAGTGCAGAATCTTGATAGTGGCATTTGCCGCTGGGAACCAAATCTGGCCTGCTTAGCAGGCTGGCGTCAGCTCCGAGGTATTTATTGTTCTGAGAGATTTGGGGAGTTTTCCTTGGTTTCTTGTGATCTGGGCCATAATGTGTTAGAGTGTTTTTGTTGTTTATCTAGCCCTTAGCTATTTTGCTTCAGGGCGGCTTTCCAGAATATCTTGTTTTCCACATTGGATGTAAACGTCCAATCTAGTGTGTACCTTTCTATGCCCACTAATACTTTGAGCTTTGAAATTTGTTTAATATTAATATTGCCATACTTGCTGCCTCTTGGTAACATTTCCCCCTCATTCTAATTTTTCTTTATTATTATAAAAGTCCATTCATGATGTATTTTCAGACTCAAATAAGAAGAGCACTTTCTAATCCACATTATGTATACACAGATTTTTTGGTTTATAAAAATGTTGTAAATATCATAAAAAGATAAAATACTGAACACGTTCCGAAACTCTAACATACTGCTTTCTGGGAAAGGCACATGAGAACTTGTAAGACTTCCATGAGGCCACAGTCGTAGAGCAAAACGACTCAAAACTATTACATGTAAATTAATAGCTACCACTATTTTAGAGTTACATTTTATGTAAATGTAAAAATCACTCTTTTTGGATCCAGAGAGAATTTTTATGGGGAATAAGTCCACCAGAGAAATTCACTTATTTGAAAGCACATTGTTCAACTTTGTTTGTTTTTTGTTTTTTTTTAATATCCATTTCTTTTTGAGAGAGAGATAGGGAGGGGCAGAGAGAGAGAGGGAGACACACAGAATCCAAACAGGCTCCAGGCTCCTAGCTGTCAGCACAGAGAGCGACATGGGGCTCAAACTCAAGAACTGCAAGATCATGACTTGAGCTGAAAGCAGACACTCAACCACAACTCTGTGTGCTGGGTTCCATTGCTGATTGGCTCGACTCTCCAAGTTCACTAGTGTGTAGTCTAAGGCCATACCAGGCCTTGTGAATCAAATGTTTTCTGGTCTTCTACCTACTTTAAGTCAGGTCTTTAGTCAAATTCCCGAGGGAAGCCTGAGGGGGAGTAGGTAGGGTCCCTTACATTCTTAAGGGACACCCAGTATTGACCTCGGCCCCTCTAGGCCTATTTACCTCAACTTTTCCTATCATAAAAGGTCTTGTATTTACAGGCAATGTGTCAAAAAATGGTCACAAATATTTGCAAAAAGAGATGCCCTTTTCAGAGTGAAATCTCGTGGGGAGGAAAAAATTTGAGTACAGTTAGAGAAATCAACATGCCTAAAATGATTGCACATAGACTTTACTCTTGGCTCTCAACAGTAGAATATGAATTCAATTGAATATGGCTTTCAAATTTACCCATAATGAAGATCTACAATCTCCCATCTAGTAAATTAATAAAGAAGTAGTAGTGGCAAAGCTAATATAGACTAACAAAACCAATGGCAACACTAATATAAACTGATAAATAACAAGTGATCATAGACAAAGAATTGAAAAGGCTAAATAGTTTTTTTTAATATTGAAAATAAAAGGGATTCTAATAAAACGTGCCCCTTTATGCTCTTTGTTTTATAGGGCCACTCACTCCTCCACATGTGTGAAAATACATACCGGCAACCATATGGACAGCGCCCTGTATTGTGCTTCCCAAACTCCAGTGTTCACCCATTACCTGGGGATATTGTCAAGATTCAATCGGGTTTGTAGCTCTGGGGTGGGGCTTACGATTCTATTTCTAACCAGCTCCTTTATGACACCCGGCTGGTGGTCCAGTGACCATGATGTGAGTATCCAGTCCTTACTGGGAAAAGGGGAAAAAAAGCTGATGAAATAAATTAGGGACCAAGGGTCAATGGGAAATGAGACCATTCCTCCACGATGCAGACCAACGAAAGCGGTGGTATAGGAGGCTGTGATGAAAACTCAAGGGGCACCTGGGGGCTCAGTCAGTTGAGCATCTCACTCTTGATATGGGCTCAGGTTATGATTTCAAGACCCTGGAATTGAGCCCCTAGTCCAGCCCTGCATCAAGCTCCACGCTGAGTTTGGCGCCTGCTTGGGATTCTCTCTTCCCCCCCCTCTCTCTCTGCATTACAGATTTGTGCTTTAAATTTTAAAATAAAGGAAAGACAGTGTGTGAAGAGCTCCCCGTTGCACTGGCAGCGACTTCAACCGTCTCTCACTGGTCTAGAACCGGATTCAAAAGCAAAGATACGCCTCTTCCAGGATCCGTACAGGGGGATTCGCAAATCGGAGACGTGACCTAGACCTGAGCATTGCCTGTTTTGGCAATTCAAAGCACAAGGGAGAGCAACTTCTACTTTCTAAAATTAATCACCAAAGTAATCGGAATGTTCATAAAGTAGTATGAACTTGTTACAAAATAGGTTAAGAATACAGTCTGAATGGGGGAAACTACTCTCAGGACGTGACCAATGGGACAGTCGCACTGGAGCCAATCATGTGCAGGAAGGTCACACGACGAATCAACCAATCAGAGACCGCGAAACGGATTCCTTATTTGCATACAGCTAACTATAAATAAGCAGGATCCTGACGAGGACTCCATTTTCTCTTCTCCCAGAGCAAACTGCAGTTGAGATGCCCGAGCCCGCCAAGTCCGCCCCCGCCCCGAAGAAGGGCTCCAAGAAGGCGGTGACCAAGGCGCAGAAGAAGGACGGCAAGAAGCGCAAGCGCAGCCGCAAGGAGAGCTACTCGGTGTACGTGTACAAGGTGCTGAAGCAGGTGCACCCCGACACGGGCATCTCGTCCAAGGCCATGGGCATCATGAACTCGTTCGTCAACGACATCTTCGAGCGCATCGCGGGCGAGGCGTCGCGCCTGGCGCATTACAACAAGCGCTCGACCATCACGTCCCGGGAGATCCAGACGGCCGTGCGCCTGCTGCTGCCCGGCGAGCTGGCCAAGCACGCCGTGTCCGAGGGCACCAAGGCCGTCACCAAGTACACCAGCTCCAAGTGAGTGTGCCCGGAGGCCCGCTCCAACCCAAAGGCTCTTTTCAGAGCCACACGTTTCCACCAGCGGAGCTGTGCGCTGACGCGCGTTGGGGGTCTCACCGGACGTTCAGTTAGGTTGCTGGAAACCCTCGGGACGCCGTTGCCGGTTACCCGTTCTCGGGTGGGGGACTCTGCAGGGCGCTGTGATCGTCACAGGCTCTACGACGGCCCCGAGCGGCGTAAACGGCAGTGGACAGAACGCCTAGCGCTCCTTTCCCGAGTCCCTGCAGCTCCTGGTCGCTTTTCGCAGATTTGCGCAGGGGCGGTGGCTTCTGGTCCCTTGTCTCGAAGCCCACCCTGGTGGCCACTTGCTGGCAAGTGTCACCCTGCCGGTGTCAGCAGCCACAGTGACATTTGAAAAGCCCGCCATCTAGAGGCGGGACTTCCTCTCCCTGTGCCGCGGGGTCCAGAGCCCGGGTTCTCTGTGTGGGTCTGACCCTCCCTCTCACTCCCCGTCTCCAGCCCGTCTCCAGGGCTGCAGGGCCCTGCCTAGACCTGTATCACGGTCTTGAAAATGGGTGTGTTCGCCAGCTGCGGCTCTCCAGGGGGAACGCAATGGCTCTTAACACTTTTTCACTTGCTCTACCTCTTAAGTAGCCCTCAAAAGGTGCTAGTCATTACATTTGGGTTTTAGTGTAAAGTGACAATATATTCCTGTCCCACTCCCCTCCCTGACTCCCAGGTGACCTCCAAAAGCAATTCTGGATATTCAAGGGCCAGAGTGTCCTCACTAGTGCAGCCCCAGAAAGTGGAGGCTGGCGCAGCTGCCCCCAGGCCTTCATTTTCTGTCACTTGGCGAGTTTCTCCAAGTTGTCTACCTGTCCCGTCTCCAGATCAATTGAACAAATGTGGGGTCATCTGGGAGAACGCAGGGACCCAGGGATTTCGGAGGGTTGAGAGCAAGAAATGTGGACTCAGGGCATGTGTTTTGCAGATCTGATACCACCTAAACCTTGAAAATTAAAAGGAATCGGTCTCCTTCCCTCAGTCACCAGACATTGCGACATGAGGCTTCTTTCTGGGAAGTTACCTGAAAAAGGCTGGGTTGGCAGTTAACTGTAAATGGAAATAGCAAATGCACGCAAGAACCTCTAGCTCTGTCTTCCAGAAATTTCTAGCCAGCCTCCCCAGCCACACTATCTGGTCTCAACTCAATTCATGAGCCTAGGGTTCATGGGTTTGAGCCCCACATTCGGCTCTGAGTCAACAGTGTCGACCCTGCTTGGGATTCTCTTTCTCTCTCTCTCTCTTTCTCTCCTCTCTGCACCCCTCGCTCCCTCTCTCTCTAAATGAATAAACATTAAAAAAAAAAAAGTGTGCCAAACTCGGTTTTTTAACATCTCAACATCTACATTATTTAGACACAAGTATTCTATCCTTCTAGTTGATGATGACCTGGGATGAGCTGGGTATGGGGCGGGGGTGAGAACCAGTATGTGTGCCCCACGTTGTAGGCTTATCCACACCTTACAGTGCTGCTGAAATTCTTGCATGATGATCAAGAATTACAGGAGAGGATGCGGTTTCAGAGACTGGAACATGACAAATTTTAAATCCTTAAGCATTCCACTGAAGGTATCAAGTGGGTAGTTCTATATGAGAATCTGGGAATCAGAGCAACTTGGGGACTGATTATAGAAATTGTGAAGGGTTTGGAAATAGACATTTTACTATTGATGGCACGCAATAAAATTGAAATTTTCCCATAGATAAAAAAGATAGCACTCCAAACTTTAGAGAGCAAGAAGACAGCCAAAGATTCTAAATGGACAAAACCCAGGAGATTAGAGCCACAGAAGTCAAGAAAATAGTGTTTCAGGGAGGACATGACCAGCCTGGTGTGATGTCTACGGACATGGATGTAAATGGAACCCACAGGGAATTCAAGTTACTGGGAATAAAGGGCAACCCAGATATTTGGGACAGCTTATGGACTCCGGAGAGTTGCCTCGCCCAGGGGACATAAGAGTGGGACATATGCTGTCACTCTTCCTTTAGGGCCATCATATCTGATTGGAACCAGCACGAACCCAGCTACATCTATCAAATCTACTTTCCTAGAAAGCAGGGAAAGGGACAGAAGAGAAAGACTTGAGGACCCAGCAATTTCTTTATTGGTTGAGAACTTCCCTTTCAAAAGACTGTTAATTTTTTTGTTTAATTTTGTGTTTGGGGGGGAGTGGTCAGAGGGAGTTTTTTTAATTACCTGGAGTTGAATTTTTCTGGTTGTATTCATAAAATGTTCATTAATACACTTGGAACTTCTTAAGAATGTATGTAAACTTGTATTCGTTGAACACACACTGTGAACATGCTATTTATCCTGGGTTTTCTCACTCAAACCTGGAAAAAATATGTAACTTCCCCTGCATCATAGATGACAGTAGTCGTTAGTGATTTCCCACAGAACATAAAGATACCAGAAGGCAGTTGAGGACTTGAAGAGTATGTGTCACAGTTTAAATGTCACCCTTTTTTTTCTCGGGGCCTCTCTAATTTCATGACAAACAGCAACAATAATAATAGCAGTCATAATAAAAGACAAAACAGAGAAGACATCATGTGACATGCACTGGACAAAATGCTCACCAATTATTTAATTTTATTCACCCCAAACCTGTAAGGCAGACACTATTGTCATCGTCATGTTACAGATGAGAAAACAGACACAAGTGAGCTTGCCAACGGCATCACAAGCACAGACAGGAAGCATCTCTCTGGACAAGGTCTTCAGTTTCTTTTTCTTTTTCTTTTTTTTTTTTAATCTCTGAAGGGATATTGGAAACTTGTAAACTTAATACATGAATTGCTCAAGGACATAGACTACTACAAAGTTAGGGCTTGTTATTATATTTTTTCAAGACTGGCAATGGAGGACAAGTCCAAAGGGCCTTAAGAAAAATTCATGGACTTCTTCCAGAATCAGGCTGAAAATCAACTCATCGTTTTTATGTACTTCCAAATCATGTGAGATTCAGTCAGTTGGGACGTCAGGCCTATGAAAATCAAAATTTCTCAGCTTGGACTATCTTGTATTTCCAGACTAACTTCTCAAGAATAGATACGTCTACTGCCCATAGAGAATAAATAGGGGCATTATTGTTGTTCACTCTGTTCTCTCTCTACTATGTGTGCCTTTTCCTCTCTTCAATTCTGAATCTCTAGATCTCAGATCCTGAAATCCTAGACTCCAGGTTGTTAACAAGAATCCATGGAGCCCTGGGAGTTCCTTGAATGAGGCTCGGAAGGGACTTGAGCCCCTAAATAGATTTTCAAAGAGCTTAGGATTCACTAATTGTGAAGATTGACTCTACGAAGGGAAGACAGTACTTTCAAATATCCAGATTACCATGGCTAAGATGTTTGCAAAGTCCACGCATTTCTAACACATCATAATGTAAAAACTCCCTTGGGCCAAAAGGTGAGGGGCCTGTAAATGAGGAAATACCAACCATTGTTTGATCTCAAACTCCATTCTGGTAAAAAGGTCAGGGGTTGAGCAACCTGGCTCCTCCTGGCTTCAACAAGTACCTGAGATGTACATCTCTAGCAAATATTGTGATTAAAACAGTCAAACATGTTTTTCAAGCAACTGTTAAGCAACCCCCACCTCTAACCTCAAAATTTTCGCTTCTGTACACCTGCTTTCCCCCTCTCCCTATATAAACCCTGAGCTATGGCTCAGTGGGACTCTCTTCTGAGGGCCTTTCGGGTGCTTGGGAGGGGCCATCCGGCTGGACTAAAATAAACCTGAATAACCAACTCCTTTTGTGTTTTGTGGGCTTTGTTCTCCGTGATTCTCCTTTGGAAAGGGAGGTCTAACAGTAAGCCCTTATTTCATGTTTGTCCGGATGGAACCCGGTGGAACACATCCCAAAGACAAAGGCCCACTTAGAATCAGCTTTCCTTCAAAGCATTTTCAGGTCATTGAGGTACTGTCCACACTGCCACATAAATTGGGAAAACAAAACTGTATTTAGTTTGTAAAGTTAAGCAGCTATAACAGACTCAACAATAAATTAGCTTTAAGCCAGGTATTCATGTCATGCAGAAAAGATCTGCTGTGAAAAACCCATCTCCTCCTGATGAATCCAGGACTATTTTTTCAAGTCCTTGTTTTGTGATTCCCAAAGGATCTAAGGTTTTTCCTAGATCAGCCAAGGTCAACACCTTCTTACCAGATAAGAGGGAAGAAAGTTGCAAAGCCTAAACCTGGGAGTGTCTTCTGACTCATCTCGGGCCCCTTGGTCACCCCCTAACCTCTGCAGCCAGAAAAGCCATTGCCTAAGGCTATAGACGTACATATTTCGCTGTGCCTTGATAGTCCCCTGAACACATTTTACTGGAAATAGGCCAGTCAACAGCACAATAATCCCCTAAGATTCTTCACAAAGCCAACCTATTGTGAACCTATCAAAGGAAACGGTGGCAATGTTGACAGATGTGACGCTCAAGGTTTACAGTCCCTAATAATGGGTGACCCGTTTGTGGACTGAGCACGCATCTCCTGACAGAGGTGGGATCTGAAACATGACCGCTAGGACCTAAAGGCACATGACCAGCCTCGCGGTATCGCCATCCCAGCGGGTGACACAAATCTGAGGAATCATAAGCGAGTCCAAGATTATACGGGAAAACGAACCAGCATGTTCAGAAATCTATTAAACCAGCCGCTCAGCAAGACCACCTCAGACACGCAAGGAACACGTGGAACCAAATGCACAACTTACTACAGGCTGATAATCGGATTCACCTTTCAGGGCCTGAGAGCACCTGAAATGCAGAATAAACCAACTTGGGAAGACCAACTTCAAGTCAAAATATCAGAAGGCACTGCATGCAGCCGTAGCGAAACCGCGAATGGGGAAAGCAACCAGAGTGCACAACGCTTCCGGTGGATACAGTAGGTGGCCCTGAAAAGGGCCTTTGGTTCAGAATCGCAAGATTTCTGGTGGCAAACGCAAAACGTTTAGCCCCCGAAGCCGTAGAGGGTGCGGCCCTGGCGCTTGAGCGCGTAGACCACGTCCATGGCCGTGACCGTCTTGCGCTTGGCGTGCTCCGTGTAGGTGACGGCGTCCCGGATCACGTTCTCCAGGAACACCTTGAGCACCCCGCGCGTCTCCTCGTAGATGAGGCCGGAGATGCGCTTGACGCCGCCGCGCCGGGCCAGCCGCCGGATGGCGGGCTTCGTGATGCCCTGGATGTTGTCGCGCAGCACCTTGCGGTGGCGCTTGGCGCCGCCCTTGCCCAGGCCCTTCCCGCCCTTGCCGCGGCCAGACATCGTCACAACTACACAGGACACCCGTCCAAGCACGACTTACACCAGCCACACGCAGCCCTTTTATAGCACTGCGACGGACCTGTTTGAAAACCGCCCGAGCAGGGGCGGGAACCACACTCCGGTCCCGCCCATCGCTCATTTCGCGGGGCTCCGCGCTGCATAGACCCGGCGGGGGCCCTGCGGCCACAGTCTGTCACGGAGGAGATGCCGGAAGTCCTGTGTGCGCGCCCGACTTGCGGCCTGTACGCCCGGCCACAGTCCATACACTTCGCACAGAGGAGCCTCAGGCTGGGCCTTCACGGTTCCCAGACCAACCCAGAAACACTTGCTTAACACTCGCCGTTGTCCCTGAGACGCTTTAAGGAAGCTTTGAGGCTAATCCTGTCTTTATTGCTAGGTTTCTTTTTGTCTTATGGATGCATGGATGTCTGGTTCACTAACCAAGACTCGCTGGATCAAAGTGCTCACAACCCTGTTCTGCCGTGAGTCTCAAGTGTATGATCACAGTGCAGAGTTCCTAATGGACGGCTTACATCTAGCACTGTTCCTGAATCCCATTCTAGTCGTCCACGCAGTCGGCATGGCGTAGAGCCAAGCTCTGGAGACGGCCTGCTGCCATGCTCTTTGTAGACCTGGGACAGTCTACACTCGGTGTTTTCTTTTCAAATATATAAGAAAATCTAAGTTATACAGCATTGAAGCTTAAGAGAGGATGCATGTAAAGTGTTTGATACTGCAAATAAGCACTCACTCAACGTTATAATATATTATTGTGCTCTCTGCTCCTCTCCTCAGTATTCACTCCTCTAAGGTGGGTGTATGTCCTAAACTAAAAGAGCATCCTAGTTTCTACAACTTTCTTTTGAGAACTCCTTCCAATCATAAACACCGAAAGATTTACTCTGTCACGAATCCCTTTGAGGAGTTCCAGGGGACTTTGTGGACATTGGCTTCTTGCCCAGGGTCTGTGAGGACCACCTAGCTCATCAAAGCTGCTTTTCTGACTTCATGGTGCATGGGGACAAATTCCACAGTGGGGCTCTTGCCCTCAGCTACATTGGCAGGCTTCAGGACATCTAGGAAGTTGTACAGAACAAAACTTCCGTCCTTATTTGTACTATCCGCTGCCTGACCCCTGGCGTTCTGTCCACTGACGAATGCAGGCAGCCAGCAGAGTGACCGGCAGGACCCGTGATGTATTCTCACCTAAGGTACACCTGTCACTATTTCCAGTATCTTTGAAGCGTATCACCCCTTCTAAACGTGGGTAATTGTTGGCCACAAGGGCAGCCTTGGTACTTTAATTGTATTAATAAAGAAACATATGTTAACACCTCAACACTTTTGACTTTTGACAAATTGGATGTTGGTATTTTAATATAATTCTTTTCCTTTGTAAATCCTGTGTATATTATCTTAAGCATTTAAAAGCATTGTCCTGGGAAGGAGCCCAGAAATGTCATCAGATATACAAAGAGGACTATGACACGAAATCATAAATAAGCCTTCTTTGGGATCTTAGAGCCTTGAAAGACCCTGGGTTTGGAAAATGTGCCGAGAGGAGCATGGGGAAATGCCGTGAATGTTGGAATGAAAATCATATCTTATTACCAATATCTGATAAGGGTAAAAAGGCAATGATCTTCTCCACTTATCAGTAGCAAAGAGGTTATAGAGAGAGAGTTCTCTGGTAAATGGAGGTGCAAAGGCAAATACCCAGCAAGCACCCAAAAATACAAATTTGACATTTAGGCAATAGACCTGAGAGACAGACTTTGAAGTTATCCATATAAAGGTAACTCATTAACCCATGAAAGTGAATGGAGCAGATTCCCTACATTCAGGCCGTCAAAAGACAACTCTTCCTTTCTTGGTTAAGTATCTCTTTTATTTCTCCATTACAGTTGTAATTCTGGCTTTCTGTGTCTTGTCTGAACTGATTCCTATCACGTTGCCATAGCCTTCTTGTGGCAAAGCCTCTCTCCAGGTCCTACTCCTCATTGCTGGCAATGAATGTTCAAATGAGTTTCAAAGTCAAGCATAATGAATCAAGCCACTTTAGGAGGATGAGATATACCTAAACTCCATAACAAGGGAATACGCAAGATACACATAACAATGATTTATGCTGAGCAGACATCTCACCTCACTTCTGTGAATCATATCAGTACTTAATATTTAACTTAATAATTAACCTTTCATGCTGCAGGAAGTAATCGGTCATTTCCATATTTTAGAGGGATCAAAAAGGAGTGTGGAACGCTCATCTCTTGGGGTTTGCCCTGTGTCTTCACATTTCTTTCTTTCTCCATCCTAGTGAACCAGAGACTGTAACGTGTTTCAAAATAAATATAATAATTTGTTAAAGACAAAGAGAGAATTTGAAGGGTGAAGAAAACCATTACATCACCTGTACCGTAAATCTATTTCTTATTCAACATTAAGCATAAGTTGAAATGTGTTTCCTTCTGTATATAAAAAATGTAGTAGTGAATATAAAACATGCTTTTAAAAACTGTCCCTCTGACAAGGAAACTATAAGTCTGGATGTCTGTGTGAATGTGCGTGTGGGTATTCCTTGATTGTCACTTTAATATGTTATAAGTCTTCCTCAAGGATGGCAGATTTCTGACCCAAAGGTTGTTAAACATTTTAGTAACTGATCCCATGCAAATAAAATCAATGTAAATAAAATATTTTTTCAACCAGTAAAGAGGTCCAAATCTCCCTTATACCCCTTTGTGACCTCCTGTCCTCTTGAGGAAACAGACCCAACAGCAATGTCAAGATCATACGTTCTTCCCTTTCCCAATTTCCTCTAAAAACTCTGAATGTTTGAACCCCCAAACTAACCAACCCCCCATTGTCACTAAAAGCAATGATAAAAGCTTTTTGAACAAAATAATGACAGTTCTTGACAGAACTAGCTCTTACTCCAAGCATCCTTTACTACCATTCCTGTAGAGAAATAGGGAAACAGGCTGTGTTACTTCTCTTCATATGAACCAGATTTTCCAGGTAAATCTCAATGAGAACTAAGCAGTTGTTGAAGGTGCGAGATGCCAAGAATGTATAGAACGTTCCTAGAGAGTAAGCTATTGACGGCACAGAGAGAACAATTTATATTTTAAACGAAAATCATGAAGTTATCTCCCTGTCCTGTGAATCTCTCCAAGTGTCAGGGGTTTTTGAAAATAGCTGAGACTAACGTGGTAAAATCTGGAAGAAAAAAACGTAAAGATCTGAAAGCACAAGGTGTCCCGCATCACTATAGAGTATGATCGATGTGATCCCTCCACGGGAAATTTTAATTTTTTTGCTTTCCTCAATTGTAACAAACACAATTCCGGGACTGAGCTGGGACTAGGTTGCTGTCAAGTTACAAGACTGAGCTGGGAACCAATCAGCGCGCAGCGTCGCTGTTGTATATAAATACACACACACACACTAGGGCCGGGCAGCGCCACTCCGAGACTTTATTATTATTATTGTTTTCTGTATCTTCAGGCATCCGAACCCAGAATGTCCGAGACCGCGCCCGCCGCGCCCGCCGCCCCGGCCCCTGCTGAGAAGACGCCCGTGAAGAAGAAGGCCCGCAGGCCCGCAGGCGCCGCCAAGCGCAAGGCGTCCGGGCCGCCCGTGTCCGAGCTCATCACCAAGGCCGTGGCCGCCTCCAAGGAGCGCAACGGCCTCTCGCTGGCCGCGCTCAAGAAGGCGCTGGCGGCCGCCGGCTACGACGTGGAGAAGAACAACAGCCGCATCAAGCTGGGCCTCAAGAGCCTGGTGAGCAAGGGCACCCTGGTGCAGACCAAGGGCACCGGCGCCTCGGGCTCCTTCAAGCTCAACAAGAAGGCGGCCTCCGGGGAGGCCAAGCCCAAAGCCAAGAAGGCGGGCGCGGCCAAGCCCAAGAAGGCTGCCGGGGCGGCCAAGAAACCCAAGAAGGCGGCGGGGGCCGGCACCCCCAAGAAGAGCGCCAAGAAGACCCCGAAGAAGGCCAAGAAGCCCGCGGCGGCGGCGGCGGCCAAGAAGGCGGCCAAGAGCCCCAAGAAGGCGAAGGCGGCCAAGCCCAAGAAGGCGGCGAAGAGCCCCGCCAAGGCCAAGGCCCCGAAGCCCAAGGCGGCCAAGCCCAAAGCTGCCAAGCCCAAGAAGGCGGCCGCCAAGAAGAAGTAAGCGTATAGGCTGGTAGAGAACGTTGTAAAGGCTCTTTTCAGAGCCACCCACAGAGCTAGGGGAAGGAGCTGTGGCACTCGGCAGCCTCAGGGGGCGTGGCGGGAGGGGCGCCGCAGGAGGGGTCGCCTCCGCACGGGACGAGGGTCTCCAGAGCAACGCGTAAGTGCACTGGGGGCGGTGAGAGTTGTTCTCAGTAGGGGTTGGAAAGTCTGGGAACTGTTTGGAACACCCCTCTCCTCTACGGCCTGTGGTTCGAAATGGCCCACACTCCATTCGACGCGGAAAGGCAGGGCAGTAATTGGGAGTGGAGTGGGGGAAGGGAGAGCTCGACTGCACACGTTAACCAGGCAAATTTGGGAAATACTACTTATGGATGTAGTGATTTACCCACCTCGAAATTCACCGCCTGATGAATCGTTGCCAATCTTAGGGAAATGCTCTCACCACCGCGGTTCTGCACCGTCTCGTGGCAGTAAACGCAGACGGTAAGACATAATCCACAGGGTCCTCTGCCCAAGCGTATGGCAGAATCCCTGGTTCTTTGCTATTAGGTTAGCTGCCGCAGAATAATGGGCGTCTTAATCGACTTGCCTACCAGCTCCAGCATCTATGACATCCAACGCCCCATGGGGTCCATAATGCGAAATCCACCGCGATGCAGGAAGCTAGACTAGCCCGCTAGCCGCTGTTTTCACATAAAAACACACAATCAGGATTTCTCCGCGAAGGTTTCACTTAACTCTAGATTAAAAACAAACAAGGAATGTCCTTCAAGGCTCACTTAACAGTAGCTTCCGGTAGCCTAGTCTAGACCTTCTGATTGGGTAAAAGAAAACTAACGAAGCAGCCAATGAAAAGCTAGACCTGCAAGTGTCTTTTACATTCTCATTTCTGACAACACACTAAAATTAATCCAATCGCAAATGATCTTACTACCCTCATTAGAATACCGCATCTATAAATAAACGTGACCTTCCCGCGGCTGATTATTCCTCTAGGTTTTAGCCATAGTGTGTTTGGTTTTGTCGCCAAGATGCCCGAACCAGCCAAGTCCGCCCCCGCCCCGAAGAAGGGCTCCAAGAAGGCGGTGACCAAGGCGCAGAAGAAGGACGGCAAGAAGCGCAAGCGCAGCCGCAAGGAGAGCTACTCGGTGTACGTGTACAAGGTGCTGAAGCAGGTGCACCCCGACACGGGCATCTCGTCCAAGGCCATGGGCATCATGAACTCGTTCGTCAACGACATCTTCGAGCGCATCGCGGGCGAGGCGTCGCGCCTGGCGCATTACAACAAGCGCTCGACCATCACGTCCCGGGAGATCCAGACGGCCGTGCGCCTGCTGCTGCCCGGCGAGCTGGCCAAGCACGCCGTGTCCGAGGGCACCAAGGCCGTCACCAAGTACACCAGCTCCAAGTGAGCTCGCCAAGTAAGCGTCTTGTTACCCAACCCCAAAGGCTCTTTTCAGAGCCACGCATGCTTTCAATAAGTGAGCTGTAATCCTCATTCTGAGAGCTATTTTCGGGTGTCGGTGATACCTAAATCTAGCTGCAACTCCCAGCTTTTCAATTAGAGCTGCATAGAAAGGATTTGCAAGTTACCGGGTCAATAACCATACGTGCCATAAATTACGTGCTCACTGTGGACAAAAATGGTTCTATACATCCATTCTTACTTCAGTCACACAAAACTAGACAATTGGAAATGAAAATCCCACTCCAGATACACAGCTCTGACTCCCTGGGCTGGGCTGCAAATCGATGGTGAGGGACTTGGCCAGGACTGCTTACCCAGAGCACAAAAGAACACTTTGTTCTGCTCAGATCTGTTTCTCTTCCTTCTTAAAGGATAGATGTAATACTGAAAACAGCTGAAGACCATGTGAGTTGTCCCCGAAATTTTTCATGGACGTTTCTGCTTGGCCAGCTCTGCAGTTGCCCACATTTCTGCTTGCTCTGAGCAGCGGGCCGGGGAGGGCATGTCTCTGGGGGGTGAGGGTGACAGAGTCTGTGCTGTCTCCACAATCCACGGCCCGACAGGGAAGGGAAGCTGTCCCCGCTCTGAGAGGACTTCAAGTCCTGTCGGTCACTACAACCTCTCCTAGAAAGTCCTACCTCATTTCCAGTCTTTGGGAAGCATTCAGCTGTGCAGTCCTCGGGGTCACAGGACAGAAGCTCCCCACTCAGTCCCATCAGGTGTCTGACTGTGGGCAGGCAATTGCTACTCAGGACCCGGCCCCCTTCTCCCCACCATGGCCGCTTCCCCCGTGGACCCCTGACGCAAGGCCAAGGCCGGCGAGGAGGTTGAAAGGGAAGGACAGCCCTTCGGGCAGGAAGCGGTTTCTATCGCACCAGGTCCTGTGGCCTGAAGGGTTTCAGCTGCCGGGGAACCGGGAAAATGTCTATTTCCTTCATTATTCACCAAGAAAACTGATCAGAAATCCTTCCTGTGAGGCTGACACACCTGCCCAGTCACATCCTCCGGGTAGAAGGTGACCTGGAAACGGGCACACACGCCGACACACACGTGCGCACAGGCCCACACTCGCCACAGATGGTGGCGAGGAAGAGGCTGCCCGGGGCCTTGGTGCTGAGCAAGGTGGGCTCCGCCACTGGGACGTGGGCTGCAGCCCGTGTGTCCCTGGCACCCGTGTCACGGGGATTCCAACGCCCAGGCTGCGAAGTAATTTAGGGGTTAAGCCCAAGCTGGCTCTGTGCCCTGAGCACCTGCTTAATGCAAATACAAATCCTCTCTGGCGGAAGGAGCTTCACGTTAGGTCTCAACAAATCCCCACACACAACCCGTGGGAGACAGTGCCTGGGAGGCTTCACACACACAATTAGCACCCAATTCAACAGGACACCTTGACCAGAAATAAGAGCAGGAAACAAAAGAAGTAAAAAAGGAAATTAAAAGATACAGATTTCAAGTCGCTCACTTTAATTTCTTTAAAAACAAAGACTATTTGAAATATGCTAAGGGACTAAGGGAATACAAAGACTAACCACAAAGATTTGAAAAAAAGAACCAAACACAAATTCTAGAGATAAAGATACACATATACAATTAATTATAAGAAAATTAAAATTATGAAAGCTTGCTAGGTGGGCTAAATAGCCAATTGGACCCAGATGAAGAATTTTCATGAACTCTGTAAGCAGATATTAATTATCCAAAATGCAGAGAGAAAAATGCAAAAGTTGAGTTTAAGTGATCTGGAATTAGTAGTAACATTGTCTGACATGCATCTGATCGTTGTACCAGAAAAGAGAGAACAAAGCAGATGTGAGCATTCAAAGATCATGGCTGAGAATTTTAGAGTTAATGGATTACTCAGGTAATTAAAAATAAATAAAATAAAGTGAAAACTGATATAACTAAAAGAGGGTGTGCATCACACTGTGACCGAAGCCGCATAAACTCCCACAAGAACTAGAAGGCTGATGACAACAAGGTTGTGCCTTCTAACCTGTTCTGAGAGGTGCCAGCCCATTGAAATACTGTTATAAATACTTGGTGGGGGAGGAGGGGAGGATAATTGAGAAACTGATTATTTACATGCACTTTATATCTATCTGATTACTACACATTGTTGATTCTAATCAATATTTAATGAACCATCTTGGTTTTCAGTTCATTAATACTACCATTAGCAAATTAAAAGGTTTGATATTCATTCCAGTAACTATTTCTATTCATTACTTTTATCATGTTATTGTATCAGCTAAAATCAGAAACTGTATGCCATATAGGTATGTTCTCAGTCATCATGGTCTTGTTTCTTTTCATAGAAGTGGCTTCGTGAGTTCAAGACATAAAAAAATGTGTTTGCTTACCTGTGTGTGTGTAATCTGATTAGTTTCCTTCTAAACTTAAGACTTTTTATTAGGAATGATTTACAAATTTTTGGCACTTGATGGAATCATGCGCTTTTTCTCCTTTGTCCTGCCGCAATGAGGCATAAGTAGATTTCATAATGTTAATCTATACTTGCATTCCCAGCCCAAATCTGACTTGCTCATGTTATAGTATTGCCTTAAATACCAGCTGCATACATTTTCATATTTTAGAGGGGACTTTCCCCCCACTTAGTCATACATAAAATCATTCTATGATTTTCTCTTTTTGGGTTTAGCCATCTCAGATTTTGTCATTAAGATCATGGTAACTTTCAAACCCCTAACTGTGGAACTCTCCTCTATTATCTACTGCTATGTAACAAACTACCTCAAACTCAACAGCTTCAATCCATGAACATTTCTTCTCTCATTTTGTTTCTGGGGGTCAGGAATCCAGAAGTGACTTAACTGGGTGGTTCGGGCCAGGGCTTCTCATGGGGCGGAAGTCAAGATGTACACCCAGGCTGCAGTCCCCTGAAGGCTTGACCCACAGCTAGAAGGTTCCCTCTTCCCTCCCAGAGCTGGCTCACTCCCCTGCTGCACACGTTCTGGCTAGCTGTCCCTGGAAGAACCCCAGTACCACCTCAGTTCCCTGCCACACACATCTCTCTGGAGAGTAACTGATACTCTCTTCAAAATGTGGTAGCATTTTCCTTGGAGAAAGAGAAATCAGGCAGAGAAATTAGCCACCAAGACTCTGTGACCTAGTTTTGAACGCCACATGCTGTCATCTCTGCCACTTTCTATGAATTAGAAGCAAGTCACTTCAATATGTCATATAATCAGAAGGGGAACCTAAGTTTCCGCTCACCTTTCCGGGTAAGGATGTTATGTTTGTGAACATATTGTGAAATCATCACTTTTTTTTTGTGCTTTAATACTTGATTGTAAAAAGTATTTTTGTTTTAAAGAGTAGACAAAAATCAGCTACACAATCACCTGGACCTAATACCTTGAAAGTAGCAGATCAGTAAGAATTCTAGGAACATGGGCTACCTGGGTGGCTCAGTCAGTTAAGCATCCAATTTCTGCCCAGGTCATGATGTCCCCGCTCCTGAGTTCAAGCCCCATGTCAGGCACTATGCTGACAGCTCAGACCCTGGAGCTTGGTTCAGATTCTGCGTATCTCTCTCTCTCTCTCTGCCCTTTCCCCACTCACACTCTGTATCTCTCTCTCTCTCTCAAAAATAAACATTAAAATCTTTTTTAAAAATAAAAGAATTCCAGGAACTTAACTACAATTGACCACAGAGACAAAAGCTAATACAATTTCCACATGATATCCTGATGGACTTTTCCCTGAAACTGTAAGGATCAAACAGTGGTCTCTGTTGTCAAATAAACCCAGCACATTGCTAGAGTATAGAGAAAATATTGGCAGAATTGAATGAATTCATCAGAGAAACCATAAACATAGCAAATCTCTGGCCCATGGAGGTTAAGAAATGTCTAACAAAAATAATAGGTGTGGAAAATATAAATTAAAAGAGGAAATAAATAGAATAAAAAAGTAAAATTCCAGAAAATACTTTGACTTGCGGAAATATAAGAAATTAACAATATGGAAAAACACAAATTAATAAAATTGGAAAATTGACAAGAAGTAACAGCTAAATTTGCTGATTTAAGAGGTAAAATTTGAATTGATGATTGAGTCAGACTTACAAGTAACTTACAATGTTTAAAGTGTAAGGTAACAGGGGCGCCTGGGTGGCTTAGTCGGTTAAGTGTCCGACTTTCGCTTAGGTCATGATCTCGCAGTTCATGGGTTCGAGCCCCGCGTTGGACTGCCAGCTCACAGCCTGGAGCCTGTTTCAGTCTGTGACTCCCTCTCTCTCTGACCCTCCCCTGCTCACGCTGTCTCTCTCTCTCTCCTAAAAATAAATAAAACATTTAAAAAAATAAAATAAAGTATAAGGTAACAGATTAAGAGGTAGTAGAAAGACATGAAGGAGGGGGCACCTCAGTGGCTTAGTTGGTTAAGTGTCCGACTTTTGCTTAGGTCATGATCTCGTAGTTCGTGAGTTCGAGCCCCACGTCGGGTTCTGTGCTGACTGCCAGCTTAGAGCCTGGAGCCTATTTAAGAGTCTGTGTCTCCCTCTCTCTCTGACCCTCCCCTGCTCACGCTGTCTCTCTCTCTCTCTCCTAGAAATAAATTTAAAAAATATATTTAAAAAATGTTTAGAAAGACATAAAGGAAGAAACTAAGAGCATAATTGAGTCATAAAGGCTGATAAGGAGACCCTTGACATGTGTCAAAATTCTTACTGAATTGTAGCATTGGCAATGGTTCAGAGTATTATCGTAAATCGGATCAACAAGAGATAGTCATCGAACATCTTCGGTCAGGCACAGGCACAGGCACTGGAAATAGAAAGAGGTGAAGTTGTCCTTGACCTTCTGGAGACCTCAGCTTTGTGGACCATCAGTGAAACATATAGCTACTCCTTCAATTTTCTGTTGTTGTTATTATCATTCACTAAAACCTAAAAAAGTATTCATCGTTCTTTAGAAATCTGCTGCCGGGGGAACAGACTTGGGCTCCTATGGAAACCACAAAGCTCATTAAGACAAAACTTCATCTCGGTATTTGAGTACTGAACAGAATACAGTAATACGCCATTGTGACATAGTGCAAAGTTCAGTAACGGTCCCATAAGATTCTCCTCACGTCTGACACCAACTGCAACGCTGAAGGGTCTCCAAAACCATCCTCAGATTTGATCATCCACTAGATGACACATAGAATCCACTGAAAGTTATTATACTCAAGGTTGGGGGGTATTTATTATATCGAAAGAATACAGATTACAAATCAGCCAAGGTAAGAGGCACACGGAGCAGAGTCTCAGAGGGTCCCCAACTCAGAGCTTCTGGTAATCCTCTCCCAGTGGAGTCTGGGGAAGTGTTTATATCTCCCTGCAACATGACAATATTATAACAACACAACAGACATTGCCAACCAAGGGGATTTATCATGTAAACATGGTTGACTGTCCACGTGGCTTATCTTTAGCCAGCAGTCACTCTGGAGGTAGCCCACATGCGACATAAGCCAAACCCCAACATAAGTGACATTTTTACACTATCCTGTGCAGCCCAAGGCCTCTAGGTAAACAAACATAATCTTATCATGCAGGACATTCCATGAGCCTAGAGTTCACATCCCAGCAAAGGGCAAAGGCCACATCTCTCTTTGGATATAGTTAGTTTTTTACCATACACATAGGCATAAGAAAAACTATAGATTTACGGTTTTGATGACCATATCATTGACCATAACTTGAATTCTCCAACTATTTGCTTTCTTAAGGATTCTGTCACATGGTTTGGGATATGCTTTCTATTTTTTTTTAATTGTTTTTATGTTTACTTATTTTTAAGAGAGAAACAGAGTGCAAGTGGGGAATGGGCAGAGAGCAAGAGGGAGACACAAAACCTGAAACAGGCTCCAGGCTCCCAGCTGTCAGCAGAGCCTGACAAGGGGCTGTAACTCATCAACCATGAAATCATAAGCTGAGCTGAATTTGGAGGCTTGACTGACTGGACCACCCAGTCACCCCGGTTTTGGATAGTTAGATCAAATGTGGACCCAAAAGTTATAAGGAGATTTCTAATTGAAGACTGTCTTCTCGTACTCTATTCAGATGAACAATTTCAGCAATCTCCTCCCTCCCAACTGCCCTGCGAACCCGGGCTGCAGGAAAGAAGACTTAGGAGAGATGGAGGTCTTGTT
Organism: Proteles cristata cristata; assembly: GCA_017311185.1. Lineage (NCBI taxonomy): Eukaryota > Metazoa > Chordata > Mammalia > Carnivora > Hyaenidae > Proteles > Proteles cristata. The sequence goes on along the minus strand of JAESUZ010005599.1, from coordinate 237,796 downwards.
GGGAAAAGTTCAGAGTTCTTAACCTTCATTTTGGTGGCATGGGCATGCAGTGCTACACAGAAAAAAAAACGCTCCCTTTGCTTTACATGGACAGCAGCACTTGACTGGCCCTTCCTTCCTTTTTATTTTTTTATTTTAACTTATTTCTGAGAGAGAAAGAGAGACAGCATGAGCAGGGGAGGATCAGAGAGAGAGGGAGACACAGAATCTGAAACAGGCTCCAGGCTCTGAGCTAGCTGTCAGCACAGAGCCCAACAGGGGGCTTGAACCCACGAACCATGAGATCATGACTGGAGCCAAAGTCGGAGTCCTAACCAACTGAGCCACCCAGGTGCCCCCTGGCCCTTCCTTTCATAAACCATGAAATTTGCTACCATGGAAAGGGAACAGGGATTGTAGAAAAGTGAAGGACTAATGTTTTAGAATTTTGTCTAAAACATTAACCATGAATGTTAAGCTGCATTTCATAAATACAAATTATAACAGTATCACAGCCAAATGATAGCTATATTTTATGAAAGAGAGAAGAGCATAGGGAGAAGAAGAAAAGTGAGAGGGTTTGAGAGAGACTGAGAAAAAGAATAGAAGAAGCAAATGGCTACTGCAAAAGGGAGCGACAGAGCCTGAAGACCAAGGAGAAGCCACAGAGGAAGATAGAGAAAGCAGAGAGTGAAAGGAGAGAGATGAAGAGATAGACCTTGTTATGTTTTTGACACTTCAGCTGGGAATAGCACCTTTTACATACTTGAAATACACCCCACATTTCTTGGAATTGGGGGTGAATAAATGATTACAATGTTACCACACCTGGGAGACACAAATGCAAATATATATACCAATATAGCAAATGCAAATAGCACCCTTCTATCCCACTCTTAACTTGCTCTGTTCATTCTTCTTCATTGTACTTCGCATAACTGACAGGAATTTGCATATTGTTTGTTTCCTCTTCCCATTCCCCTGACTGTTAGCTCTACTGGGCAGGGTTAGTCCTTTTTGCTGCTGACTCCCTACTGCCTAAGGCTATTCCAGACACACAGTAGGCTCTCAATAAGGATTTACAGCAATCATAAATAATTATAGTACACATATAAGAACTGGGATAGAGATTAAACTGAATTGTTGCAAATGTTTAATAGACTTAGCGACTCAGCCTTTTTGGGTCTTATTTTCCATAACTGTACAACAATAACAAAATAATTCTAAGAAATAGTGTGTTACTAAGGATTCGGTGAGATAAACCTTGAAAAAGTTTCAAAGTTCTATGGACAATTATTAACACTTAGCAATTGTTAGCAAGAACTATATTTTCCTTAGTCACTGAATTAAAAGGAAAATCAGAGTACTCAGGTTTTCACAGGCCAAAAACTAAGAGACAAAATAGGAGCCTTTGAATGACGTGAATCTCACCACAAGAGGTATATTTGGGGATTTGGAGCAAAACCCATGTTGCTCAGGAATATCTCTTGATTAAGGACGGTTTGAGTTATTAACTGTCCATGTGAAAAATGACTAAAGGTAACACTGGAGTAGAGACAGCTCATAGCACATTATACAAACACATGCGAAAAGAACTCCACCAGATACATCAAAGATTAGCACTGAAGGCAAAATGGCACCTAACAAATAAACTCTTTTTGATTTCTTCTACTATAAGAGAGAGATGAAGGCAAAGAAGAAATGAATGTTAACAGTAACTGAAAATGTGAATGAGCTCATAGAATTTATGAAGTATGGAAGTCTGTTTTGCCTGAGAATGGTTGATTAGGGTGTCTATCCTGCTCAAATCTAACCCATCCTGGTTTGATGTACACTGATTCAGTAGGCTCTTACTTCAGTGTAAGAGCCTAAATAAAGTGCTTTAGCATTTTCATTGTATTTGTTGCTTTAATTATAAAGATAGAATTTACTGCTATTACAGGCCTACAAGGAATCATTATTTACCATGGACGATGTTTGCTGGAGAAGGCTAAAGGAGAAAGGCAAAAAGTCTGTAAATGAGATAGATGTTAGGATCAAGAAAATTTCTGGAGAAATGGAATTCTACATTCCTTGCTGATCCAAATCCCTCTCTGAGATCTCTCTAGACATACATTTATTTTTCACTTTATCCTCTGGCCTCGAAGTCTGAGTAGGTAAGGCATAAGCACTGTCTTGGCTCTGGTAACAATTTTGAAGGTAAGCAGCTTAGTTTAGCTCAGCTGATATTTTAAAGAAATTTTTTTTAATGTTTATTTATTTTTGAGACAGAGAGACAGAGCACGAACTGGGGAGGGACTGAGAGGGAGAGACACAGAATCCGAAGGAGGCTCCAGGCTCTGAGCTGTCAGTACAGAGCCGGAAACGGGGCACAATCCCACAAACCATGAGATCATGACCCGAAACAACTGAGCCACCCAGGCGCCCATCAGCTGACATTTAAAGGGTCACCTGCAGCATCCGAATTAAGGGAAACACAGTCTTCAAAGTAGTCTCAAACGTCAGCGTGCACCAAACCCACCGGAGTATTTTTTAAAACGTAGCTTGCTGGGCCCCACCTCACACACTCCGATTCACCATATGTGTAGCAGGATCCCATTATGTGCGTCTCTGTATCACCCAGGTGACGTCACCCAGGTGACGCTGACGCTGCCGGTCCAGGGAATCACACCTGGGGAACCGTGTTTGCAACTCGAAGAGGGGATTTCCTTGAAATACTAGTAGCAAACAGCAACACAAACCCGTCACGTTCAGGTCTAAACCGGGACTGGCAAGTCCTAAAAATTGGCAGCTGCCGTGCTCCAAACTTCGCGACCCCTGTGGCCCGGCAGGCCTCCGCCCCCCAGAGCCATAGCCACGCCCCACGGCGGTCTCCTCATTGGCCTGTTTTGTCACGCCCCCACACGCTGGTTTCTCATTGGCCCTACCTGCCACGCCCCCTCACGCCAGCTCCAAGGGGTCTTCCTGCAACGCCCGCCCACATCGTTCTCCTTGGGCCGTTTCCGCGGCAGCCCGTGGCCCCAGCGAGCCTCACGTTGCGCCTGCGCCCCGTTACGTTCTTCCGGCTGCTTGGTGGGGACACGCGTCTTCTTGGTTCTTCCGGCCACCACCACCGCCAGGCTGTTCCCCGTGTCGCCCCCTGTTGGCGCGCAAACCATGGTGACCTGGCATCGCATCGCTGCCCCTGAACGTTGGCCACTATCCAGAGGGCCATCCGCAGATGAGCGCGCAGACGCGAGCGGGGCGCGGACCGAGCGGCGGGCAGCGGCCTCCCTGGTCCTCCTGTCCGGCTGTTTTCTGAGCTGACCCGTCCCTCTGCCCAGTGGCCGGGGAGACCCTCTCAGTGGCGGGGAGACCCTCTCAGTAGCGGCGCAGGACGCCCGGCTGGCACAACCCCTCTTACCGTTCTCATAACTGTAGGACACTTCCTTTAAATACTGGAACGTTACATAGTTTCTTTTGTGATAGGCACCCTAATCCATGTACTTAGAACTACTTTGTTTCCAACCATGTGAGAAGCCTTTTATTTTTACTATCTTTAAAAAAATACCTTCTAATTGCTTTTTAATTGGATGATGGTAAAAGAGTGCAGCATAGGGGCGCCTGGGTGGCTCAGTTGGTTAAATATTGGACTTTGGCTCAGCGTCTGGCTCTGCGCTGACAGCTCGGAACCTGAAGTCGGCTTCGGATTCTGTGTCTCCCGCTCTGCCGCTCCTCCCTCACGCTCTGTGTGTGTGTGTGTGTCTCTCTCTCAAAAATAAATAAACACTTTAAAAAATTTTTAAGTGCAATATATATGAAATTAGTTTTTTGGTACCTGTTGTTATTTTTTTCTGTAGCCAGGGTTGAAATTTTGAAATTATTAAATGAGTACCTTGAAATAAGTCAGATATTCTCTACACTTTAAATGCAGGAATCACAGATGAAGTATGTTTATCGTGTTGCTCAAATCTTCTATAATAATAAGCATTTTCCTTGCCTTTATATGAATTCCTAAGAGTGATGTACTGAAAGCTTGTCCTACACTTGTAGACATGAAGTTACCCTAAGTCTGGAAGTTGAAGCCATACATGTTTCGTCAGGACCATCAAGACCCTGAATGTTACATTTTATCAGTGGATTTTTCTTTTTATCTTTATGAATTATAGCTCTTTGCCATCTCCTGAAGTTCTATATCATTACTTTTAAAAACGGCCCTGGTTTTGAATGTCCCTTGCTTCTTGTCTGTATTATTTCATTGTTATTTCTTTAAACTTTCATTAAGTATTTCATAGTCTTTATGTGACAAATTCAGTATCTGAAATTCTCTGTCTGAGGGAGAGGAGGGGATCTTTTGTTTGGAAGCCTAACTCGTCACAGTGTGTTTTCCTTCTCAGTTAGGTCACAATTATTATGAGCTTATATTTAGACACCCCAAATTCCTAGGAGAGTGTCTGGCATGTAATATGTGCTCAATAATAGTGGGTGGATCGTTACATAGGTAATAGATAGATAATAAATAATCTGTGTGTACCTACAGATTTGGGGTTAAAGATGCTTCCTTCCGGAAGTGCTTTGTTTGCCTTCAGAAGTCACTAGAGGGCACAACGAACCCACCATTCTTCAATCTGGAAACTTTCACTGAAATAGACTCTAGGCCTATGGTGAAATCCTGGTTGTAAATTTCCTCTACCTTTCTACCCAGCTCACTTCAGACACAAAACATGTTTCCTTCTTAGAAATCTTAGCTAAAATTTTCCCCCCTCAAGCCTAAGCTTTCTCAAAAGCTCTGGCTCTCTCCATACTAGGTTCTCCAGTTCAGTTTAAGGGCCTAGAATCCTTTTTTCCCCAAGAGGCTGACCTTGACCAAGTGCAGAATCTTAATGGTACTTGCTCCCCCCCCGCCCCCCCCAAAGGAACCCAGTCGGCTGTATTTATCAGTAGGGCTTCGGCTACTAGGTGTTGTTCTGGGAGATTTGGAGAGTTTTCCTTGGATTTGGGAAGTTTTCCTTGGTTTCTTGTCATCTGGGCCATAATGTGCTAGAGTGTCCTTAGCTATTTTGCTTCAGGATGACTTTCCAGAAGATTTTGTTTTCCACTCTGGAACTAAAAGTCCTTGTAGTATGTACCTCTCTATCCCCATTAATACTTTTAGCTTTATAATATTGCTCTTCTTGTTGTCTCCTGATAAGCATTTCCCAGGCATATTTCCCTTCAATCTTATTTTCCTTTATTATTATTTTTTAAATCCATACATGATTTTCAGAGTGAGGAGCACTTTCTAATGCATATTTTGAATTACACACGGTTTTTTGGTTTACAAAAATGATAAACATCATAAAAGGATAAAATATTATACATATTGCAGAACTCTAATGTTGGGGAGGAAGAACTCTTCTGCACTTCAAGGTCCTTTTAGCTGGACTAAGAATCAAATTGATATGGGACAGATTAACAGTTGAAAATCAAATATAATAGAGTACATACACAGAATCCACATAGACATGGGAATTTCAAAGACCAGCAAAATAAAGTATGTATGTCATCCTGAACTAAGGGGAAAGGGGTAGGGGTGTGGGACTTCAGGGGGAGAAGGTAATTCACAGAAGGATAAGAAAAGCAAATGTTTAGTAACCACGTTTGCCCTGGCTTACAAACGGGTCACTCAGATAAAATTCATCTTTGTTAATCAGCCTTATTCTAGGAAAGACCCCCAAGTTAGATTCTTCTGTTTGGTTAAGGTAGGGACAAAAGTTTTCTTGAGCTGCTGGGTCTCAAATGCCTTTAACTTCAAATAATCCACATGTGAAAATGGCACATTCTGGGAGGGTGGGGTTGGAGGTAGGCATTTTGAACCCCTTCAGCTTTCCCATCTGAAACATCCTTGGAAGTTTCACATATTAGAAGTTGAGCTGGTAGGTTGTTTCACCTTTTTGATCCAATCTCTTAGTCTTGACATTAAGTCAAACTCATTTCAGAAAGCAGTGATCAAGGTGTATTTTCCAAGTAGGTCTATGGTTCAAATACTCAGGTATTAAATAAAAGGCATTTCTAGGAAACAAAAGAAAAACAATGGTTGATGAGTGGATCACATGTAAACCCAATTTTTGAGTTTTGGGGTAACTAGTTGAGAAGACTTCTACAGGGCAGAGTTGAAGCCATCTTGAGATAGAGTCAGGGCAGGGACTGGCAATCTGACAGATCTTCCTAGATTGTAGTTCAGTTGTCTGTGGTGATCTTTTGAGTGGCCCATAGAGCAACAATACAAAGATCATCTATGCATGAGCTATTAGGGCGATTTCTTCACATCAAGTCATTTATACTTAATTTGCATGCCTTCAGGGAAAAAGGGAAGTTTTCATTCCAAAAACATTCAAAGTCAGAAAGATGAAAGAGTAGTCAAAATGTTAGTTTGCTCACTTGTAGCCAGGCATTGGAGGACACTAGATGAAATCATGATCTAGTTCAGTTTATAATGTATAGTATTAAAATCTAATATCTACAAAGATGTGTTATTTAAACATATTTTCTCTGTACACTCGCCCTCATTTTTACCAAAGATAACCATATTAACAGTGTTTTGTTTGCAAAATAAGTCTAGTTTTAAAATATCTTGGCCCGATGATTTACATAAATACAGAGAGAAGTGTGGTTGACGGTATTGACTCTTTAAAACCTGCTTTGCTGGAACTTCTCATGAAGACTCTCTAGATTGAACTATTAATCACCTCTCAAGGCCAGAAGCCAAGCCTTGCCCTTAGACTTTGCCTGCAAATAAAACATTTGGGTGAATTCCTCTCTTCTGGAAGTCCCCAAAATACCCCAAGTTTCCTGCTCCTGCTAGGAAGTCAACATCTGTACTCACCTAGTAAGGTAGCTTAGAATGCTGTGACCAGACATCAGGGTGATACTTCCAAGGGACTTTATTGACTCCATAAAGTCAACTTAGTTCCTCAAACCTGACTGGTCATAACTGAGTCTATGCATTTCTCTCTCAAATATGACCTTCTAGTCACAGCCTCTGTAGTATAACCCTGGTTTCCAATTATCTCTTCTCATGAGGAGAATAGGTACTTATCAAACTTATATAAATAAATATATTTTCATAAAAATATAAGAATTCTCACTGAGACTTTCAGATAAGGACAAAAGATAAAATTTTAACTTGTTCACAAAGGCATATTTTGTCAAATTGATGAAGTCAGTTAGCTAAGAGAAAAGGTTTTCTTAATCTGGAAAAGAAAACAAAACATTTTTTAAAAGTCAGCAATGTTTGAAACAAAAAGTCATAAACAGCATAATTATCTTCCTCAGTTCATTCAGTTCCATGTTATTAATTCTTGCTTGCTTGAATCCAATTTTTCCGCTAGGTCTGGAAATTTTTACATAGTTCAGTTTTACGGTCTTAAGGCTACCAGAAACCTATACTCAGAGTTTTTTCCATGAGTGTCACTAAAGATGAAGTACATTTGCAGGAAACTTTTATAAAGCATTTGAGTAAAAATATAGCTGTATATTATAAAAGATTTAAAATGCTCACGGTTGAAGATCTGATTTGAGTTTCATTACAATGCAATTGACAAGGATATTTTGTTAGTTTTTGTGACATACAACACTTCAGGATAATAACATCCCAGGACATCAGATTTCTAGGTGTTTTGTATCATTTTAGATGATGTATCTATATGAATACACACTAACAGGGTTTATCACTTCTTTGACAATGCCTCCCATGTAATTTCACATACCAAAAAAAGACTAATTAGTTTAATTTTTCATAAAAAAGTATTTTTTGAAACGTTTTGGGGGCCTGCTAGAAAATTTCATGCAGACTATTTATGGTCAAAAGACTGGATTTAAGAAGTATGATCAAAAAAAACAAAAAACAAAAAACAAAAAAGATGGGAATATTCAATTATAGATTGAATCATTAGGATCACAATCATTATGAAACAATATTTAACTATCCATTTAATCAAAACAGCAATAAAAAATACCAGAGACAAATTCAGAAGGTTACATAGTTGTGAATAATATTTAGCATTTTTAGTAATAACACTAGATTTTCTTAAGTAATCAAAGACCTGATAAATATAAGAAATTATTTTGGTAAACAGAATCATTGTTTATTTAGGCAGATAATTTAAACAGTAAAGAAAACTTTTGTTTACAATTTCTTATGAAGAACAGAGCAATAGTTTAAGAAAATTTTGTACTTTCAGCAGAGAAAACAAACATTGCACCAGTGTGCTTTTGTATGGAACCATGTTTACTAATTTACATTTGTCCTAATCTTAGCCAGTACTGACCACACATAAAGTTTCTTTCCTAAGAGTTTTCTCCATAAACCTACAACTTTCTCTATTTATTTATTTTTTTTAATTCCTTCTTTTGTCTTTATTGTATTTTGAGAGACAGAGAGCAAGCAGGGGAGGGGCAGAGAGGGAGACATAGAATCTGAAGACAGGCTCCAGGCTCTGAGCTGTCAGCAGAGAGCCCAACGCAGGGCTCGAACCCACGGACTGTGAGATCATGACCTGAGCCAAAGTCAGACGCTTAACCGACTGACCCACCCATGTGTCCCTACAACTTTCTCTATTTAACGTTCCGATTTTGACTAAATTTTCTCTTTAACTAACCAGTCTTGCTATAAGGCTTTCTCTTCCTCGACAAATGTGTCTTTTTACTACTCATACTTCTTATCAAAAACACGTCTTACTTTCCTTGAATATAGAACTATTATATCTAGTAGTTTTTATTACATTTATTAAAATGATTAATGCTTAGACATCTTAATTTTTTGTGAAAACTAGTAAGCAATTGTGAACTGTTACACCACAACTCTTCATGTTGGCCGTGTTATAAATGTTTCATTATTTTTAGAAACATGTATTTTTTTCCTAATATAATCTTTCAATAAAGCATAAAATGTTTATTAACAGACCCAAATTTATCTTTAGTTCCTCTATAGTAAGACCAAAGTAGATAAACATGTTCAGTACTTAATATTTCAATATTTTATCATATTCAGAAGAGACCTAGATTATCAACAAACTTAACTCTATTCATCATTTAACTTAGCAAAACTATAAAAGTTTAGGTTTCCAAAGGTTTTGGAAGTTATTTAGTTTACTTATAAAGCTTTATACTTTACTTACATCTACTTAAATTACCTGTTTTCACAATTATGCATAGACTACCCACAAAAACTTCATCAAGTATTATTCTAAGTTTTTTTCTTCCTAACAAATTTTGTAACAGAAATGATGGGATTTTGGGGTGATGGGGGCGTCCAGAGCCGACGCCCAAGAAAGAATTCTTGAAGACGTCTTTGGTGCAAAAAGGTGATCTTATTGAAGCACAGGGACAGGACCCGTGGGCAGAAAGAGCTGCACTAGGGTCCAGAAGGGTAACATTATATATCCTCAGGTTGGGAGGGGGTCAGGGATAGAGTAAGTCTCTAGGGTATTTTGGAAGCAAGGTTTCCAGGACCTTGAGGGGCTAGTGTTGTTAGAAAAACACCATTTATTTACCATTAAATAAAACCTCAGTCCTGAGACCCTTCAGAAGTATATCAGGGGCCATGTGCTTGGAATATAATTGCTGACATATACTTGTGGATTAAAGATAAAGGAGGTTTGCAAAGGAAGTTTTATGTGTTTAAGGAGACTTACAGGAGCCTAGGGGGTCAGGGTAATGTTAAGCCAAGATTCCCTTTTGCCCCAGCAAAGTGTCATCATCAAGGCAGCTGGGCTCCTAGAGGGAGGTCACTGCCGGTTTCAAGGACTTGTCCATGGGCTGTAGGCTGTAAAGGAATTTAATGTCTCATTTGCCTTATTTTCCCCATCGCCATAGCAAGTACTTACACCCCCTTCATCGTGATGAAGGTGATATTAGAGCTCCAGGAAATGGAGTCTATAGGTTTCTGGAGATTAGGCTCTGGATAAAATTACCTTTTTCTTGCAGTTTACTAAGCGCATAAACTGAAGAAGGCTCCTGGCCTGCATGACTGTGACCTCCGTCAGTCAGCCACCTGCTTTCTTCCATTCCCCCTGTTCTTGAGCAGCCAGGAGCATCCAAGGACGAATATCACACGTGTCCAACCTGGCTGGGGGTGGGGGGAGGTGGGGGGGGATGTTATTACCCTCCACTTTGCCTGCAGCTTGCCCCACATCCCCACATCAGAAATATCATGAACTTCTGGGGCTCCTGGGTGGCTCAGTCGGTTAAGCGTCCAACTTTCGCTTAGGTCATGATCTCACGGTTCGTGGGTTCAAGCCCCGCGTCGGGCTCTGTGCTGACAGCCAGCTCAGAGCCTGGAAGCTGTTTCAGTCTGTGACTCCCTCTCTCTCTGACCCTCCCCTGCTCACGCTGTCTCTATCTCTCTCTCTCCTAGAAATAAATAAAACATTAAAAAATAATACCATGAACTTCTTTGACTTAGTAAATATAAGCAGGATAAAAGTTTTATATTTAATGGTGATAACTCTAAAATCATGTCTATCTTAATTAAGCCAACAATCTGAAATTAGCTTTAACATCAAATATTTTCCCATATTATGTGAATTTGAAAATCATTTGGATTATTTTCTAACTTTCTGGATGTTAGAGTGCCCAATCTTTACAAGCATATGCCAGCTTCGAACCAACTAAATATTGCATATTTAGTTGCATATAAAGTATATATAAATACTGGACATATTAATTGTAGCAATACCATCCAAAAGTAGAGAAAATCATTCACATTAAAACATACATGGACATATACACATATATCCTAATATTTGTGAAGAGGACATTGTAGGCCCAACCTTTAAATACTGTCATCTATTCGTGTGTCTATCTATCCAGCTACTTATTTTTTTTTAACTTTTCCCTAAAGTTTGGACGTCAGAAAGATTGGCTTCTGGGTCCAAGAGAAGATAGAAGTAGAACATTTACATCAAAAGGAGGAGAGAGAGTTTTCTGCAAGGTGGATATTTGGAGCCTATCTGCTTGTTACCATAGTTGTTATAGTCTGGGCCAAAATAAAAGCCCATAAATTTCCATTTTAAAAAGGCCTCTTCCCATTATCCCCTAATCCTTTTTTTTTTTTTTTCCCATTCAGTTTCAGGAGAGTGTGGGATGTGTTTACATTTCAAAGACATGATAAGATTTATAATTTCAAGGGACAGAAAAAGAAGGCAATTTTTTTTTCTAGAGTTTCAGAGGAATGGCTATTTAAAACTTCCCGTCTTTTAAAAACACAGAACAGGGGCGCCTGGGTGGCTTAGTCGGTTAAGCATCCGACTTTCGCTTGGGTCATGATCTCGCGGTTCGTGGGTTCGAGCCCCGCGTCGGGCTCTGTGCTGACTGCCTGCTCAGAGCCTGGAGCCTGTTTCAGATTCTGTGTCTCCCTCTCTCTCTGACCCTCCCCTGTTCACGCTGTCTCTCTCTCTCTCTCTCTCTACTAGAAATAAAAACATTAAAAAAAAAAACAGAACAATTTTGTTCCAGTATCCTGACTTTTTAATAATATCCACAAACATTTTGAAAGGAATATGCAAGATTTGAAAATTGATAAAGGTGGCTGGGCTTTAAGTTGTTTCTAGATTTGTGGTCGTGGTTCTCGTTTGGTAGAGATTTAATGACACTTGTCACTAATCCTCCCCCCCAAAGAACTGCATTACAGCCTGAATGTGAAGATATTGCCCATCTTCTTTTTTTTTTTAATTTTTTTTAATGTTTTATTTATTTCTAGGAGAGAGACAGAGAGAGAGACAGCGCGAGCAGGGGAAGGTCAGAGAGAGAGGGAGTCACAGACTGAAACAGGCTCCAGGCTCTGAGCTGGCAGTCAGCACAGAGCCCGCAGCGGGGCTCGAACCCACGAACTGTGAGATCATGACCTAAGCGAAAGTCGGACGCTTAACCGACTAAGCCACCCAGGCGCCCCGATATTGCCCATCTTCTTAACTGAATTTGCCTCTTTATGTCAGGAAGAATTTTAACTAAAATGGGAACCAAAAGATTTATGCCTTTACAACGTTTATATATAGCAGTTTAACAGTCTTGTTTTTCATTCAGATGTGATGGAGGTTCCGAGTTGATGGCCAAGAAAATTCTTGAGATGTCTCTGGTGTAAAAAAAAAAGTGATTTTTTTAAAGCATGCAGACAAGACCCGTGGACAGGAAGAGCTGCACTGGGGTAGTGAGGAGGGACTGGTTATAGACTGTGCCTTTGGGGGAGGTAAAGACGGAAGGGAGACCTCCAGAAGGACTTGCATATGCAACCAAGGACTCTTACTAGATGCCTGCGGCCTTGCTATTGTCAACCTAAGGTGGTTCCTCCTCCCACCCACGCCCCTCACTAGTAAGGCATTAACATTAGGACACTAGAGGATTCCTACAGAAGCATTATACTCAAGTATTTGCCTCAAGTATTTGTCAATGGGCTGTCGGTTATAAGGAAATGTAATGTTACCTGCCCTTTCCTTCTTGCCTTTGTTCCCCACATCACTATGGAGGAGAAAGTGAGGTTGGGGCTTCAGAAACTGAATTTACAGCTTTCTGGAGATTATACTATTGATAAGATTGCACTTGTAATTTACTAAGATATTTGTAAACTGATGAAGACTCATGTCATACATGACTGTGATCTCTTTCAGTTAACCATTTCTTTTCTTTCCTTTCATTTGTTTTTGGGCAGCCGAGTGCCTGAGGAGTATCGCTCATATCCCCTGGAGGGGGGCCTGTGCTAACTTGTGCTTTGCTCTCGGTTTGCCCCATGCTCCCTCATCCGATGGATCACTCAGATAAAACTCATCTCTATCGATAACCCTTATTTTGGGAAATACGCCCCTTCCAATTTAGATTCATCTGCATGGTTAAGAGAGGGAGAAAAGTGTCTGCTTGAGCCTGCAGAGTCGCGTCTTAAGATCAAAATAACCCACATGCCAAAAAGGCACATTGGAAGGGGGCGGCCAATCCTACACCACAACACTATAAAATAATCTAAATTTTGCACAAGATTACCTCCCTGGCATTCCAAAACAAAAGAACGTGGCTTCTATTATTCAAAATTAATCTTTTTTTAAAAAAAAACTGTTTTATTTATTTCAAGGAGAGAGAGAGAGAGACAGCGTGAACAGGGGAGGGTCAGGGAGAGAGGGAGTCACAGACGCTGAAACAGGCTCCGGACTCTGAGCTGGCAGTCGGCACAGAGCCCGACGCGGGTCTCGAACCCACGAACCGCGAGATCATGAGCTAAGCGAAAGTCGGACGCTTAACCGACTAAGCCACCCAGGCGCCCAAACAAATTAATCTACATTGCTATACACTAATCATAATTTCTTATAAAATGGTTTGACTGGACTGAAGCAGCCAGGAAGAATGAGAGATAATTTCTCTCAGAATAAGACCAATGGGAGAGTAGAGCTGAAGCCACTCAGGCCACACGAAGAGTGCACCAATCACAAATCGGAAAATGAATTCCTCATTTGCATAAAGCTGCCTACAAATAGGCAGGATCTTGGCCCCGACCCCATTTTCTCTTCTCCCAGAGCAACCTGCAGTTGAGATGCCCGAGCCCGCCAAGTCCGCCCCCGCCCCGAAGAAGGGCTCCAAGAAGGCGGTGACCAAGGCGCAGAAGAAGGACGGCAAGAAGCGCAAGCGCAGCCGCAAGGAGAGCTACTCGGTGTACGTGTACAAGGTGCTGAAGCAGGTGCACCCCGACACGGGCATCTCGTCCAAGGCCATGGGCATCATGAACTCGTTCGTCAACGACATCTTCGAGCGCATCGCGGGCGAGGCGTCGCGCCTGGCGCATTACAACAAGCGCTCGACCATCACGTCCCGGGAGATCCAGACGGCCGTGCGCCTGCTGCTGCCCGGCGAGCTGGCCAAGCACGCCGTGTCCGAGGGCACCAAGGCCGTCACCAAGTACACCAGCTCCAAGTGAGTGTGCCCGGAGGCCCGCTCCAACCCAAAGGCTCTTTTCAGAGCCACACGTTTCCACCAGCGGAGCTGTGCGCTGACGCGCGTTGGGGGTCTCACCGGACGTTCAGTTAGGTTGCTGGAAACCCTCGGGACGCCGTTGCCGGTTACCCGTTCTCGGGTGGGGGACTCTGCAGGGCGCTGTGATCGTCACAGGCTCTACGACGGCCCCGAGCGGCGTAAACGGCAGTGGACAGAACGCCTAGCGCTCCTTTCCCGAGTCCCTGGAGCTCCTGGTCGCTTTTCGCAGATTTGCGCAGGGGCGGTGGCTTCTGGTCCCTTGTCTCGAAGCCCACCCTGGTGGCCACTTGCTGGCAAGTGTCACCCTGCCGGTGTCAGCAGCCACAGTGACATTTGAAAAGCCCGCCATCTAGAGGCGGGACTTCCTCTCCCTGTGCCGCGGGGTCCAGAGCCCGGGTTCTCTGTATGGGTCTGACCCTCCCTCTCACTCCCCGTCTCCAGCCCGTCTCCAGGGCTGCAGGGCCCTGCCTAGACCTGTATCACGGTCTTGAAAATGGGTGTGTTCGCCAGCTGCGGCTCTCCAGGGGGAACGCAATGGCTCTTAACACTTTTTCACTTGCTCTACCTCTTAAGTAGCCCTCAAAAGGTGCTAGTCATTACATTTGGGTTTTAGTGTAAAGTGACAATATATTCCTGTCCCACTCTCCTCCCTGACTCCCAGGTGACCTCCAAAAGCAATTCTGGATATTCAAGGGCCAGAGTGTCCTCACTAGTGCAGCCCCAGAATGTGGAGGCTGGCGCAGCTGCCCCCAGGCCTTCATTTTCTGTCACTTGTGAGTCCCCTGTAAACCATCCAACTGTCCTGTCACCAGCTCTGGTCCCCCAGCTCAGTTGAGCAAATAGACGATCCAGGAGAATATAGGGACCCAGGGGAGGTCAGAGGGTGTAGAACAGGAAACGAGGGCTCAGGACATGAGTTTTACCATTCTGATGCTGGACACCAAGGTCTGGAAAGCTGGGGGGAGGGGGGTGTGACACCAAAGAGCCTAAACCTGGAAAATTGACTTTGTCTCCTTCCCTAATTTCTACATACCCTGCGATCTAGACCCTTCCTTCTGAAACAGGTGAGAATGTTTGAGTTCCTGACACCTTACCTGTAAATGGAAATCGCAAATGCACCCAAGAATCACTAACTCTGTCCTCTAGACATTTCTAGCCAGCCCTCCCAGACAGACTATTTGGTCTCTTTATTCTCTCACAGAGGCAAACTAAGCACCAACAAACAAACAGGTGGCTGGGTGGCTCAGTGGGTTAAGCATCTGACTTCGGCTGGGGTCATGATCTCACACTTCATGGGTCCAAGCCCGGCGTCAGGCTCTGTGCTGACAGCTAGCTCAGAGCCTGGAGCCTGCTTCAGATTCTCTATCTCTCTCTCTCTGACCCTCCCCTGCTCATGCGCTCTCTCTCTCTCTCTCTCTCTCTCTCTCTCTCTCAGAAATAAATAAAACATTTTTTAATAAAAAAAACCACAAGTATTTGTTTTCACATTGCCAAATTACAACTGCATTTCAACTTTTTCTGATCACCTTGATTTCAATTTGAGGTCAGAGTAAAACTCCTTTGTCCATAGTGAATCTCCTTTTCATTCCAGAAGGAGAGTAGTTTTGTAAGAAAGTAAGCCTGCTCATGTTTTATTCCCCTCAGTGCCTTTAAATGATCCCCATACTGCACGACATCAGAAATCAAGTCCTGTAACCTGCCGCTCACCTAAGTCTCGAACCAAACTCAACGGCTGCTTTTCCTCCTGTTTTTTGTTCCTCTGCTTCTCTGCCCCCCTTTCTTGCTTTATCACACATTTTGGAATTCCCCGTGACCTCTCCAGCCTCCAGCTCTTTGCAAAAGTTCTCTTCCTGAAATGTCCCCGATTCTGCTTTCATCCCCAACACACATTTCTTGTAATTATCAACTCTCCCATCAGCACAATCAAAACGTTGTTGGGGAAGCTAATCTGCCCAGGGAAAGGCTACAAAGAACTGTCCATATTCTCAGCCCCAAAATGATCGTCAATGAGTGGCTGGGACCCTCAATACTAGTGTGGTTCAATCAGGGCCCGATCCCTGCAACTCGAGAGAAACTCCCTTCCCTGGAGCACAACGCAAGGAGGAAGGGGACACCTGGACACACCTGAGGCTGGATTGGAAGGAGGGGCAAGGGCACTGGCTCCCACAAACGCCATCTAGGCAGAAACAAGGAACAGCCATTTGTCGCATTCATATTCATATACAGCCGAGCACCGAATTCTGTACTGACAATACATAGCAGTGCTGCTCACCTTGAGTGTGCTTCAAAGTCACGTGAAGGCTTGTCACATGACAGATTGCTGCCCCCTTCCCAGAGCTTCCGTCCCTTTGGCTCTGGGGGAAATCTGAGAACTTGGCTGCTAGCAAGTTCCCACAGATATAAACGCTGCTTCCAGCTGCTCAGCCCTCAGCACATCTGATACATGGAGCACAAGCTGACCAAGCCCCCACCTGTGGGGAGGTTTCTGGTGGTAAAGATGAGGCTATGTTAGACGAGAAAAGAAAAATCAGAAAGCAGTTGAAGTGATTTCTTTCAGTGTTTTGTCAAATGTTGATCGATTTCCTCTATGTGAGGCATGAAGCGACAGCAGTAGGTACGAGAGACAAAGATGGCTCTGGGGGCTGAGATCCTAGCGGAAGAGGAGAGAAAATCAACATTCTGATCCTCAACTCGATCATTTCAAATAGGAATTCTCACTGCTCTGAAATTCAGTGAAATAAACTTGGTGCTGTGATACTGACCAGGTGAGGGAGTGAGGAACCAGGGGACACAACTTCCAGGTCAAGAGACTGTTGCTGCAATAAATCTCTAGGGCAAGGAGGGGTCTGTGCTTAAAAAAAAAAAAAAAAGTTCTGCGTGCTGGGAGACTAGTAAGCAAATATGAGGTGTTCAGGGAAGACCATGAGGGTTTAAGGGTGCTCAAACATGTTAGACCTTATATGCCAAAGAAGGCACCCAGATTTTTACTGTGTCATGAGAAACTATTAGAATTTTAAAGTTCACAGGCTGCTGTGTGGAAAAATAGTATTTATGGGATTAAAGATAGAAGGAAGCAGCTAAAAGAATTAAAAAAGAAAATAAGAGGTAGATATAGGAGGAAAAAGTCAAAAGAATTCATTTATGAACTGGGTTTCATGGGTGGGAAAACATGTAGCTGACATTTACTGAGTACTTTCCATATGTTTAAGAAACTGTAAAGGTTTCTTTATATAGGTTAACTCATTTCGTGCTCTCAACAGCTACATTATCTACTCACAACTATTCTCTCCTTCTAATTGACTAGGGATGAGCAGGGTGTGGAGTGGGGGTGAGAACCAGAATGTGCGCCCACACGTTGTAGGCTTATCCACACCTTACAGTGCTGCTGAAATTCTTGCATGATAATCAAGAATTACAGGAGAGGATGCGGTTTCAGAGACTGGAACATGACAAATTTTAAATCCCCCAAAGCATTTCACTGAAAGTAGCAAGTGAGTAGTTGGATCTATGAGTCTGGGAATCAGAGCAACCTGGGGACTGAACGTAGAAATTGTGAAGAGTTTGGAAATAGAAAGTTTACTTTTGTCAGCATGCAATGGAATTGGAATTTTCCCATGGATAAAGAAGAAAGAAAGATGGCCAAAGATTCTAATGGTGAGGACGAAAACCAGGAGATTAGAGTCACAGAAATCAAGAAACTAGTGTTTCAGGCAGAAGGACATGACCAGACTGGTGTGGTGTGTACTGAGATGATGGCACAGGAGACCTTGCATATGGTAAATGGAACCCACTGGGAATCTGAGTTACAGAAAATCAAGGGCAACCCAGATATTTGGGACAGCCTCAGGACTCGGAATTGTTGCCTTGTCTCTGGGACCCAAGTGTCCTCGCTCTATTGCTCAGCTCTCTCTTGGGCCATCGTGTGATTGATACTGGCTTCTCCCCAGCTGCATGAACCAGATTTCCATTACCAGAAACTAGGAAAAGGGACAGAACAGAAAGAACAGAAATAGACCCGAGTGCTCGGGCTGTGTTAGGAGAACGTCTCTTTCAAGAGAGCTTTTGATTTTGTTTAAATAATATCAAATTGAGTATGTATGGTTGCATCAACAAAATGTTCATTACTACACTTGCAACTTCTGAAGAATGTATGTAAGCTGATACTATGGTCATATGATTTATCCTCCATTATCTCACTTACTGTTTACAAAAACATTAATATATCGTGCATTACCTTTGATGAAACAGTGGCTAGGAATTTGCCACATACCACAGAGACAGAAAACCGGCAGTTCAGGACTTCAAGAGTACATTTTCATGGTTTAACTGTCACTCTGTTTTTCTTGGGGCCGCTCTAATTTCATGAGAAACAACAACAATAATAATAGTGATCATAATGAAAGACAAAACATAGAAGATACTGTGTTCCATGCACTGGACAAAATGCTCACCAATTATTTAATTTTATTCACCCCAAACCTGTAAGGCAGACACTACTGTCATCGCCATGTTACAGATGAGGAAACACACACCAAGTGAGCTCACCAACGGCATAACAGGCACAGACAGAGATCATCTCTCTGGATAAGGTCTTCAGTTTCTTTTTCTTTTTTTTAATCTCTGAAGGGATATTGGAAACTTGTAAACTTAATACCTGAATTGCTCAAGGACGTAAACTACTACACAAAAGGCCTTGTTAATATATGTTTCAAGACTGGTGATGGAGGAAAAGTTCAAAGAGCCTTAAGAAAAATTCACAGACTTCTTCCTGAACCGGGCTGAAAATCAACTCTCATTGTTTTTATTTACTCCCAAATCATGTGAGAGTCAGTCAGTTGGGACGTCAGGCCTATGAAAATCAAAATTTCTCAGCTTGGACTATCTTGTATTTCCAAACTAACTTCTCAAGAATAGATACGTCTACTGCCCATAGAGAATAAATAGGGGCGTTATTGTTGTTCAGTGTGCTTTTTCTCTATTATATGTGCCCTTTCCTCTCTTCAACTCTGAATCTCTAGAGCTCTGATCCTGAAATCCTAGACTCCACGTTGTTGACAAGAATCCACGGAGCCCTGGGGTCTCCTTGAATGAGACTCGGAAGGGACTGGAGCCCCAAGAAATGTCTATGTCCACATGTATATTTTCCTACAGATTCGCAAAGGAGTTTTTCATACACTTACATAAAGACCAATGCTACTAAGGGAAGACAGTACATTCAAATATCCGGATTACAACTGCCTAAGATATCTGGACAGTCCACGAGTTTCTAACATGTAATGAGCCCTTATTCCGTGTCCTGTCCACAGGAACACAGGAAACAGGCCCATTTGGAATCAGTTTTCCTAAAAAGTGCTTTCAGGTCAACAGAGAGGCTGTCCACACTGCCTCATAAATTGAGAAAACAAATCTGTATTTGGTAGGTAAAATTAAGGGCTATAACTGAGACTCAATAAATGAGCTTAAAAAGTTATTCGTGTCACAGGATTGATGCATTGCGATTAATCCAGCTCCTCCTAATCAATCCAGGAACGTCCCTTCAAATCACAGTTCTGATGTTCCGTGAGGTAAAACAAGACCAACACCTTCTTATCCGGTGGGAATTGGGAAGATTTTAAAGCCACATGTGGGAGAGTTAAGAGGATTTCTGGAGCTCCAAGCCACGTGCTCACCTCAGCAGTACAAAAAGCCAGCAGTATGGCCTAAGACTGGAAAGCTACTTGTCCAGCTATACCTTTATGTTGAACAGACTTCAGTGGAGAAAAAGCCAGTCTACACTGCAAATATTCCTAAGGCTCTTCACAAAATAGAACCCTCAGGGCAAAAGACAAAGCAGAAAGCCGATTGTACAAGGTTTACAGAAGACACGAGAAACACACTGCAAAACGGCGAACTTATTCGCTCAATGTCTCAAAGGCTGAGAAGGTGGGGTTTCAATCAGGAAAACGTGGTTTTGAAAGACAGAGTCAGTCACAAGATTGTGGGGTAGAAACCATAGAACTCTCAAGTGTATCAGAGGGAAATGGCAAAAATTAAATGGCGTCTGAATATTCGAGAAGAGCCAAGACTTGGTAAAACAAGTCTGCACTTCGACAGCTGCCAAGAACATGCTTTTGGAATCAAAGGAAAAAAACAGCTCCGGAGGGAAGACGACCGACAGAAGACAAAGGCGATCTCTCCACACCACCTCCCACTGAGGAGTCTGCACAACATCCCGAAAAAAGAGAAGTTAAAAACAGTACAAAAAGTGAGCAACTCTTTCATAGACGAAATAGATGGCCCTGAAAAGGGCCTTTGTAGAAAAACGCAACAGTAGGGCTGTGAAAGCGAACCGCTCAGCCCCCGAAGCCGTAGAGGGTGCGGCCCTGGCGCTTGAGCGCGTAGACCACGTCCATGGCCGTGACCGTCTTGCGCTTGGCGTGCTCCGTGTAGGTGACGGCGTCCCGGATCACGTTCTCCAGGAACACCTTGAGCACCCCGCGCGTCTCCTCGTAGATGAGGCCGGAGATGCGCTTGACGCCGCCGCGCCGGGCCAGCCGCCGGATGGCGGGCTTCGTGATGCCCTGGATGTTGTCGCGCAGCACCTTGCGGTGGCGCTTGGCGCCGCCCTTGCCCAGGCCCTTCCCGCCCTTGCCGCGGCCAGACATCGTCACAACTACACAGGACACCCGTCCAAGCACGACTTACACCACGCCACACGCAGCCCTTTTATAGCACTGCGACGGACCTGTTTGAAAACCGCCCGAGCAGGGGCGGGAACCACACTCCGGTCCCGCCCATCGCTCATTTCGCGGGGCTCCGCGCTGCATAGACCGGGCGGGGGCCCTGCGGCCACAGTCTGTCACGGAGGAGATGCCGGAAGTCCTGTGTGCGCGCCCGACTTGCAGCCTGTACGCCCGGCCACAGTCCATACACTTCGCACAGAGGAGCCTCAGGCTGGGCCTTCACGGTTCCCAGACCAACCCAGAAACACTTGCTTAACACTCGCCGTTGTCCCTGAGACGCTTTAAGGAAGCTTTGAGGCTAATCCTGTCTTTATTGCTAAGTTTCTTTTTGTCTTATTGATGCATGGATGTCTGGTTCACTAACCAAGACTCGCTGGATCAAAGTGCTCACAACCCTGTTCTGCCGTGAGTCTCAAGTGTATGATCACAGTGCAGAGTTCCTAATGGACGGCTTACATCTAGCACTGTTCCTGAATCCCATTCTAGTCGTCCACGCAGTCGGCATGGCTTAGAGCCAAGCTCTGGAGACGGCCTGCTGCCATGCTCTTTGTAGACCTGGGACAGTCTACACTCGGTGTTTTCTTTTCAAATATATAAGAAAATCTAAATTATACAGCACCGGGAGCGCCTGGGTGGCTTAGTCGGTTAAGCGTCCGACTTTCACTTAGGTTATGATCTCCCGATTTGTGGGTTCGAGCCCCGCGTCGGACTCTGTGCTGACTGCCAGCTCAGAGCCTGGAGCCTGTTTCAGAGTCTGTGTCTCCCTCTCTCTCTGACTCTCCCTTGTTCACTGTCTATCTCTCTCTCTCCTAGAAATAAATAAAAATTTTAAAAAATTTAAAATGTACAGCACCGAAGCCTAAGAGAGGATGCATGTAAAGTGTTTGATACTGCAGATAAGCACTCACTCAACGTTATAATATATTATTGAGCTCTCCGCTCCTCTCCTCAATATTCACTCCTCTAAGGTGGGTGTATCTCCTAAACTAGAGAGCACTGTAGTTTCTACAACTTTCTTTTAAGAACTCCTTCCAATCATAAACACCGAAAGATTTACTCTGTCACGAATCCCTTTGAGGAGTTCCAGGGGACTTTGTGGACATTGGCTTCTTGCCCAGGGTCTGTGAGGACCACCTAGCTCATCAAAGCTGCTTTTCTGACTTCATGGTGCATGGGGACAAATTCCACAGTGGGGCTCTCGCCCTCGGCTACATTGGCAGGCTTCAGGACATCTAGGAAGTTGTACAGAACAAAACTTCCGTCCTTATTTGTGCTATCCGCTGCCTGACCCCTGGCGTTCTGTCCACTGACGAATGCAGGCAGGCAGCAGAGTGACCGGCAGGACCCACGATGTATTCTTCTCCCCTAAGCTGCACCTGTCACTACTTCCAGTATATTTGAGGCGTATCACCCCTTCTAAATGTGGGTAATCGTTGGCCACAAGGGCAGCCTTGGTACCTTAATTGTATTAATAAAGAAACATATATGTTAACACTTCAACACTTTGGGGTTTTGATAAAATGGATGTTGGTATTTTAGTATAATTCTTTTCCTTTATAAATCCTCTGTACATTATCGTATGCATTCATCAGACATAAAGAAGAAGCACATAAGCTTCATGGGAAAGACAAAGAAGTCCATGACACAAAATGATAAAGAACCCCTCTTGGGGTCTTGAAAAACTCTGGGTTTGGAAAATGTGCAGAGAGGAACGTTGGGAAATTCCCTGAGTGCTGGAGAAAAAAACCATATGTTGGTAAAAGTAGTCAAATGTTGTGTAAAGGTAAATGGCAATGATTTCTCCATTCATCAACAGCTAAGAGGTTATTTCCTCACCCTCTTTTCTTCACGGAACTTATTTTGGAGAAATATCATGTCTGTGTTTTCACATTTCCCTTAGGAACATAGAGAAATTTTTCTAAGGATTTAGCCCCATCTCCTGTTTTTTCATTAGACACATGTTTCCTATCCACAGGTAAGAGAAGGAATGGTTTCATTTTGTTTTGTTATGTGAGACATGTGATGTTTTCTTCTTCTAATTATACTCACTACTGTGCTGAGTTACATGAAAGTAGATCTGTTACTGCTTACTCAGTATGGTGGGTTTTTTTTTTCTCTCCTATATATTGCTACAGAAGGGTTATTTTGTTAACACTATTCGTTTTACATCTCCAACATGTGAAAGGGACCAAGTCCCAATATGTTTCATATGTCATTATCATATCTGGTGGGTATGCGATTGCTGAAACATGCGTCCTCTGTATATATTGACGTAAGGATCAAAACTCTCTGAGGAGCGACACAGTTGACCAGCTCTGAGCCTCCTGGTCGACACTGGAGCTGGCTACTTTTTTCAAAGTTGCTTGGACCTTCAATGGACTAAAAGTCCCCCAAACAAGTCCAGTATGGCTCACTTAATAAAGAACAGGTTTGTTGCTGTTGTTGTTTTTTTTGAAAATATTTTTATTTATTTCTAGGACAGAGAGAGAGAGAGCGTGAGCAGGGGAGGGTCAGAGAGAAGGAGATGCAGACTCCGAAACAGGCTCCAGGCTCTGACCTGGCAGTCAGCACAGAGCCCTATACGGGGTTTGAACCCACGAACCGCGAAATCATGACCTAAGCAAAAGTCGGACGCTCAACCGACTAAGCCACCCAGGCTCCCCTGAACAGGGGTTTTATAAATAAAATGTACAGAGGTGTCATGTTGAAGATTATCTTTTGATTGGAAACTATGTGAATGGATAGGTTACGTAAAAAGGATAGGAAGAGTGCATCTGGTACACGGAGGTACAAAGGCAAATACCAGCAAGCACCCAGAAATACCAGTTTGACATTTAAGGAAGAGGACAGACGTGAGGGAGAAATTCGAAAGTGACCCATATAGAGGTAACTCATGAACCCATGAAGGTGATTGGGCCAGCTACATTTAGGTAGCCGAGAGATACCTCTTCCTTTGCCAGTAATGCGTCTCTTTTCTTTCCCTGATCATGGCTGTAATATTAGCTCTCGTGTCTTGTCGGGACTGGCCACCATCACAGCCTTCTTGCAGCTCAGCATCTCTGTAATCCACACTTCCTTGCTGTCTATGAATATTCTTCAGGCGAGTGGCAAACCCAACCATAAGAACCAAAACCTCTTCAAGAGGATTAGGGATGCATAACACGTAATACACCAAGTAAAAAGGATCAAAGTTGAGGTGATTTCCCATCTCATCTCACCCATCTAAGTCATGTTACTATTTAGCCTTTTTTTCACATTTATTATAATATATAATTATATAATATAAAATTATATAATATATAATATTATAATATAAAAATGGATTATTATAATAATACATTTATTATTTTTTCACATTTCAGTTGAATGCGGGGCAGGAAGTACTCAGTCATTTGTGGCTTCTGAGGGGATCAAAAAGGAATGGGAAACCCTCACCTTTTGGGCTTTGCCCTGTATATTCCAAGCATGTCTCTCTTTCGCCCTCCTATCAAAACTCAGGCAGGCAAATGCTTCAAAATATACATTAAAGAGAAAGAACTTGAAGAGTGATGAATATAAAAATTAAATGCCTTTCTACCATAAACATATTTCCTATTCAACATTAAAAATAAGATATAATGTGTTTCCTACAAACCTATCTCCTTCAAAACTAAGAAACGCGCTAGTGAATAGAAAACATGCTTTTTTAAAAAACTTGACCTGGTCTCAAGTGAATTGTGTGTGGATGTCTAAGAGTGAGAGTTTATGTGTGTCTGTTAAATGTGTATAGTCTTTGATTCTGTTACTTTATTAGGTTGTCCAGGTTTATCTTCCCCAAGCATGGCAGATTTCTGTACCCAAAAGCTTATTAATATTTTAATTACCGATCCCCCTAAAGTCAATGTAAGTAAAAGATTTTTTAAACCGATAAAGGGGTCCAGAGCCTACACATGCTCTGTCTTCATCCATGGGAAACACAGGCGGGACAAACCAGGAAAGGACCAGACATTGCTCCATCCCCATATTCCACAACAAATCTTAAATGCCTAAAACCTCCAAACTAACCCTCCAAATAGTCAAGAAGCAATGCTAAAGCTTTTTTGAACAAAATAATGAAAGTTCTTCTCAGAACTAGCTCTTCCTCCAAGCATCCTTTACTACCATTCCTGTAGAGAAATAGGGAAACAGGCTGTGTTACTTCTCTTCATATGAACCAGGTTTTCCAGGTAAATCTCAATGAGAACTAAGCGGTTGTTGAACATGCGAGATGCCAAGAATGTATAGAATGTTCCTAGAGAGCTATTGGCACAGAGAGAAGAATTTATATTTTAAACGAAAATCATGAAGTTATCTCCCTGTCCGGTGAATTTCTCCAAGTGTCAGGGGATTTTGAAAACAGCTGACACTACCGGGATAAAAACTGGAAGAAAAAAAAAAGATCTAAAAGCACAAGGTGTCCGGCATCGATATAGAATATGATCCGTGTGATCCCTCCACGGGAAATTTTAATTTTGCTTTCCTCAATTGTAACAAAAACAATTCCGGGGCAGAGCTGGGACTAGGTTGCTGTCAAGTTGCAAGACTGAGCTGGGAACAATCAGCGCGCAGCGTAGTTGTTTTATATATATATATCACACACACACACACACACACACACACACACACACACACACACACACACGAGCCAGGCAACTCCACTCTGAGACTTATTATTATTATTGTTTTCTGTACCTCCAGGCATCCGAACCCAGAATGTCCGAGACCGCGCCCGCCGCGCCCGCCGCCCCGGCCCCTGCTGAGAAGACGCCCGTGAAGAAGAAGGCCCGCAGGCCCGCAGGCGCCGCCAAGCGCAAGGCGTCCGGGCCGCCCGTGTCCGAGCTCATCACCAAGGCCGTGGCCGCCTCCAAGGAGCGCAGCGGCGTGTCCCTGGCCGCGCTCAAGAAGGCGCTGGCGGCCGCCGGCTACGACGTGGAGAAGAACAACAGCCGCATCAAGCTGGGCCTCAAGAGCCTGGTGAGCAAGGGCACCCTGGTGCAGACCAAGGGCACCGGCGCCTCGGGCTCCTTCAAGCTCAACAAGAAGGCGGCCTCCGGGGAGGCCAAGCCCAAAGCCAAGAAGGCGGGCGCGGCCAAGCCCAAGAAGGCTGCCGGGGCGGCCAAGAAACCCAAGAAGGCGGCGGGGGCCGGCACCCCCAAGAAGAGCGCCAAGAAGACCCCGAAGAAGGCCAAGAAGCCCGCGGCGGTGGCGGCGGCCAAGAAGGCGGCCAAGAGCCCCAAGAAGGCGAAGGCGGCCAAGCCCTAACCACATTAAAGGACTTGTAACACTTGGTTTCTCAGGATCATTCACAATTTATGAAGACAAGAATACAACAGTATCTCTTAGACAAGGTTATTGGCTCTGAAAAGAGCCTTTGGGTTAAAGATTGGCATAGAATCCAAATCCAGTCTACGCGCGCTCCCCGCGGATGCGGCGCGCCAGCTGGATGTCCTTGGGCATGATGGTGACGCGCTTGGCGTGGATGGCGCACAGGTTGGTGTCCTCGAAGAGGCCCACCAGGTAGTCCTCGCACGCCTCCTGCAGCGCCATGACGGCCGAGCTCTGGAAGCGCAGGTCGGTCTTGAAGTCCTGCGCGATCTCGCGCACCAGCCGCTGGAACGGCAGCTTGCGGATGAGCAGCTCGGTGGACTTCTGGTAGCGGCGGATCTCGCGCAGGGCCACCGTGCCGGGCCGGTAGCGGTGCGGCTTCTTGACGCCGCCCGTGGCCGGCGCGCTCTTGCGGGCCGCCTTGGTGGCCAGCTGCTTGCGCGGGCCGGCCGTCGACTTGCGCGAGGACTGTTTCCTACGAGCTATCTAAAACTTCCCCACAGCAATTTGCTGCGGGTAATGTAACCATACCATCCTCTGCTACTATATATAAAGACACTCCCATTCTATTTAGACACGTATTTCTTTCCTTTGGCTCCAAGTGAAGATGTTGGTATTGACCTTCAGTCCCTGATTCACATGATGTCTAGTACATTTAGACCAAAAATTAATCTCTTTCAGAAAAAGAGGTTACTGCTATTTGTCTTCCTAAAGTGGAATGAACTGTTGTTTTCCAGCCTCTCCTTATTTATAATGATCTATCCCTAATCTAGCTTCCCTGTTTATTTACCAAGTTCTTTGACTTTTGAATGCAGAATTTAATACAAATTATTCCAAACCTATGTATTGTTGGCTGAATAAAAATCTAAGGTATGTCCTCTGAAACTGGCCTTCTTTAGATCATTTTGAAAAGACACACCCAGCTTGAACTAACCAACCGTGAGATTGTACACGACCAGAACTGACATCAAGAGTCAAATGCTTAACTGACACCCAGGCACCCTGGCCAAGTAGTTTTTTTTACCTTCATTCCACTTTAGACGGACTTATAACATGTCTATTTCTTGAGGTAGCTATTCAAACTCAGATTTTTAGGTATATATTTGTATACCTGAATACACCGAGCATTAAACCTGAGTTGATTTATGGAGCGCCTGGGTGGCTTAGTCGGTTAAGCGTACGACTTTCGCTTCAGTCGTGATCTCGTGGTTTGTGAGTTCGAGCCCCACGTCCGGCTCTGCGCTGTCTGCCAGCTCAGAGCCTGGAGCCTGTTTCAGTCTGTGACTCCCTCTCTCTCTGACCCTCCCCTGCTCACGTTGTCTCTCTCCCTCTCCTAGAAATTAATAAAATAAAACATTTAAAAAAATTAAACCTGAGTTGATTTCATATTTAATGTTATCAGGTTATAACTGTAATAACACATACTTACTCTACACTAACAAAGTTTCTGTAAAATGGTGTTCAGAGATACCCAAAGCTGTAAGAGGTACAAAAAGATTACTGTGTCCTTAGGAGGGACTGACTGAAGGACAATGGATGCCAGGACAGGTATTATACTCCAGTTTACAACTGATTAGTCCTTAAATTCATTACAGTTGGATCTTGGTTTATTTTCTTAATAAAATACAAATTGTAGATGATATTGTCCACTAAATTACAAAACAACTGCTTTCAACAAAATATACTAAAAGATACAGCTCTCTTGATCTAAGGGTCACTAAGTAGATTTGGATCCCAATTTCCAACAAAGACCAATAATCATCCTTCTCATTATCTTGACGGTTTACAAAGCTGGGGTCTGCACAACTGATCTGTTTAACCGTTGTGACACAAGCTCTCTATGTTCGTCTTAGTTTACTACTGGTAACTTTTTGTTTTTATGGGAATTCTATACTGCTTAGTTTCTTTGTGAGGAGCTGAGACCACGGACAACTATTCCCGGACTGATGAACTACCATTCAGGGTATTTTCAACTAGTTACAATTAAAAAGGAAAATGTAAGCCCTTTTAGTGACTATGGGGGTGGCTCTGAAAAGAGCCTTTGGTTAAAAGTGTCCCCTCAATGACCTCAGGTTCTATTTTTCCAGCTTACTTGCCCTTGGCCTTGTGGTGGCTCTCGGTCTTCTTGGGCAGCAGCACGGCCTGGATGTTGGGCAGGACGCCGCCCTGCGCGATGGTGACGCGGCCCAGCAGCTTGTTGAGCTCCTCGTCGTTGCGGATGGCCAGCTGCAGGTGGCGCGGGATGATGCGCGTCTTCTTGTTGTCGCGCGCCGCGTTGCCCGCCAGCTCCAGGATCTCGGCCGTCAGGTACTCGAGCACGGCCGCCAGGTACACGGGCGCGCCGGCGCCGACCCGCTCGGCGTAGTTGCCCTTGCGCAGCAGCCGGTGCACGCGGCCCACCGGGAACTGCAGCCCGGCCCGCGACGAGCGCGTCTTGGCCTTGGCGCGCGCCTTGCCGCCCTGCTTCCCGCGTCCCGACATTTTAATATTCTCCGACCAGTAAGTAAGCTTAGGAAGGAAAAGTGAAATGGGGAATCAAATCCTCTCAGCAAATGAGAAGCAATTATACTTGCAACCCGAATTGTAAACTACGCGTTTTGATTGGCTAAAACTATCCAGAAGTTTGCAACCAATTACAAAGGACAACTAAATTCACGTAGTTTCTACGTAACTACCTAACAGTTTAGGACAGTTTATCCAAAGTCTAACTCTCTTAACACCTCGTTCGCATAAGAGCCATGCAAATATTATGAATGCTATACCCAAGGCATATCTCCCTCCCTCCTTGTCTCTTTTTTAAAAGTTTTTTGACGTTTATTCATTTTTTATAAAGACAGAGTACTAGCAGGGCAGAAGCAGAGAGAGAGTGAGACAGAGTCCAAGGCAGGCTCTAGGCTCCGAGCTGTCAACACAGAGGCCAACGAGGGACTGGAACTCACAAACCCTGAGATCGTGACCTGAGCTGAAGTCAGTCGTTTAACCGACTGAGCCACGCAGGCGCCCCTGGGGCACATATCTCTTATCTCAGAAGCAATTTTTGTCCCTCATTCCACACCCAGCCAGGTCGGCCCTGGCCCCGAAGAAGGGCTCCAAGAAGGCGGTGACCAAGGCGCAGAAGAAGGACGGCAAGAAGCGCAAGCGCAGCCGCAAGGAGAGCTACTCGGTGTACGTGTACAAGGTGCTGAAGCAGGTGCACCCCGACACGGGCATCTCGTCCAAGGCCATGGGCATCATGAACTCGTTCGTCAACGACATCTTCGAGCGCATCGCGGGCGAGGCGTCGCGCCTGGCGCATTACAACAAGCGCTCGACCATCACGTCCCGGGAGATCCAGACGGCCGTGCGCCTGCTGCTGCCCGGCGAGCTGGCCAAGCACGCCGTGTCCGAGGGCACCAAGGCCGTCACCAAGTACACCAGCGCCAAGTGAACTCGCCAAGTAAGCGTCTTGTTACCCAACCCCAAAGGCTCTTTTAAGAGTGAGTTTTTCATCGGAAGAGTTGTAATGGTTTTGATAGTGTATGTGACTGCTCAAGAGGTTTTGTTGTATTTAGCCGAAAACACCAGTCTTGCCTTGTATGTCCCCAACACTAAATACACATACATTTTCACCGTTGGAAAGAGAAAAGTGTCATGTAATTAACGGTGTCTTGTCTTTATTGCCCTTTTTGACTACAAGCTAGCCAAAGTGGTAACAAGAAAGAGTCACTTAAACTTCTGTGACGAGGTGTCTCTCACTCCTAGTTCTATGAAAAGCAAAGAGGGCTTCAACCTGGTAGTACTGCTTTTGTTAGTGATATGTGGTGGTAAACAGAAACTGGCTTCTTTCAAGATTAATCACTGTACATTTCTAGGGGATTTATTTGCTTAAGGCAATAGAATGTGCAAATAGTAGCAGGAACAGGCCAATGCATGAAAATTGAAAAATGAACATCATCGACTCCCTGATGGGGTCACCTCGTTGTAATGGGAATATTTCCAAGGATTGTTTAATGCAAAGTGACCACTGTGAAAATGCCACATTTCAGTAATGATGCTGGTGGTCCAGGAAAGAAACATCCTTTAGCATATTTTGGTGTCTCTCCCTGAAAATTGTTATTTTCATCCAGGATGGACCTTTTGTCAGCTTCTTTCTATTATGGTCAAGAAAAATTCTTCTCAAATCTAAAAAAAAATTATATGTCATTCTAGTTATACCACCACTGCCCAGGCCTATGTAGATATATAAAATGGTAATGAAAATTTCTACTTTTCTGCCCGTTATTAGAAAACTACTTAAAGTTATAAACTGCCATGAATAGCATCCCACATTAATTAAATGCTAGGAATGTATGGACAAAATATTTTTAGGGATTTCACCCAGGTAGGAAAAAAGTAGAACTATTCTGTATTCTTGTTTCATTTATTTCATGAACAACAAACTTTCTACTCCCTACACAACACAAATGTACTCACACAATACAACACATCCAAAAATATAGAAACCTTCAAACAATTAACAAAAACAACAAGGAGAGAAAAGTAAAAGAAAGAAAACTAAAACTGTCAGATAACTGTATATGATAGTTTATACTGATATAGTCAAGGTTTCCTTTCTGTAGCAATCCCAGATGAAAGGAAATGTCTTAACAAAGTATGTGTGACTTTCCTGGGGCACACTGAACACCCTGAAAGTATGTACGATACTGTTTTCCTGTATTCTTTCCCCCTCACAGAGCAGGAAAAATGTAGCTTTCTATCAAATTCTAAAAACACTGTGACCTAGTGTGCTAGGCAGAAAAATGCCATCCCAATTATATTTAATTTCTAATCTCTAAGGATCTGTGAATAAGGTCCATGACAGAAGGCAATTAAAGTTGCATATAGCATTAAGATTGCTAATCACCTGATTTTTAACAGGAAATTTTTACTGGATTATCCCAGTGAACCCAACCTACTCCAGTGGACACTTAAAATCGGAAGAGGCAGCCTGAATAAAGAATCAGAGAGATAGTAGGTGGCTTATGTGGCCAGAGATTTCTGGCTTTGGAAACTGAGACAAAGAGCCAAGAGCAAAGGACAGAAGCTGGAAAAGGGCAAAGAAACAGATTTACTCTGAAAGACCCCAGAAAGGAATGCAGAATTCTGACACCTTGATGTTTGTTCAGTGAGACCCTAAATGCTGATTTACAGAATTACAAATTATGAAATTGTATTGTTTGAAGCCACTAAGTTTGTGATAATCTGTCAGACCACCAATAAGAAATTAACGCATCCACATAGCTTAAGAATTATTATTTATTCAATGACATTCCTTAAAAGTATAAGTAGATATATATTTAAATTTGAATGTATACATGCACATAAATTCTACCTATTTCAGGCTCCCATAGTTTTGAAATCTCTCTAATTTTAACAGCATCATTGTCTCATTCTTTTCTTGCTAGTGTTTAGGACATATGGATTTAACAGCAGCAACTTTTCATTCTTAAGTAACACTTCCTCTACTCACTATAGTTTTATTATTTCTGGCTAATTCTACTTCAAAAAGTTTGCATTTGTAACATGTCAAGTATAGGAGTGATGAAAAATTTTAATACATAATGTCCATTAAACCCTTATGAACAGTAAATCTCTCTAAAGGGTGTATTTTTATTGTAATTATTGCATTTGTTTTAATGAAAGGACCCATAGAGTTTATTTTGGTAATTTATTATTTAGTAATATTGTCATTATATAAAGCAGAACAGTGGGTGTGAGAACCAAAGTTCATTTACATGGCAGAACATTCCAACCAATCTCTTTGGGCTCTTTCAAAGATGTCGGGAAATTCAGACACTTTGCATCGAATAGATTTCTCATCCCTTTTATTAAGTACTTTTTACATAGATTATCTCCTCTCTCCAGCACTACACTACATATCTCATCTCTTTCCTTGGTGCATTCTTTGTTCAGCTTTCTTTAAGTCCGGGAGGCAGCCAAAGTGAAAGGCTTGGTTAGGCCAGGAAAGGAAATTCCGCATCCATACCACTGTCAGCTGACCTCAAATTCAATTCATCTCTGTATCCTGGAATACTTTCCCTGCCTGTTAGAAATGGTGCTGATAACCCGGACACTGATAATCCCTTCAAAGCAAGAGAAGTATCTTGTACGATTTTCAAAGTGCCCAAGGTGAGAGGAAGTGCAATACACAAATGCTTCCCAATGTAAAGTAGTAATGGCCCTTTAAGTCCATGGAGGCTTAGAGCCGGGCATCATTGAGGAAAAAAGAAAAGTATCCACTTTTAATTACAAATAGAATTAAAAAGTTACACAGGCTGTGGAACACTTCAAAGCCAAAACTAAGGTATTCCCAAAGACAAATGAAGGAAACAGAAACAGTATCGACATAAAGGGCCTGGGGCACAGGAACGAAGGTAATGGACTTTGTAAGGCTTCAGCATAGGGCAAGTGGAATTCAGTGAAACGAAGGGAAGGGGGAGGGCGAGATTGGTACGGGGAGGGGAAGGGAGCGGAAGGGCACCTAGGGTGGAAAGGACCCTGGGAGAGCAGAACGCAGAGACACTGAAGATAATGGTGGCATTACTGCCACCAGAGTTAAGATCCAGGTTAGAATAGATGCTAAGGGGAAAAAGGTACGTTCTTTTAACAACTCCCTTCCTGCATCCAAAGCCTTTCTTAACACCCAACTGGAAATTACATGCTAAGTTCCAGGGTCCATATCATGTAACTGGAGGGACTCTGAAGAAAGGGACATGCGTTACCAAGTACAGAGGTAGCAGTCATGTTTCTACTTTAAGCAAATGAGGAAAAAAACGTGGCAATTGTGAAAATGTAAGTTACAACTCTTTGGATGAGAATGGAAGTGGCTCTGAAAAGAGCCTTTGGGTTGGAGCGGGCCTCCGGGCACACTTACTTGGAGCTGGTGTACTTGGTGACGGCCTTGGTGCCCTCGGACACGGCGTGCTTGGCCAGCTCGCCGGGCAGCAGCAGGCGCACGGCCGTCTGGATCTCCCGGGACGTGATGGTCGAGCGCTTGTTGTAATGCGCCAGGCGCGACGCCTCGCCCGCGATGCGCTCGAAGATGTCGTTGACGAACGAGTTCATGATGCCCATGGCCTTGGACGAGATGCCCGTGTCGGGGTGCACCTGCTTCAGCACCTTGTACACGTACACCGAGTAGCTCTCCTTGCGGCTGCGCTTGCGCTTCTTGCCGTCCTTCTTCTGCGCCTTGGTCACCGCCTTCTTGGAGCCCTTCTTCGGGGCGGGGGCGGATTTCGCAGGCTCGGGCATATCAACTACACTAACCCTGCTAAAAGAGAGAAAAAAATTCTAAAATGCCCGTCTACATGCAGAGTCTCCTCTTTTATAGGGCATCTATGCAAATAAGGACTGCAAGAATATACAGCTCTGATTTGATAATGTATTCAGTGACGTAGGTATGTAAATTTGATTGCGTCATATCTTCCTTCTTATTGGTTGGATAGCGTACGATGATTTTTTTTTTTTTTACCCAATCCCAGCTCGCATTTTACACTTCCATCCACCACTATAACTGGCATCTTTTTGCTGGCTCCAGCACATTTCCTTTTTGCATTTCTTGCGGACGTTCTGTCGCAGATACCACTCGCTATGTCCGGGCGCGGGAAGCAGGGCGGCAAGGCGCGCGCCAAGGCCAAGACGCGCTCGTCGCGGGCCGGGCTGCAGTTCCCGGTGGGCCGCGTGCACCGGCTGCTGCGCAAGGGCAACTACGCCGAGCGGGTCGGCGCCGGCGCGCCCGTGTACCTGGCGGCCGTGCTCGAGTACCTGACGGCCGAGATCCTGGAGCTGGCGGGCAACGCGGCGCGCGACAACAAGAAGACGCGCATCATCCCGCGCCACCTGCAGCTGGCCATCCGCAACGACGAGGAGCTCAACAAGCTGCTGGGCCGCGTCACCATCGCGCAGGGCGGCGTCCTGCCCAACATCCAGGCCGTGCTGCTGCCCAAGAAGACCGAGAGCCACCACAAGGCCAAGGGCAAGTGAAACGTTTACAGAGTCTGCACTCCCAATTCCGAATATCAAAGGCTCTTTTAAGAGCCACCCATCTTTTCTGGAAAGCGCTGAAATACTACAGAATTGTTGGTGACGTTTAAGTCCTAGTGTTTGGTACGCGAAGTTCTTAAGGTATCCATCCTGCTATTTTAAAGTTTGATTGTTTTATAAACTGGACAACTCGTGCTCCCATTCTTTCCACACATTGGTCAGGCGGATATAAGAGGTTACGTTTCCGATGACAAGATCATAGATTTGTGAAACATGACATAAAATGCTCTTTATGCACAAACGATTCGGTATTAAGCAAATTGCAATTCCCTGAGAACGTAATTTTTAGGGTGTGGGCCACGTATGTGACAACGATGGAAATCAAGAACATACCTGATTCTGTTGAGATTGTTTAATGTAAAAGTGCACAGCGTTCACTCATGTACGTAATCACACATACACTATATTCAAACTTGCAGCCCGAAAGTCTAAAATATGCATGAAAGAAATGAGAGAACAAAGGAGACATATCTGGCCAATCACATGTCAGGGCGGGCTTTTTGAATTCTAAAGCCGATTGCATTCCTACTGAAAAAAAATTTTCGTTTCCGTCTTTGCACACAAAAAAGAAAAGTCCACTGAAATACACTAAATGAAACCTCGATTTTATCAACTCAATTTAAAGTACATTAGGAATTCATATAAACTGGAAATAAATTTGATTCTAATTTCTATATTCAAATCTTAGTGGAAATCCAATCATGTCTCAGAAAAAGCAACCAGAGAACCAATTAGATCACAGCGCGGGACCTACGAACCACGCCGATTTCTCCTATAAATAGGGTCAGAAACTGCAACTCATTAGTCTCCAGTCACTTTCCTTTTCTGTGTAATTGTGATGGCCCGCACGAAGCAGACGGCGCGCAAGTCGACGGGCGGCAAGGCCCCGCGCAAGCAGCTGGCCACCAAGGCGGCCCGCAAGAGCGCGCCGGCCACGGGCGGCGTCAAGAAGCCGCAC
This sequence comes from Proteles cristata cristata, assembly GCA_017311185.1. Classification (NCBI taxonomy): domain Eukaryota; kingdom Metazoa; phylum Chordata; class Mammalia; order Carnivora; family Hyaenidae; genus Proteles; species Proteles cristata. The sequence goes on along the minus strand of JAESUZ010005599.1, from coordinate 202,762 downwards.
CGCTACCGGCCCGGCACGGTGGCCCTGCGCGAGATCCGCCGCTACCAGAAGTCCACCGAGCTGCTCATCCGCAAGCTGCCGTTCCAGCGGCTGGTGCGCGAGATCGCGCAGGACTTCAAGACCGACCTGCGCTTCCAGAGCTCGGCCGTCATGGCGCTGCAGGAGGCGTGCGAGGCCTACCTGGTGGGCCTCTTCGAGGACACCAACCTGTGCGCCATCCACGCCAAGCGCGTCACCATCATGCCCAAGGACATCCAGCTGGCGCGCCGCATCCGCGGCGAGCGCGCGTAATTCCAGGAAGCTGTTTTCTCTGGACTTTGAAAAAGGCTCTTTTCAGAGCCACCTATTTTGTCAAAAACTGTTGTAACGCTTTCTTTCCTTATTGCTACCTTGGTGAACCTAGTTTCTCTTTATAAGGATATTCTGAAACTTTTAAATGCATCCACTGGGTTTTAGAACAACGAATCTGACTTGGATTCACAGTAATTGTGTTTAATGTATAACATTCTGTGACTTAATTTTTAAAAAGCCCTTAACTCACCAGGCAGGATGTGTTTCAAGCTGCGGTTGTTTGACAAGCTGACAGAATGGCCTGTAGCGGTCGTAAAGATCAGAAAGGATACTATTGCTGAGGGGGTTTCTCTCTTTACGTTCAGCCCTTTATAACCTTTTGGAGCATGAGAAAGGAACAACGTTTCCAATTCCCATCCTTGGGGAGTCAAAGACTAGGTGAATCAAATGAAATACATTATTTCTTTTTAATGGATCTGCACACCACTGTGTAGGCCTCAGTAGACTGAAAAGTAAATACAAACATGGTGTTTTATTCACATGGAGAAATTGGTCTTTATGCCATTACGTGATGTGTTATCAAAGTGTAAAGTTCAAAATAGCAAGCTGTCTCATAGGGAATTATTCTGATATATAACCCATCAGTAAGGGATATCAGGATAAACCTAGCTCAAAGGAATATAGGACATTATCAAGACTATCCATAGTTCAAGAAAGTGAAAGAAAGTAGAATAGTTTCCCCACAATATTCCTCTTTGACATAAAAATTGGAGCTTAAAGGCCGTTAAGCAATAAATACAGAAAAAGTGTTGTGAACCCTTCCCCTTTTCTGCCTTAAGACAGTATAAAAATTCTATAATGGAGACTTAAAAGCCCAGACAGGGACCAGACGGATCAGGAAACAAGCCTTACTGTTAGGTTCTTCCCATATACCTACCTTCCCATGCTTTTCAGCCCTTAGAAGCCTACAACTGCCTTCCTTTGTCCGGTCATTGCTCTACATATTGTTCTTTGTCAAAGATGCTGTGTAAGCTGCAGTAAGGCGCCTCCTTGAACTGCTCTTTCCTGGGTTTCTCCCATGTGTATATGAAATATACATGTTAATAAACTTCTCATTGTTTTTATCCTGCTAATCTGTGTTTTCTAACATGGACTCCAGCCCAGGACAAAGATGGATAGAGGGAAAACTTGCCTCCCTTACAAAAGAATGAGAACTGGAATAAAACCAAAAGAGCAAGTTTAGATAAAAAATGTTATTATTCTACGGCACAATCTCAACCCTTAGATAATCTTTACTGACAAAATTTTCATCTTGGATGGACAAAAATCACTGAAATTATCAACATCTACAAGTTATCTAAATTCATAGATTTTCACAGATACCAGGCCCTAATAAGCAGTCTAACAGAAGCACATACTCTTGAAAAACATAAACAAACAAACAACAACAACAACAAAAACCACTGTCAGGCATTTTAGACTAAGCTCTTATAACACCTACTTTAGATAAGCTCTTTACCACCCTGTTTATCTCCAATCAAGTCAGAGTCACACAATATCACTTGTTTAACTTGTTTCACGAAGGTGAAATTATGATTCAAAAAATATAAAATACATATGGGTCACAGAGAGTAATTAAATCATCAATGACTGAAAAAGGGAAAATGCTGTGAAAGGTTCAAAGAATAATTAAGAAATTAGGGTATTTATAAACAACTTAACACAGAAATACTGGAATGGCATTATTGAATGAGGTTAACACCAAATTAATAATGTCCAAAAGGCAATAAATCTTTGGAGTTAGAGCTGTTTCACCTGACAGAGGTTATTTACAGCCCTACCAAATAAACCCTACTAAATTTGATATATTCAGCCAGTAATAGTAACATTTAAGAGTGAGATGATCAAAGTCTATTGCCCTACAATTCTTGTGTAGTCTTTAACTTTTTATGATAGTAAACATCATGGCCCACCCTTTCTTCCATATTTCCAAGTCTCAGATAAAGTGCCTCATACTGTGAATCCTTACTGGAAAGAAATAAAAACATAGAACCTGCAAGATAAATTTCTATGAAACTGCATGGTGTGACTCATTGACATTGTACTCATCAATCAAATAAATACTAGATACTGGAACTTTTTATTGTTTCTAGACTCCACAGTGATTCACCTGATTTTCTTATCTGTCTCCCTTGGTCTTTGGTTCCAGAAACAATAACCATTCTCTGGTCTTCCTTTTCATAAGATGTTTTTACACTTCCACAGTGATTACTTAAGAAAACAAAACAAAAATACCAGTTTATACATTCTCTTGTACACAGGCTTAAGCTCTTTTAACCTATAATTGTGTTAGCAAACATTTTTGGATGGTCTCTTCTCAAAAAAAAATTTATACTTTTGGAAAAAAACATTAGCACAAAATTTCAAGAAGTCTCCATCTCTCTGCCTTTAAAGAACTCTGATGTTGACAATTTTTCTGCTTATGCATCTTTCCTTGCTTTGATGAGTAATGTATTCTTTGATAAGCCTTTGTTCGTTCCCTAACATGATTTTATTTTTTTAATCTTTTCACAATGCTTCATTCCAGTTCAGGGCCAGCCTCTGGGTAACTATATTTCTTAGAAATATAGATGGCCCTTGAACAAGGCAAGGGGTAATGACCCTTTGCACAGTTGAAAATCTAGATATTACTTTTGACTCCCCAGAACTTAGCTACTAATAGCCTACTGCAGACCACCAGCCTTACCAATAACATTAACAGTTAATAAACACATACTTTATAGATTGTATCATATACTGTATTCTTATAATAAAGTAAGCTAAAAATGCTACTAAAAATCATATTTTCAACTACATGGATGGAACTGGAGGGCATTATGTTCTGCAAAATTAGTCAAAGAAAGATAAATGTACTATGACTTCACTCATTTGAAGACTTTAAGATACAAAACAGATGAACATAAGGGAAAGGAAGCAGCAATAATATTTAAAAAAAAAAGGAAGGGATAAGACATAAGAAACTCTTAAGTACGGAGAACATTCGGTTGCTGGAGGGGTTGTGGAGGTGGCATGGGCTAAATGGGTAAGGGGCATTAAGGAAGACACTTGCTGGGATGAGTACTGGGTGTTATACACAGGGGATGAGTCACTAGACTCTACTCGTGAAATCATTGTTACACTATAAGCTAACTAACTCGGATGTAAATTAAAAAATAAGTTAAATAAATAAAACTATATAAAAAAGAAAGAAATCACAAAGGGAGATGACATTTGTAGTGCTTTATTGTGTTACTGAAAAACAATGTGCATGTAGGTGGACTCATGCAGTTCAAACCCATTATTCAAGAGTGAAGTTGACATTGAATTTCCACCATATTTCAAAGTCCATGTTAGCAAGATTTGGTGAAAAATCAACAGAGAGGGCAAGGAAGAATGCCGAAGCAGCACTCCTGATAGAAAATAATGCAAGCCACGTGTGTTATCCTAAATTTTCCAGTAACCACATGGTAACCTGAAAAGATACAATCATTTTAATAATATAGTCTATGTAATCCAAAATATCCAAATATTTTACTTTCAACATGTAATCAATGTAAACGCATGAATAATGCAATATTTACATTCTTTTTTTTTTAATCCTAAATCCTCTAAACTGGGTATATATTTCATTCAATCTGATGCTAAATTTTGTTTTTTTTTTATTTTTAACGTTTTTATTTATTATTGGGAAACAGAGAGACATAGTATGTGCATGGGGGTGGAGGGGGGCAGAGAAAGGCAGAGACACAGAATCTGAAGCAGGCTCTGCCCTCTGAGCTGTCCACACAGAGCCTGACAAGGGGCTCGAACTCACAAACCATGAGATCATGACCTGAGCTGAAGTCGGATGCTTAACCAACCATGCACCACCCTTGCGCCCAGGTGCCCCATTCTGATGCTAAATTTTGATTGGAAACAACTTGATTTGCATTTCACTACCATAAACTTTGCTGTTGTTCAAACATACCCCTAATTTTCCAATAACTGAACCGAGTAATAGCTTTTCAGTTTAAATTATTTAAAATAAAATTAAAAATTCAGTCCCTCAGAGAATTAGACACATTCCAAATGCTCAAAAGAGGGTCCAGATCACTTTATCAGACAATGGTTTCTTAAAAAGAATTGTGTTTGGGGTGTGAAGATGGTGATGGAAGCTGGTGGGTAAACCGGGAAAGTATATAAATGTAAATGTAACTATGTAAGTTTAGCACTGACCTCGAAAACCTAAGATTCGCACATACAACGATATGGGGGGAGGAGTCTGAACCTGAATCCAGATTACAAAATGCCAGATCGAGGGATTTAAGAATATTGTGCTGACAGCTCAGAGCCTGGATCCTGCTTCGGAGACTGTGTCTCCCTCTCTCTCTACCCTCCTCCGCTCACGATCTGCCTCTCTGTCTCTCGGAAGTAAATCAACGTTAAACAAAAATTAAGAATATCTAGAAGGAAGGCAATCCCTGGAGCAGGAAGACAGAACTTCCTCAGGCAAAGTGGCCGTGCCTGTATTCAACCCCTGACCCGGGGTTTACACAGTGACTGCCAGTCAACATGAGGGAACAAGCCACACAGCAGGTCACGGGCCGCAGAAGGTGAAGCGCAGGCGGAGCGCAGGCCCCGAGCAAGGGGACAGGCATCCCAACAAAATGCACCCCGCCCGCGACCCCCGTGCTCGCGACAGGCTGTGGACCGCGGCTCTTTCCTCATCCCTAACACCGTACTACCAACATCACTATTTGGCCTCCACGTAAAGGGTACAAAAATGCTTTCCGGGTACGACGGAAGCGAAACGCGCCACCGCATTTCAGATATGCGACTAGAATCCAGACCAGCGCAGAATGTCGTCAACGACTCGCGCACGGTGTGTAAGAATCCTCCCAGCTCAGCTCTGAGAAACAGACGTTAGCCTGATCGCTGCGACCATTCAGTCCCTCAAGAGACGTTTCCTCACACGCGCGTCCACCGGGCTGCTCTCGGGGACACCGCGAGACTTCTCCAATCGCGCCGCCACGCGCCGCCTCGCGCGCCATTGTGGGCGGGAATAAAGCCGCGGCCACGCCCCCTGCCCCGCCCGCCCAGCCGACCCGGCCTCCGGCGCGGTTCTCAACAAGGTCCGCCGCAGGGTTATAAATAAGAATTTCACTCTTCCTTCTTCAAGCTCTTTGCTGATTCCTTTTGCGGGTGAGGAAGGATGTCCGGCCGCGGCAAGGGCGGGAAGGGCCTGGGCAAGGGCGGCGCCAAGCGCCACCGCAAGGTGCTGCGCGACAACATCCAGGGCATCACGAAGCCCGCCATCCGGCGGCTGGCCCGGCGCGGCGGCGTCAAGCGCATCTCCGGCCTCATCTACGAGGAGACGCGCGGGGTGCTCAAGGTGTTCCTGGAGAACGTGATCCGGGACGCCGTCACCTACACGGAGCACGCCAAGCGCAAGACGGTCACGGCCATGGACGTGGTCTACGCGCTCAAACGCCAGGGCCGCACGCTCTACGGCTTCGGGGGCTAAGATTTTCTGAATTGAAGCGAATTCTGCTGAACCCCAAAGGCCCTTTTCAGGGCCACCTACCCATCCACTTAAAGGAGCTAGAGACGCTGGTGTTTTCTGCTTGCGGCAACTCTGGTTACTGAATGTGCTTTGTGATCCGAGCGTCAGGACTTCTCATACAATTCGCCATGTTTTCTTTTAGGAACAGCAAATGTTAATTCAGACAACTTAACAAGACTTAACAGTCATGGGGCCCCCTGAGTGGCTCAGTCGATATATGCGACCAACTTCGGCTCAGATCCTGATCTCACGGTCCGTGGATTCGAGCCCCGCATCGGTCTCTGTGCTGACAGCTGCTAGCTCGGAGCCTGCTTTAGATTCTGTGTATACCTCACTCTGACCCTCCCCTGCTGACACGCTTGCTCTCTTTAAGAAAAACAAACAAAACATTAAAAAAAGACAATCCAGGGCTTTTACCAACAAAGGTGTTTCTAGTTAAGACGCCCTCCTATTTCGCTGGCCATCACTTACAGGTGAGTTTCATACATTATTGGTAGGTTACACAGATTTTTTTAAATACAGTTCCTATTTTACTAGAAATTAAACCTTGAATATTAACTGGAGGAAAATGAAGTTAACGCTAGTACTTGAGTAACTAAGGAAGGGTTTGATGAGAAATTACACTTAAGTTGTAGAGCGGAGCCACCAATGAGCAGGCCTACGTGGCACATGGGAACTTTTTCGCCCCATTTCCCCTTCAGAAAGTGAAATGATTGCCAATGGAACATAATTAAGCCACAAAGATTTGGGGATTTGTCTTAACCTTGTCACATTATTCCCTGATATTCTATAATGTTAAGTCCTCTCACAAGCCCTCTGGGGCCTCTTCTTTAAAGCCAGAAAGGGAGCTACAAGAACACCTACTTGGCTCCGTGCTAAGGCTCAGCCTCTGGCAATGTTTTCTGATGTGTGGATTCTTGCAAAGGAAAGTGGGAGGGCTCTCCAAAATGACCAGGCAAATTGTCTTTTGTGTCTTCACTTCAGGAGAAAGTCAAGGGCAATAGCCTATTTAAGAGCACTTCAAGGTGCTTTGTAGCCTTTACCCTTACCTCTTGGCATCAATTTCTGCCTCCAGGCAAACTGAACCAGAGTATAATAGGGGTGGGGAGGGAACGGTTATGTTAACATTCTTTGGGTTCTTAGCTTTTATTTTTCCTGACAGGTCCTGTGATGGCCTTAGGGTGGCCTCCAGGGTTCCCCCTCTTAGTGCTCACCCTTGTAATCTAGCCCCTTGAGTGTGGATATGACCTGTGACTTGTTTCCAACCCACATAGTACTACAAAAGTGACAGAAGGTAATTTTCCGTATATGATTATTGTTAACTAACTAGCATTTATGTTACGTAATATCTATCCTCCTTGACTCTTGCATGCTGGCTTTGATGGACCAAGTATCCATGCTGACACACCCAAACGACAAGAAACTCAGGGGGCTCCTTGGGAAGTGGGGGAGGCCTACAACCAAAAGCCTACAATCCTTCAAGCCAACAGCCCCAAAGAAAGAAAATAAGATCCTCAACCCTACAAGCACAAGGAAACAAATTCAGCCAAGCAGTGAGCTTGTTAGAGGATATTTCCCCAGTCAAGCATCCAAGAGACCTCTATCATAGCTAACATCTCAATTGCATCCTGATCTAGGACTCGGCTAAACGATGCCCAGACCCACAGAAAATGTTACATTATACATGTGTATTGTTTTTAAAGAGTAAACTCAAGGTAATTGTTGTGCAGCAATAGCTAATACAGTTAGCTAACACACTTAGCATCTCCAATCTGTGTTCTATCTACAATAACGTAAGATGAACTGAAGATGCAATCTTCATGTAATGAAGACATACATTTAAAAAAGGGAAAAGGGGGATAACCTATAGTGGGAGCATTCCCTTTCACAACTATGTAACCTTCAACACTCATCCCCAACACTAAGCATAAGCATACATGGGTAATGCCGTGCAGACCTCCCTAATATCAAAACTTTAAACAATGTCATGTAGTCAACAACAACACATCTAAATCATTTTACTTTTAGCAGCACAAAAACAAATGATCTACTTTCCAATAATTAGTACTTGAAACCCATTGATTGTCATCCATATCTTGTAACCCCTGCATACCTAGATCTTTTCTTACTCTTGTTTCATTTTAGTTTGTCTGTGTGTAAATGAATACAGAAGGATACATCATGAGCAAGAAAAAGATATAAATGTGGATCAAAATTACGGTTTCAGAAAATGACTCAGCAGGCTGTACAGTTGATTACATCAATAGCATAAAGGCAAAATAAAATGGATAATAAAATTTTTACTGTAAATTTGAAGAATTATCTTTGAAACAGTCTACAATAATAGCTATGATTAAATTCTGCAGATCAGTATTCTCCCAAGCCTAGTTCAGATTATAAAATGATTGACATAAAGAGTTTGGTGTACTTTGCAAAATAATTTCTCATTGCACGAATTAGCCTTTGTGAAATACATAGAATTATAGTTATAATGTGGGCATTTTAACTAAAACAAATAACCAATGTACAAAAATTGAAACATAGAAAACTTTAAGTCCCAGACACCTACTATGAAATCATTTTAAAGTGTAAATGAGGGAACAAAGAACAAATTAAAAATTTAAAGAACACACACAAAAACACAACTATTTGTTTCAGAGCTTTAGCCAAATTCCTATTATACACATTTCACATAATGTACGCGGCTCTAAAGAGTAACATAAGTTCCAATAAACATGCCATACTAAAATACTTCTCACATTTTATGGAAACAAATCTGTAAAAAGACAAAACATGCTTTAAGAAGCCTGCTAAGGGACCTTGCTATTACAACTCTGTATATGCAAAATTGAGCGGCTCTACAAAGAGCCTTTAAAAAGAGCAAAATGAGGGGCGCCTGGGTGACTTAGTCGGTTAAGCGTCCGACTTTCGCTTAGGTCATGATCTCGCGGTTCGTGGGTTCGGGTCCCGTGTCGGGCTCTGTGCTGACTGCCAGCTCAGAGCCTGGAGCCTGTTTCAGTCTGTGACTCCCTCTCTCTCTGACCCTCCCCTGCTCACGCTGTCTCTCTCTCCCAGAAATAATAAAACATTAAAAAAAAAAAGAGCAAAATGTTGAAAAACTTTTAATTGGCGCTGGTGTACTTGGTGACGGCCTTGGTGCCCTCGGACACGGCGTGCTTGGCCAGCTCGCCGGGCAGCAGCAGGCGCACGGCCGTCTGGATCTCCCGGGACGTGATGGTCGAGCGCTTGTTGTAATGCGCCAGGCGCGACGCCTCGCCCGCGATGCGCTCGAAGATGTCGTTGACGAACGAGTTCATGATGCCCATGGCCTTGGACGAGATGCCCGTGTCGGGGTGCACCTGCTTCAGCACCTTGTACACGTACACCGAGTAGCTCTCCTTGCGGCTGCGCTTGCGCTTCTTGCCGTCCTTCTTCTGCGCCTTGGTCACCGCCTTCTTGGAGCCCTTCTTCGGGGCTGGAGCCAACTTTACTAATCCAGGCATGATAAACAATCCCAAGATTAAAAAAAAAATGAGATGAGCAAGAAAAAACATAAAGGAAAAATCCCGAGTATTCATCCGAGGCATATACAAATGAGGGCCAAAAATTCAGAATTTTGATTGGACTGTACTGACCAATAGATTTATAGTATGTAAAACGGGAGTCCCAAACCTGCTTTTTTATTGGGCGAAAAGAGTAACTCTTCCAAGGAATCCAATAGATTAATTTACAATACCTCTTCATCACTGTAAGTACATTCACCCAAAGAAAGCAAAAGGAAAAAAAAAACCCTCAATAAATCCTAGTATTTCATTTTGAAAGTAGAAACCTTCTCACTAAGAGGCGAAAGTGAAGGTAGGAAATTATATTACATAGCCCAGTCCAGCCCTCACTGCAGCTCCTTTGGATTTCTCATAAATTCTCCAGGACACCTCGGGTCTCTTCTGACAAAATCCTGATATGCTAGACTATTATCATTAAGAAATATTCTCAAAAGACTCTCGATAATCGTATTTTTCAAGTTTCAGCATTGCAAACATTTTCATCAATGCTCACGACATTAGACCCCAGCAGACATTTTAAATTCATTGAAACCAAACATCAGAGTCCAATGACCAGTTTGAGCCAAACCCAGTATTATAAAGAACTAGGGTTCCAAAATATTGGGATTGTAAAGCACGAATCGTAAAATATAAAATTCCTTATGTCTTAACAGTATGTCCTAGACCATACTACAATGAACTAGATATTTGTTGTAAATACAATGACGTAGAACTCATGAAATACTTATACAAAGGAAGTTTCAAATAGATGAGGACAGGAAATGCCTCCCGGATGAAAACAAGATAACTGCAGAAAGTGGTGAACTTTTTGAATAGAAATTTCAAAGTACTGTCTCTTTCAAGTACCCTGTATTTTATGTATACAAAGACTAGAGACGTTCAACAGTATTACTTACGAGAGTTATCGAGTTTGTTGGTCATATTTGTTAGTGTGCCAGGCATTACAAAGAAAACAAATGACTTTTTTTCCAAGGGGACCGGGAAGACGTCAGATCATTGAAACTAACCAATCAGAACCTTGCACGGAAGAGCTAACCCAATGCTGAGTCGCTGGGAGCACTTCCGGAATGGAGCTCCAGTTGTCTACCAGGGATGGCCAACAATCCAATCAGAGTGATGCTGCTTCCGTATAAATGCAGAGGCGCGCGGCTGCCCGCGTCTCCTGCTTTGGCCGGGAAGCCATGGCCCGCACGAAGCAGACGGCGCGCAAGTCGACGGGCGGCAAGGCCCCGCGCAAGCAGCTGGCCACCAAGGCGGCCCGCAAGAGCGCGCCGGCCACGGGCGGCGTCAAGAAGCCGCACCGCTACCGGCCCGGCACGGTGGCCCTGCGCGAGATCCGCCGCTACCAGAAGTCCACCGAGCTGCTCATCCGCAAGCTGCCGTTCCAGCGGCTGGTGCGCGAGATCGCGCAGGACTTCAAGACCGACCTGCGCTTCCAGAGCTCGGCCGTCATGGCGCTGCAGGAGGCGTGCGAGGCCTACCTGGTGGGCCTCTTCGAGGACACCAACCTGTGCGCCATCCACGCCAAGCGCGTCACCATCATGCCCAAGGACATCCAGCTGGCGCGCCGCATCCGCGGCGAGCGCGCGTAAGTTCCTTAACGAAGGCGCCAACTTTAAACCCAAAGGCTCTTTTCAGAGCCATCCACTTTAATCCATAACGGATGCTGTGACACTTGACAAGTAAATCTCTTTCTTAACGGAGCTTAAACTTAAAGCTTGAAAAGCCGTTAGGGACTGTCTTAAATGTAAGCTCTCAAGGCTTTGGCCTTCCGAAGCTTCCCGAAATATTACTTAAATGGTTGTACTCTCAAGCCCCTATTGCACGGGATTTTTACATAGGTCCTATACATACAAGTTTCCTTCTGGCTCTCCCATTCATGGATTTTACTCTAAAGCTTCGAGTATGGCCTGTTGCACTTTTGGTATTGGGGCTGTTTCCTTGGCTCTTCCATCCTATATGCTCCGACTTTTTGAACATTAAATTAGTTCAAAGGGTGGTCCTTTGTGGCCTTTTGGGGGCTGGACTGAGCCTTCAAGGTTTCTGAGGCTTCGAGGCTTTCCCAGAGTTCACCTTGTTGAAGTTATGCAATCCCAAGGGCCCACAACCCTTGGTGGGCACTTAGCTCAACAAGATTTGGGGACCCAACTCCCTAGCAACCTCCAGACCTTTAAGAAAGGTAATCAAAGATCTCCCCCTAATCATCTTACCAGTAGCCAAGACTTGGGTTTTAGCTGGAGTAAAAAAAAGTAAGGTCCGCAGCGTTTCCTGAGAACCTACCATCTATAGTTACTGGGAATTCTACAAGAGATTCAACAACTAAGAATGGCTTGGGTGGGTCTCAGAAAGCACCTCTGGGAATGAAGAACCCAGCAGTGAGGATCCTTTTAACTGACCCCCCCCTTTTTTTTTAAGATTTTTATTTTAAGTAATCTCTATACCTAAAGTGGGGCTCGAATTTACAACGCCAAGATAGATTCACATGGTCCACTGACAGCCCTTAAGTGCCACTCAAAAAGGCACTTTCGGTTTTCCTAAATTCTCTCTTAATGCCAAATTTAAATCTCATGAGAGTACTTCATATTTGTCAGTAAAACATGACAATCCTTTGGAAGCTGGAGAGTTTTCTGGCAGAAAATATTCTGTTCTCTCTCCATGTAAGAAAATGGTCTGATGCTATTACTTATTAAACAGATATTCCCTTCCCATGAAAATAACAAGTCCCTCAATTTCTACACCGGTAACTGAATGGAAAGGAAATCAGGAATTCTGTTCTAAAACTATTCAGGGAGTTATTTGGAAATGAAGTATGTTTACTGGCTGGGATACTATACTATTTGGAAGGATTTCATCTATCATCTATTTAAACATTTCAGCAAATTTGAGTTTAGAGGTGGGAAAAGGTATCCCCAACTATAGAACTGAGAAACTTGAATCCAAAAAAACTTTTAATGCACTCTTTCACCTCAAGGATCACTAAGGAAAGTGGTACACTTCATTGACAAAGCTATAAATAAAGTGCACAGACAAGTCAGCCATAGCAGGAAGTCCTGGAGGTTTTGTAGAAGAAATTTTTGTTCTTGGAACTCCATCAGACATTGAGACTGTAGGCTTGGGAATAGGGAACTCTGTTGGTGCATGTAGAATAGAGCTTACCTATCCATGACTATAATCCCTGGAGTGGTGGATATTTGTAATGTTGAATAAGGCATTCATATTAGACTGTGGTTTCTCATATCCTATACTTTCTTTGAAATTCTAGCACAATGAGTTTTTAAATCTGTGTTCTGTCTCACCAGATGTTGGTCATCAAGACATGAAGACCTAGTGGGCACAGAAAGCATCTTTTTATGTCATTAAATCCACCAGAATATCTAGAATGGTCCTTTGCCTGAATAAACACTCAGAAAATGTTTTAGTTAAGTAGCAATTTTAAAAAAATTATTGGACGAACAGACTACTGTTTAGGACAGTCCTGAGTATAGAAATAAAACATTAGGGGCACCTGGGTGGCTCAGTTGGTTAAGTATCCAGCTTCGGCTCAGTTCATGATCCATGGTCCATGAGTTCAAGCCCCACGTTAGGCTGTGTGCTGACAACTCAGCCGGGAGCCTGCTTTGGATTCTGTGTCTCCCTCTCTCTCTCTGCCCCCAGCCCTGCTCACACTCTGCCTCTCTCTCTAAAAAAATAATAATAAACATTTAAAAAATCGTAGAGTTTGTGTAATTTTAATAAATAATTTTCCTAAGTAGAAATAAATTTATTGAGTGATTACAATGGGTCAAAAGTCAGGTATAAGGTTCCACAATATAAGAAAAGTTCAGGGGCGCCTGGGTGGCTTAGTCGGTTAAGTGTCCGACTCTCGCTTGGGTCATGATCTCGCGGTTCGTGGGTTCGAGCCCCGCGTCGGGCTCTGTGCTGACTGCCAGCTCGGAGCCTGGAGCCTGTTTCAGTCTGTGACTCCCTCTCTCTCTGACCTTCCCCTGCTTACGCTGTCTCTCTCTCTCTCCTAGAAATAAATAAAAAAAATATTAAAAAAAAAAAGTTCAATAGTTACCTACTAGTATTATCTGTTATATACAATTATCATTGTATTATTTATCTATTATTTCTATTATTCTATTATTTATCGTTTCTTTACAGATAAGGAAACTAAAGGTAAGAAAGTTTCAGAAAATAAAGGACAAAGCCAAAACTTTTCCCATTGGGCATTACTGTACTAAACAACATCATCAGTATAATACCCATCAGTTACCCTAAGGGCTTTCTACCTTGGAACAGCTATGAAAGGAAGACTGACATATTTACCTTAATTCTTTCATATATGTTAAAGGAAATGGATGCACTTTAAAAATTTACAGAATCCTATATGATTGTGAAGTTCTACTATACTATAATCATTAGAGCCAGTTGCACAGAGATAGAACCAATGCATAACAATAAAAATATAACATTAGCTAGCATGAATAATCTTTAGCCTTCTTGCCAACCATCCAAACAAAACTCATGTTCAGACACACACATATCACACACAATATTTTTCATCTTAAAAGTTATACATTGAAATAGTAGTACTTGACATCAAATTGCTTTTAATAAATTTTTATTTTATTGGAGAAAGATCACAGATATGACTCAGGTCACATTTCATATGTACCTACTGGTATATAAAGTCATATGCCCATTTCAGGTTTACTTGTTTTGCCTGAAATTACATATCACTTTTTTTTTTTTTAAACAACAGCAACTTATTGCCTCATAATTCTGGAGGCCAGAAGTCCCAAATCAAGCTGTCAGCAGGGTCACACTCCCTCTGAAGGTGTTAGGAGAACCATTCAGGCCTCTCCTAGCTTCTTTTTTTTTTTTTTAATGTTTTTATTTATTTCTAGGGAGAGAGAGAGACAGCGTGAGCAGGGGAGGGTCAGAGAAAGAGTTGAGTCACAGACTGAAACAGGCTCCAGGCTCTGAGCTGGCAGTCAGCACAGAGCCCGACGCGGGGCTCGAACCCACGAACTGCGAGATCATGACCTAAGCGAAAGTCGGACGCTTAACCGACTAAGCCACCCAGGCGCCCCCATATCACTTTTTTTTTTTAATGTATAATCTCCGAATGACCAGAAGCTTTCTCTTATGGAAATGAGAGCTAAAAAATCAAGGCAATTCAGAAATTTTATTTCATTCTGCATACACTTCCTACCGCATTTGGCCACAGTAGGAGATAGTGATATTTTATATCTGAAGATATTTTTGCTACGAAAATGTTATAAATGTTTTTGTTCTCTTTTTGCAGTAACCAACCCCAACACCTTTGGCAGCATAGCATACATCAGAAAGTAAGGGAGGTAAAGCCTCAGTCAAGCCATGGGGAAGAGGGGCATAAAAGGGGCAGAGAAATTTATTACTCTTGGCTTCCTACCCAGAAAGACAAAATAAAATTACTAAATCTGATTAATACCTGGGGAAAATCCCACCCACTGGATAGATTAAAAACTCAGTCAATTAAAATGAGATATCACCTCACACTTGTCAGAATGGCTAAAATCACACAAGAATCAACAGGTGCCTGCGAGGATGTGGAAAAAAAGGAATCCTCTTGCACTGCTGGTGGGAATGCAAATTAGTGCAGCCTCTGTGGAAAACAGTGTGGCGATTCCTCAAAAGATTTAAAATAGAATTCCCCAAAGGCCCAGTAATCACACTACTGGGTATTTATCAAAAAAAATTTTAAACACTAATTTAAAGGGGTACATGCACTCCTATGTTTATTGCAGCATTACTTACAATAGCCAAACTATAGAAGCAGCTCAAGTGTCCATTGGAAGATGAATGAATAAAGTAGATGTAGTATATAGATAATGGAATATTATTCTGCCCTAAAAACAGAATGAAATCTTTTCATTTGCAACAACTTGGACCAGCTAGAGAGTATAATGCTAAGCGACGTAAGTCAGAGAAAGACAAATACCATATGATTTCACTCATATGTGGAATTTAAGAAACAAAACAAAACATGAGCAAAAGGGAAAAAAAGACAGAAAGACCAAACATGAAGCAAATTCTTAACTACAGAGAACAAATTGGAGGTTACCAGATGTGGGGGCTAATGGGTTAAATAGAGGATGATGATTAAAAAGAACACTTATGGGGGATGGGGGGGTATATTTAAAAACAAAGCAAAACAAAAAAAATCCTTAGTCAATTAAAAAGTAGTGGAAAAACTTGACAAAGAAGGCTAAGGCCCTAAGGCATAGTTTCTTGAGAGAAAAGAATAGAAGCATTATCAATTTGCCATTGATAATAATGGCACCCAATTGTTAAATGTCATCAAAGCACATTGTCAGAGACTGGAGTCTTTAGCTAAGGAAATTTACTCATGAGCATGGAATGGAAATGGAATTGGGAAAATTCTCCCAGGTAGAGATGAGAGAATGGCAGGGAAAGAAAGTTGTTTAAAAAAAGAAACAGAAGAACCAGGAACAACTGACAGGGCACTAAAAGGAAAATCTGCGTAGTTACTGCGCTAGGTAATGCAAGCAAGAAGTATTATTATGAAACAATTTGCCTGCAAAGTTCTCACTTGAACCTAAGGTGACGAGGGAGCCACTAACCCTGAGACAAGTCACAGAATGACCAGAATTTCAGCGTTCGGGGCTGGAGAAACTGCAATCAGGATACTGGGTAGGAAACAAGGGGATCATCCCAAGTGTGAGAGGATACAGAGAGCACGTGAGAAAGGCGGAAATGTCAGTTACCGAGACTCTAAACATCAAACCGATTTGGTGACTGAGTAAGAGAAACAATTTGGGCCTCAATCCAGTGACAAGATTTCAGTGTGCCGCCGCCAGTTAGGCGTCAGGCACTTAGTAAGCAGAAAGGAGAAAGTGGTTACTTCAGAGGGGTGCTAAAAATTACTTTTGCTTCTCATTTATGCCACGCACATAAGTGCCCTCCTGCAGTTAAGAAGATTCGACGATGTGCTTCTATGCTAGGATAGCTTATTTACGTGTTTATCTACTTATTTATATTAATTGATTGATTGACTGAGTGACTGACAGGGTTGTGTGCTTCTCACAGGGGCTCCTGACGTCTCTAAGTGTCAATCTCACAGGTTTTTCATTAAGACAGTCGTAGTCTTCTCTACCCAGGACTTTAGCTATAACAAAAATTGGGGGAGATGGATAAAGATTTAAAGAAGTTCTGATGCCCATGAAAACTATCGGAAAGGAATCTGAAATGCTACGTAAACCAAAGTAAAAATAGGCCCCTGACTAAATCATGATAAGCTGTGTCTGATGCATTCCAAAGGGCTTCTGAAGTAGATAACTCACAATAGGCCTAAAATAGAATTACAATAACTCTACTACCTTCTGGATGAAGCTTAAAAAATGAAACCAAAAACTCTACTCCCTTTGCAGCTGATATAATACATGGGGCACAGTGTAAAGAAATAGATACTAGATACAAAGAAACCTGTATTTAGACCCAGGTCCACTGTTTACTAACAAGCCGGTTCTTAGTATCTCTTCCTTCCAAGTCACAATTTTCTTTTTCTTTCTTTCTTTCTTTCTTTCTTTTTTTCATTTTAAGTTTATGTTTCAGAGAGAAAGAGAGAGAGTGCATAAGCAGAGGAGGGGAAGAGAGAGAGGGAGAGAAAGAATCGCAAGCAGGCGCCACACTGCCAGCACGGAACCCAGCACAGGACTTGATCTAACCTGAGCTGAAACCAAGAGTCAGACGCTTAACCAACTGAGCCACCCAGGCGCCCTCAAGCCACAATTTTTCTAACTGTGAAACAAGCATTTCAACTATACCGAATCTGAATGCTTCATTGGGAGGTGGTGACTGTCCTGTAAACTCTAAGGACTACAAGAGATACTCCACAGTCATTCTGAGCAGGCACTGAGTGCCACATGCCCGCCTTATCCTCTGACCCCGCAGGACTCCCCACCAGAAGGCACGCGCTCATCCTACATATGAGAAAGCTCACGGGTCTCTTGCCACTTATGTTCTCTGGTCCATACAACCTCTTGTCCTCAAAAAGATTCTTTTGATCAATATTTCACTTTTCCCCATTTATCCAGACTTCATTCTCAAACAAGCCACAGTCACAAAGGATTTGGGGGCTCTTTCTGGAAAGGAAAAATTGTGAGCTGCAGCTGTGATTCAGAAAAATTAAACCCTTGCTTAGAACAGCTAGGAAGAGGGGGTGCCTGGGTGGCTCAGTCAGTTAAGCTTCAGAATTCAGCTCAGGTCATGATTTTACGTTTCGTGGATGTGAGTCCCATGTCAGGCTCAGTGCTGACAGTTTCAGAGCCTGGAGCCTGCTTCTGATTCTCCCCCTGTCTCTGCCCTTTCCCTGCTCATGCTCTCTTTCTCCTAAAGTAAATAAACATTAAAAAAAAAAAAAAAAAGAACAGCTAGAAAGATACTCTCAGGCTGCATTCCCCAGCACTGTTTTAAGTTTAAAAATAATAAATTTTATTAAGCTATTAAGCACTATGCGTAGGAGAGTGAGGCTGCAAACCTAGAAAAAAAGTAAAAGGGTACCTGAACCTCAAGGAATCTGTGCCCATTGGAGATGTGTCCAGCAGCTTCTTTCCTGCTTTGGACTTTATGGATGGTCTGGGGAAACCAACAGACACCTTCTCCATACTTAAAGCATAGCGGGTAAGAAAGTGACATTAAAATACAGTTATCAAAGTGTATTTCTTTTAAGGGTGTGTTTGCAGTGATGTGTTTCATTACGAACACATCAAATAACAACGAGCACCAGGCGTAATAATGAAGGTCAGCGCCAAGAGCTCAGAGGAGTGCAAACTTCATCTCAAGACACCTGCCGTACTACAAAGTAATGAATAAACGTCGTGATATCATTACTTCAAAAGCCACAGTCACAAGCAAAATCCAGGGTGATTAGCTGCCTACACACATAATAGAGAGAAATGCCAAACTGCATTTACTCCTTGAGAAAATAAAGATAGAATGTTTCCCCCTCCAGGTACACAGCCCCATAATGATCTGGAGGACTCAGATTTTTGCCAAGATTTCCCTGTAAAACTAAGTGGACTTCCCTGGAAAAAAAAAAAAAAGCCACCTCGGCCCTGGGGACTAAGCAGACACGAGGAACGGCCAGATCAACCCACCTAGAATCCAATTATTTTGCTCCGGTCTCCGGGAACGTTGTAACAAACCACGCAAACTCCCAGTTTTCTTCTTTTACTGCGTTTCACCTTTTCCATTCCTTTATTATTCAGCATAAATATTGGCTGAAATATGGCTCCCCGGGACCTCTCAGCAGTCTAGGGGAAGGAATCTGGCAGAGAATTTAAATTCTAAACCACCGGAGAGGACTTTTACACTTTTTACTGTTCCTTAGCATCAGGTGGTAAAGAAGTATACAGCTTTCGAGAAGAGCGTGAATAGTGTCCCAGAGGAGGACTCAGTCTGACCAAGGGAAACAAAATCCAAGAATTCCTATTGCTCCAAAATATACACAAGTTTTAATGTCTCAGCCTCTAACTGGGGCAGTATTTTCTACCACTGGGGCCTTGCAAGCCAAGAGCACCTTCTGATTGGCTAACCCTCAACAGCCTCTGCAAACCAATGGGAGAGGAAACTTTAGGAAACATCCAGACTATAATTGCACCTTCTTCAGACCGGCTTCCTAGAGAACAGCCCCTTTTCTAAACATGTCCGGGCGCGGGAAGCAGGGCGGCAAGGCGCGCGCCAAGGCCAAGACGCGCTCGTCGCGGGCCGGGCTGCAGTTCCCGGTGGGCCGCGTGCACCGGCTGCTGCGCAAGGGCAACTACGCCGAGCGGGTCGGCGCCGGCGCGCCCGTGTACCTGGCGGCCGTGCTCGAGTACCTGACGGCCGAGATCCTGGAGCTGGCGGGCAACGCGGCGCGCGACAACAAGAAGACGCGCATCATCCCGCGCCACCTGCAGCTGGCCATCCGCAACGACGAGGAGCTCAACAAGCTGCTGGGCCGCGTCACCATCGCGCAGGGCGGCGTCCTGCCCAACATCCAGGCCGTGCTGCTGCCCAAGAAGACCGAGAGCCACCACAAGGCCAAGGGAGAAGTTCATACCCACTCACTGTCCCAGCCCAAACAGCCAAAAAGGCTCTTTTCAGAGCTGCCAAAATTCTCTCCCGAGAACTGTGACCCTAATGGTTTGTAAGCAAGAGGAAGGAGGCGAGGCCTGGGCCGGGTCCGCCACCTTCACCGCTGGCGCTGCAAGCGGACCAATCAGAAGCCTGGGCGGTAATATTTGATTAGGAGGCTCGAGATGAACGTAAGGAGGCTGGCGATGGCGAAGCAGGCGGGGAGTGGTTACCTGAGTAGCAGTTAAAGCTCTTTTGCCTGAAAATGGTGGGTGGCTCTGAAAAGAGCCTTTGAGAATTCCGAGGCAGGACATCGCGCCACAACCTTTACTTCTTCTTAGGCGCAGCCTTCTTTGCCTTGGTCGCCTTGGGCTTGGCAGCTTTGGGCTTGGCCGCCTTGGGCTTCGGGGCCTTGGCCTTGGCGGGGCTCTTCGCCGCCTTCTTGGGCTTGGCCGCCTTCGCCTTCTTGGGGCTCTTGGCCGCCTTCTTGGCCGCCGCCGCCGCCGCGGGCTTCTTGGCCTTCTTCGGGGTCTTCTTGGCGCTCTTCTTGGGGGTGCCGGCCCCCGCCGCCTTCTTGGGTTTCTTGGCCGCCCCGGCAGCCTTCTTGGGCTTGGCCGCGCCCGCCTTCTTGGCTTTGGGCTTGGCCTCCCCGGAGGCCGCCTTCTTGTTGAGCTTGAAGGAGCCCGAGGCGCCGGTGCCCTTGGTCTGCACCAGGGTGCCCTTGCTCACCAGGCTCTTGAGGCCCAGCTTGATGCGGCTGTTGTTCTTCTCCACGTCGTAGCCGGCGGCCGCCAGCGCCTTCTTGAGCGCGGCCAGGGACACGCCGCTGCGCTCCTTGGAGGCGGCCACGGCCTTGGTGATGAGCTCGGACACGGGCGGCCCGGACGCCTTGCGCTTTCCGGCGGCCACGCCGGGCTTCTTTGACTTCTTCTTCACAGGTGTCTTCTCTGCAGGTGCGGGAGCGACGGGGGCAGCTGGCGCGGTCTCCGACATTTTTCCGCCTTGCCAACAAAGAGAAAAAGTAAGCTCAAACTGTCAGGACGGCGTGGCTCGGAGGCCGGCGGCTGGGGGTTTATATAGCGAGTGGCTGAGTGATGATTGGTTGCCTGCACCGGGCGCCGCGCCGCTCAGAAGGGCTCCGCTCTGCAGTGTGGCTGTGTTTCTTTCCCCTTAAAAAAGAAGAAAAACGTAAGAAATCTGGGCATGAAATAATTAGAGATTTGGGGGAAACGGATCCGAGAGTCTTCAGGCTTCATTCCTGCCTTATTTGCTATCCCTAGTTTCAAAAGCAGTACCCTGAAACTTCCCTCATTCCCCCAACTCTCTTTAAAACTTCGGTCAAACGGAGACAACTTTCAGATTTTCCTTAAAAATACTATTTCCCTCTGCTCCCTTTGCACGTCTGTCTTCCAGGGCATTGATCTGCACATTCTTTTCTTTGCAAATTTATAGAAGTAGGCTCATTTTTATTTGAACATTCGAGGAAAAACGCTTTTTTCGCGAGAGCAATAGCACAGGTCTCCCACAGTTGTTTGCACTAAGCACTGGGAATTGGCAAAGGAGAGAAAATTCTACGTACAAGATGGATAACTATTTTTTTAATAGAATCTTTTTTAAGTATTTGAGTGGCCAGTGTGTGAACAGGATTTGATCCCCCTATTTAGGTGAATTAAACATTTTAGGAAGGATGGGGGCCGAGGTTGCTCCATGCGTTTTCCAGATAAACAGCTCTTAATAGCAACTCTCCCAACATAGTAGTAGACTAGATTTTCAGACCTAGAACCGGCATGGTAGATCAACTACAAAGAAGAAAAGAATCCTGAAACAATAGAATGTCAGGTCTACATCATATGAGTTGAAGAATGGAAAGCTATGTGCTTATATCCGATCCTCTTAAAACTAAATTACTTAATGACAGCATGTCTGTAAGATTTTTTTCTTCCAATATTTAACATAGAATTTTGTACATGTTTCCCGTATTTCAAAATTGAATTTAAAGTACAAATATTTGACTCATTTTCAACATTGCAAGCAAGGACACAAGGTGAAAAAGAAAAAATTTTCATTGAAATCGCTTTCTGGATTTTCACAATTCTCCTCGGGCTTTTGACTACCAGGCAATGAACTATGCTGTAACAACCTATATACATTGGCTACATATGCCCACCTAAGGAGTTGAGCAAACATTTCACAGCAGATATGACCCACTTTATTATTCCATGTCTTGTAGTTTACAACAGAGCTAATGAAATTGGGTAAATATTGGATAATGAAGCACAAGTGCAATATTATTGACCAAATAATCAGATAATGTAATTAAGCTACATGTTTGTGAAAATAAACAAGTAAGAAAAGTATTTTGGTGTTACGTTTCTTCTAACAAATACTTTATTTCCAAAAATGTAGTTATTCCAGATTCCATTCGATGGTGATTTAAGAATTTTCTTCCATACATCCAAAGTAGGATAATCAGTTTTAAAGATGTCAGCCCTCCACAGTTACTTACTCCATAAAACTCACTTGACTTGTTTTTAAATAGTCATGTATTGGCTGGCAGTGACAGAAAAGAAGTCACTGGGGACTCGAGCCCATGTTATATGTCAAATACAAATACTGTATACAAAGAAGAAAAGTTACAGGATCGGATCTGGGCATTCAGTTCTCCCTCATCAGGCATTTTAGGATGTCTGTCTAGAAGGGGCTGTTGGTCGTCTTCAATAGCATCATTGTCAATAGCAATGGTCCCAAACACTGTATAGGCCCTGCCTGTTCCTTTTCAGACCAGAACCTATTAGCTAACATTCTCTAGACTTAAAGATAGAATTAAAATTGAGATTTTTAGAAGTTTGCCATTTGGGTCATCATTGTAGTCAAAACGTCCGTTGTTGCATAATCAATGGAATTGTTTCCTAAGTTG
Source organism: Proteles cristata cristata (assembly GCA_017311185.1). NCBI lineage: Eukaryota > Metazoa > Chordata > Mammalia > Carnivora > Hyaenidae > Proteles > Proteles cristata. Next base: position 180,309 of record JAESUZ010005599.1, on the reverse strand, counting down.
TATTGACTCAATTTCAGATAGGTGGAAAGTGGGGCACCTGAGTGGCTTGGTCTGTTGAGCATCCGACTTTGGCTCAGGTCATGATGTTGCAGTCCATGAGTTTGAGCCCGGAGTCGGGCTCTATGCTGACAGCTCTGAGACGAGTCTGCTTTTGGATTCTGTGTTTCCCTCTCTCTCTCTCTCTTTGCCCCTCTACCACTCATGATCTGTCTCTCTCTGTCTCTGAAAAATGAATAAACCTTAAAAAAAAAAAAGATAGGTGAGAAATTCCTACAGGAGATGTCACAATTGCATTCTTGTACAACTCTTACTGGTTCCCAGGGCTTAGACTCCATATAAGGGAGAGGACATCAGGGCCATATCCTTAATTGTAGGTAACCTCTGCCCTTCCTAGATAAGCAATAATTGAGACTTGATTTCACCTGAAAAGTTTTTCCCCGATGTATATAGAAGGATGGGGTTTGGCTGCTCTAGTCACTTCCACTGTCTGAGACCCAGGTACTTATCCTCTCTGTAACCGGAGCATGGACAAGGATCTAGAAAGCTGGCTCACCCCCAGGGACTATACACATGAAAAGTTCCACCTTTTGCTTTGGTAACCTGCAAAAAAAAAAAAAAAAAAAATTGTGTTTATTATTTTTGAAGCCCACATCTGTATATATCTTAAAACAATTGATTTTCCATTGGACTGAGACCTGAACCATTTATTTTACAGGTGTAAACATAGCTGAGAAGAGCTACAGTTAGATGGGTGATGGGAGCTCACTTATGAATTCATGTTCCCCCATTTTGCTGTTAACCTCCCTCTCCTCATAGGAAACCACTGTGAGAGATCTAAATAGTGCTCAGTGGGTCAACTCACAGTAGCTATGCTTAACTATTCCAAAATTCAGTGAATTTCAAAGTTCAAGGAGAGAAGTGACTATGTTGAATAAATACTAAAAAGAGTGAATTAAAAATAAGGGCTATATAGCAGGTAGAGCATTGTGTTAGAATCACATGTGTTAAGAAGGGCCATGAGAAATCACATCTGTTTTGATTTCCTATCACGATAATCTCATCTGAGGACACTCTCCCACTTGAAACTCGTCTCTGAGGATAACCATATCTCATTTTATTTCCTAAGAAGGGCACTGCAATGTCAAAGTTCCATTTTCCTTTTTAAATGTCCCTCTCTATCTGTATATCTGGTGTACCCAGAAGAGGCCTACCTACTCTACTGCACTTTGAAAATACTCCAGTCCCCACTTCCTGCAGTAAGCCTCCTTTACAAATATCCACCATACTTCCTTCCTAGGCTGGTCTAGAAGTTCCTCAGAAGTTCACTGTCACAGTACAACCCAATAGAACTTATATGCAATGATGAAAATGTTCTGTATCTGTACTGTCACACAGACAGACACTACCTACATGTAACTATTGAGCAGTTAAATGTGGCTAGAGTGACCAAAGAGAGGTTTAATTTGATCTAATTTTAATTAATGTAAATTTAAATAAGCACATGTGGCTAGTGGCTAATGTAGGGAAGCCCAGCTTTAAAACTACCCTTCTCAAACTTGAATGAGCATACCACCCACTTGAAGAATCTTTTAAAAATGCCCTATCAATTCGGTTGACTTGGGGTTGGGCCTGAAAGTCTGTGTGTCTTGAGTTCCCAGGTGATGCTAATGTTGCTGGGGTACAGCTGGTCCACCCATTACCGATAGGCGGAAACTAGTATTCTGGGCTGATGTCTGACTCCTCACCTTATGTTTACTTCTCCCTTACCTCTTCTAAGCTTTCGGTTCTTTAAAAGAATGTGTATGATGGTCTTTGTAAACCCGGTATTTGTACACCATTCTTAGCATATACTAGATCCTAAGTTCTTGAATGAACAAATCAGTGATTCTTCTTTGGTGCATGGGGCATCACTGTGTGTTAAGTCTGCAGGTAACTGTAACTGAGCTATATTTCAAGTAGTGTCTGACTAAGGGAAATGAATAATCTTCTGACTGCCTATACTGTAAGTAGCAGCAGAGAAGGAATTTGTATAATTACCTTTTATGGTACATAGAAGTCAAGTTCTTAATGGGAATGTATGGAAGATGAGTAACTGTTGTAATTTGCCTATTAAGTATATCAGTGCATCATCTGTATGTAGAACATTAATTTTTTTATTTGGACAGTAATTCAGAATTTATTAGCATTCTTTATTAATTCTGTTAATTTGCAAACTTTTACTCACCATGATGTATCTGCAATCTTCTACTGACATAGATCAGTGGTAGGTGGCAAGGTCCTAAGACTAGAATCAGAAGACCTCAGTTCTACCAATACCACTTATTAGAACAGAATAGGGTCTCCAAGCCTGGGATTCTTCATCTTTATAGTGCAAATGGTGCTTTATAAATCAGGAATCAGAGTAGAAATTCAGTTAACACTTGCTCCCTTTCCTAGAGTTACTTCTTTATCAAGAATGCTGAAAATCACGTAAATGTATATGCTCTGCCAAAGGGGAATGTCCCGTGATCCACCAAATGTAAACAAGTACTGCTAAAATTGCTAAGAAGTAATTATTTTTAAAGGAAAATGCACATCTGAACACTAATTTTCATTGTTATATCTCGCTTTTATAGACAACTGTAGCGTCACCACCTCCTTTCTATAAATAGTACAAGTTTAGGAGACTTCAACACCGATCGCCTGAGACCCCGCGGGCACAGGACTCGAAACCCAGACCTTCATCTCTGACCTGCGCGGGGAAACTGACGCCGGACCGGCCGGCGCGCCTCCCCTTGCCCCGCCCCCTCAGCAGCGGCCCGCGAGGCGGAAGTGGGAAGAGGCGGGGCAGACACTCGTTCACGCCCCCGCCCTTCCGGTTTCTAAAAGGTCCGCGACAGCGGTGTATAAAGGGCGGCAGCGGTACTTCAGCTACCACGCCGTGCGACCACGGGCTCCGGCAGCCATGTCCGGCCGCGGCAAGGGCGGGAAGGGCCTGGGCAAGGGCGGCGCCAAGCGCCACCGCAAGGTGCTGCGCGACAACATCCAGGGCATCACGAAGCCCGCCATCCGGCGGCTGGCCCGGCGCGGCGGCGTCAAGCGCATCTCCGGCCTCATCTACGAGGAGACGCGCGGGGTGCTCAAGGTGTTTCTGGAGAACGTGATCCGGGACGCCGTCACCTACACGGAGCACGCCAAGCGCAAGACGGTCACGGCCATGGACGTGGTCTACGCGCTCAAGCGCCAGGGCCGCACGCTCTACGGCTTCGGGGGCTGAGCGCCCGCGACCCACGACGACCGCCACACGCACAAAAAGGCCCTTCTCAGGGCCACCCACTTGGTCACACGAAGTGCTGTATCCCGAGGAAGGTTTGTCCGCTTTCCCTTTAATGGTGGTAGGAAGCACTGCGTCCCGCAGTCCCTCCAGGGGGCTCCAGGCAGCATGGCCGCGGTCACGTGCGCGGGGGGGGCGGGGGCGATCGCTGCATCTAGTGCGTGCGCTCTGGCCGCTCTACGGCACCCGCTTTCTCACCAGCGACTTGCATCCTTCTCTCCATCTTCCTGCCTGGCAGACAGCTGGCCTTGCGGTCGTGCCTGCCCCGCTACCGGTCTTTTAAGTCTGACAGTTTGTATTTGTCCTGTTTGTTCATGGGGCCCCCAAGTACCCGCAAGAACTTGATGGGGCAAGGTTGTTAGTTGCATATTTTAATCTGACAGTGATAGCCCAGCTTGTTTTCTCACTGCTCTCTACTGGCTCCTGGCCAGTCTATACACATAATTTAGTATGAACCCATACCTCTATCAATTATTAGATCCTTAGCATTTTGTTAAATGTTCAAATAATCTTGAGTAGGACCGTGTCTGGGTCACTTTTCATGATTATCCAACTTCTGCATCACTCACTAAAAATACCGTTGCTAGCGCCTGGGTGGCTCAGTCGGTTAAGTGGTTAAGCATCAGACTGATTCAAGTCATGATCTCGCAGATCTCGCGGGTTCAAGCCCGCGTGGGGCTCTGCGCTGTCAGTGCGGAGCTCACAAATCTCTGGTAGTTTTCCTGCCCCAGATCCTATGTTCTCCATGATTCTTTTGTTTGCTTTCTGGGCCCTGTTCCTCTGCTTGTGATTCTTCCCAATGAACAAATTTGTATTCTCTTCACATCAGTCCAAAGATCGTCCTGGAGCCACCTCTTCCAGACTGTCCCATAGATGGGGAGACATCCAGGCACCCAGGAAAGAACCGAGTATCTTCAGCTGAAAAGTAGCAGAATAGGCCACCCCCAAATATGGCACTTTGGCGTAAGGATTATTTGAGCTAAAGACAGTCGGAGAACAGCAGGTGTGAGAACGGGGCTCCGACCTTCCCGTTTCTCCCTGAAAGCAGAGAAGTATCCCGTGTGAAAGGTGTCACCCCTCTATCAAGAAGGGTGACACTTATCACCAGAAACAAGGAGTCCTGGTGGAGAGAAATCTGTACACACAGACCGTGTTAAAATAGCCGTCTGTCCCCTTTCTCCTCTTCGATTTTTGCTGTTATTTCATGATTACCAATCTTTCTTCAGCCTAGTATGTAAGCAGTAGACCTAACCACTTTTGAGGGCTTCGTTTTCCTATGAAGATGCCCACGAACACATAGAAACATTAAGTAACATTTGTGTGTTTTCCTCCTGGTAATCTGTTTCATGTCACCTTAACATTGAGGCCCAGCAGAGACCCCGAGAGGCCAGGGGGGGGTGGGGGGTGGGGGAGCTGTGCGGGTCCTACGCAGCCTCCTGCTCCTGTTCCCACTGCCTCTGTGTGGCCACAGGGTCCTCACAGATTTGCCTGCATCCTTCCCCGCGACAACCCCTCCCCTGGCCGCAGAGACCTGAGTGATGGGCACACGTCATTATGCCATCTGGGCAAAACTACAAAATATAAAAGCCTTCCCCGGTTCTTCTAACATCCGCAGACTGAAATCCAAGTCTTGTGCTTTACCCGGCCCAGGCTCACGTGCGGTCTCCGCTCCGGGCCCCTCCCCCAACCCCCACTGACTTCTACAGCTAATAATACAGAACAGCTCGTCATACTTGGAACTTTCCTTCCATCAGCGGTATCCTTTACATACACTGCTCCTTCACCCATGAAGAATCTTCAGCTCTTTTTGGAGGTTTCCAAGGATCTTTTTCCTCCACTGCTTTTAGGTTCTCTGGCTGGGCCCTGTACATAGACTAAGAAAACACAGTGAGTCACGTGTGTATGGTACTTTAAAGCCAACGGAGCGTACACAGAGTATTTCATGGGGTCCTCAGAACGGTTTTTTGTGAAGAAGGTAGGGTGGTTTATCCTCTTTCTACAGGAGTTCAGACATGAAGTGACTTGTACAAATTCACTCGGGCACTCCCATGGCTCATATAGCTCCTGAAGCTTAGGGACAGATTCTACAGAGGAGGTATTGCTTTAAAATGCCATTCATTGACAGGGGCACCTGAGTGGGTCAGTTGATTGAGTGTCTGACTTGAGCTCAAGTCATGATCTTACAGTTTGTGGGTTGGAGACCCACTCTCTGCTGTCAATGTGGAACCTGCTTGGAATTCTGTCTGTCTGTCTGTCTCTCTCTCTCTTAGTGTCTCTTAGCACCTCTCTCACTCAGATGCTCTCTCTCAAAAATAAACATTATAAAGAAAAAAGAATGGGGCACCATTCGGTGGCTCAGTCAGTTAAGCGATGGATTTCTACTCAGGTCATGATCTCATGATTCATAGGTTCAAGCCCTGCATCGGGCTCTATGCTGACAGCTCAGCGCCTACAGCCTGTTTCAGATTCTGTGTCTCCCTCTCTCTCTCTGCCTCTCCCCCTCTCATGCTCTGCCTGTCTCTCTCTCAAAAATAAATAAACATTTAAAAAGAAGAAGAAGGAGAAAATGCCACTGACATAAAAGAAGATACAGAGTGAATTAGTGCATCATTCTTGTCAAGGTAACTGGAAGACACACACCACTTTTTTAAAATGAGACACCAGGCATCCCGCATTGTTAAAGGAAAACGGGGGCAATGGGTCTAAGGATTAGCTGGCCCTCCAAGTAAAAGTATCCCAGAGTGAAAATCAGTTTCCGTCTCTACTTTCCCCTGCGCCTTCATCTCAGGCTGACTCAGCTCCTGCCTGCCCATCTGCAGGGGCCCCGCACTGCTCTGTGCTGACATCCACTCCGCCCTCCACGAAAGTCCTCAGTGAGGTCTCCAGAGCGACTCTATAGACACGTGAAACCTACACCAGATCGTGTTCCTCCAATGCGTAAATAAAAGCCAAACTCCTTCCCAACATCTGCAGGATCCTATTAGCTGTGGGCCCTGGCTGCCTGGCCTACTTTCTTCCTGGTAAGCTGTCCATGGGCTCGGTGGCCCCTCCTTTGGCTGTCTTCCCCGGCCACCCCGGCGGCCTGTTGGTTCCCAGACACACAAGGCTGCTCACCTTGAGACTTTGCTCTCTGCCGGTCGTCTAGACTAGAGCATCCTTGGCCTTGCTCTCTCGAGAACTCGGATCTCAGGTACATTGCCATCCCTCCGGGAGGGCGTCCCTGGCTGTCAGATCCAAAACGACAGTGTGCACCCCAGCAACTCACTGTGACATCACCCGTTTCATGACCTCACAACACTGCTTCCCGTCAGAAACCACCATCTCTGAGCATCTGGTGGTGTCTGTCCCCCGTCACCAGCGCCCAGCACAGTACCTGACATGCGGAGCTCAGGACATCTGGTGTGCGCTGAATACAAGTAGAGGCAATATCCCTACACGAGGCCCCACTCCTCTTCCCTGGAATGTCTCCTGCCTGCACTGCGTCAGAAAACCTGACAAGGTGACCTTACTTGGACGAGTCACCTAATCTCTCTCGACAGCTCTTATAAAGATTGAAGTCCTCCTCTCTCTGAGGTCACGACTCAAGACATAACATCCATTTTAGTTTAATATGTTAGCATTCTCATTCATAAATTATTTGGACTGCACTTTGAATTGAGCCCATTCTCCGAAGGCCCTAAAAAAATTAAAATGAAATCCATGATGAGGCTAAAAAGCCTGACAATTGTTCTGGGCTGTTACCAACGGCAAGTTCTGTATCTGAAACCTATCTGTGTGTCATAGTAAACATTTACCTTCCAAATATTTGCTCTTCCATCTTTTACCTCTCCTTTAACTAACTAAAAAAATTTTAGATAGGGGGCCTGGCCCAGAAAGACAACTATTACCAGGGATCATTTTTTTATCCGAAAAACCCATCTGTAGGTTTCTGTATTTCCCTTTAAAACCCCAGGTCCCTATGCCATTAGCTCAGGGTGGCCTAACCATGTCAACTGACAGGGCTGCCTGGGTGTCTCAGTCGGTTGAGCATCTGACTCTTGATTTCAGATCGGGTCAGTACCACGGCGGGCTCTGTGCTGAGTGTGAAGCCCACTTGGGATTTTCTCTCACACGATGAATGAATAAACACTTAAATGAATGAATGGATAGTAACTAAACAAATAAATTAATTTCAACTGACAGCCTTATCCCTCGGTCTCAGGTTCTGATGGGAATCCCACACTTATGTAATTAAGTTTGTTTTTCTCCTGTTAACTTGTTTCTATATCAAATTACAGCCAAAGAACCTACCAGGGTTGAGAAAAACGGCTTCCTCCCCAATCGCTCTTTTCCCTCCGTATTATACCCTTGAGACCCATGCAGGCGGTTGCCTGGATCACTAGCCTCCGTTTCATCACCGAGTAAGATTCCCCAGGCAGATAGATATATGAGTTATTTCACACATACACCCATTGAAAGATATTAAGTGGTTTCTAATCTAGGGCTGCTGCAAGTGAAACTGTTATGAACTTTCACATATAATGTTTTGTTTGGCCCCAGCCCCTGGCTGTTGTGTATTTCCTGCATTCCACCTTAAAATTACATTTTTTTCAAGATACAAAGTGCTGCTATGGTATCTGGGAGCCTAATACCCCTTTCCAATAGTCACAAAGCCATCCCGTGCTCTCGCTATTGCCATTTGCAAGTTTGCTTCCAGGTTCAATATCACTGCACTGAGCCGTAATCCCAGTTGTTTCTGAACTTTGACTTCTGGGTTCTGGATCCGAGGATTCACTCCAACAAGAGACTCTACTGTTTGTTGGATAAACTGCTGGCACCCCAGCCCCGAGGCTCCTGCCATGGACTTGTGTTCCCACGGACGCGCAGGGCTGTTCGCTTGGTTCCTGAAAGCCCTTTACGAATCCCCACAGCAGGGGGTAAGCCCTGGCTGGAGGCTACCAGCCTTGCTGATGTCGGTACAACTTGACTGCACGTACAAATCCTGCAGGGCCCCGGGCTCGGCGTAGGATTGTGAGTGTGTTTGAGCAAAACTGGCAGCTGTTGCCTCCCTGGTTCTTTGAGGATTAGTTATTCATCACCACCTGTGAGAGGTCCGAGTCCTGCCTTAGAGACTCCATGGTTTCAATACAGGGTGCAGCCATTCTGCACAACCTCGTTTTCGGTGAGGAGCTGCAACAAGCCGATTCCTGGGCGGGGCAGGACGTGCTTCGCTCCGACCCCAGGCGCCAGGGGTGGTGCAGTGGCGCCCCGCCCAGACACCCCGCTGCCCACACTGCGGCTAGAGCCGCTGCAAGGCGGACTCGGGGACGCTGAGGAACCCGGGTTTGGGGTCGGTACCAGCACAGAACGGCCGACGATCCCTACTAGAGGATGCATTGCACGGTAAAGACATAAACGGACTGCCAAACTGCTCTTCCGCACCGCTCAGCAGGGCCGGGGAACAGCAGCGTGCGCATGCGCTCTCAAGCACTCCCCTCCCCCCACCCCGGGACGCTTCAGAAGGAAAGCGGGAAACCCACGCCTGCGATGCGGGCAGGACGCAGTCCTAATATGCCCGTCTGACTGCATGCACTGCTGCCCCTAAGGATCGGCCCCTCGGCAGCTCCAAATCAGGTTTTGACCGGACACTAATTTCCCAAGTTCTATCTCAGGACCGGATACAGACCTTGCCGCTGCATTACTTGCTAGTTCAGCTAAATACGCCAATCCAAGGCGGCTTTATGTCGTTTCGCTACACTCCCATTATCGACGGCTGGAAAGAGCCAACACACGTCAAGCAGCCTCCAGGGAGGGTACTGCACAACAGGCCAAAAGAACGCACACGGCACAAAGGGTCGAAAAGCTCGGAGTGTGTTCAGATGGAAGAGCAGGGGCTGCGCAGCCAACCCCGCTACCAAGGGACCACAGGTATGCAGTTCAAGTGGCACATGCCGCCGCGCACAGTGGGCCTTCAAGACGGGGGAGGGGGCGGGGAGGGATATGGAGGGAACCGTAGCGAAGACTTACTACCAAGGTCACAGCTCTTCAAACTGAAACTGAAAGTGGCTCTGAAAAGAGCCTTTGGGTTAAAGGTTGGCATAGAATCCAAATCCAGTCTACGCGCGCTCGCCGCGGATGCGGCGCGCCAGCTGGATGTCCTTGGGCATGATGGTGACGCGCTTGGCGTGGATGGCGCACAGGTTGGTGTCCTCGAAGAGGCCCACCAGGTAGGCCTCGCACGCCTCCTGCAGCGCCATGACGGCCGAGCTCTGGAAGCGCAGGTCGGTCTTGAAGTCCTGCGCGATCTCGCGCACCAGCCGCTGGAACGGCAGCTTGCGGATGAGCAGCTCGGTGGACTTCTGGTAGCGGCGGATCTCGCGCAGGGCCACCGTGCCGGGCCGGTAGCGGTGCGGCTTCTTGACGCCGCCCGTGGCCGGCGCGCTCTTGCGGGCCGCCTTGGTGGCCAGCTGCTTGCGCGGGGCCTTGCCGCCCGTCGACTTGCGCGCCGTCTGCTTCGTGCGGGCCATAGCGAGAAAACGCAAGCACGAGTTACGACTAAAAGTGCTTTTGTGCTGGCTCCTATTTATAAAGGCAAGGTCCTCCTGATTGGTCCGATTCTTCAAATCCGCGCCGTGAATTAAGTGACTTGCAGAGCCTTCTGATTGGCTACCAGGACTCACTTTAGAAAACCTTGAAATACCGAAATATGCTGATCTTCTTAGAGTTCTCCGTCTTTTATTCAACCTTTATTTAATGTTTCGCGGTACCTTAACTGTTTTTAATCCTCTTGTTTGGAATTGAGTTTGGGAAGAGATGAAAATGAAAACTCTGCAGTTCCTGAGCGGTTTCAGAAGCTCTCCCGTCTGGACGTGATGGGCCCAGTTCAGTTTCATCCTGTCATTTCTCAAAGCTTCTGACCTTGAAGAAACGTTTTACAGTAGAAATGGAAGCACCGTAGTCCATAACAAACACACCAACAAACATTGGCATCACTTCCAGACACTCTGTTCCTAGGCAACATAAAAATCTTACCGCTGTCGAAATGTGACGATTGTTAAATTCGCGAAAAAGCCTAAATTTTGCCAACTTTTGTCAAACCAAACTGGTAATGCCATGGCATAGCTTTTTTAATATTTAAAGACTTAGCTAATTTTGGGGCTCTCCTTATTGCATTTAGTACTCCGGCAACTGCAATTTGCCAGGAACGCGGTGTCATACATTTCTGACAGATTTTTGTCTCTTTAGGTCGGGATCTAGTAAGACACAAGGCTCATAAACAAGCACTGCTGACAAGACGTTAAACTTTGGCAATTTTGAAAATGAAAACTTTCTGACGATGGAGAAAAGAGTTTAGAGTTGCTTCCACACAGCCAATCAAACAGTAGATTAGAAATCACCTTATTTACATAAGATGTTTCTACTGGTTGATTTGCTCCAATCAGCAGTTAAGATGGATTAAGCTACTATTTGCATACGAGCCATATAAAAGTATGCCAGCGCTACCCTCAGCGTTCAGTCTTCAGGCTTTTCTGACGCGTCTGTGAACCATGCCCGAGCCCGCCAAGTCCGCCCCCGCCCCGAAGAAGGGCTCCAAGAAGGCGGTGACCAAGGCGCAGAAGAAGGACGGCAAGAAGCGCAAGCGCAGCCGCAAGGAGAGCTACTCGGTGTACGTGTACAAGGTGCTGAAGCAGGTGCACCCCGACACGGGCATCTCGTCCAAGGCCATGGGCATCATGAACTCGTTCGTCAACGACATCTTCGAGCGCATCGCGGGCGAGGCGTCGCGCCTGGCGCATTACAACAAGCGCTCGACCATCACGTCCCGGGAGATCCAGACGGCCGTGCGCCTGCTGCTGCCCGGCGAGCTGGCCAAGCACGCCGTGTCCGAGGGCACCAAGGCCGTCACCAAGTACACCAGCTCCAAGTGAGTGTGCCCGGAGGCCCGCTCCAACCCAAAGGCTCTTTTCAGAGCCACTCAACCTTTCACATAAAGAGCCTTGATGCTGGACTGTACTATAGTATTAGGTAAGAACTATGTGGCAGTTGAGATCCTTATCCATCTTAACATCCCCATTCTTGTTTTCTCCGTACCGTGTGTTCTTGAAACGGGTGGTTTTAGCAAGCACAGAACAGAAGAACTTGTTTTGAGAACAAAGCATTTGGCTGCATAACTTAAGAGCTTCAGAAAATGAAATTAACTTGGCAGAGCTTTTGTCAGGGCTTGTAGCTGAGAAATCTTGGGTACTCCTGGGCGAGTTCTATATGTTGGCATCCTTTATAGACAAGCCTGTCTAGAGAGCATATTGTGTTTGGGGAGTCTGAGTCATTGTTCAGGTACACCTGATAGCGTGAGAAGCTAATTTCCTAGTAACTGGAAGGGGTTGGGAGACTTCACTGAACTTAAAGGATAGATAACTATTGAAGAATAACTCCAAATTTAAGCTGTTACTCTGCAAGTGATTGAGGCATTTCAGGCTTTGAAAAAGTGTAAACAGGATTTCTAAGAGGAAGGAGACAAAAGAGCCGCAGCGAACAGCCTGGAGAGAATGCCTCTTATAGTAATGTGTTTGGGAGCCCCCACAGAAGCCGTCCTCCCTTAAGAAGCTTGATAGGAATCCTTAACAGAATACAATGTCAGCCGTATATTTACAAAACACTTTGAGACTAATGTCAACCTGAGCCCTTCAGTTACTGTCTTCACTGTTGATAAGTCCACCCTCCTAGGCATTTCTCTGGTGGATCAGGGAGTATGAACCAAGGCAGGTGGTTAGTGCACAGCATTCTAGGGTCACAGATCTGAGTGTGTCTAACTTTCTTCCCTAAATGACGTGCTGAATGGAAGGACTGGGACTCTGAGTTTATTTGTTCATGTATTGAGAGCCTCAGAAAGCGAACTTCAGAAAGCAACAGGTACTTGGCGAAGAGCGCAGTGAGCAGGATAGAAATAATCTTTGACCACACAGGGCGCCGAATCTAAAATGGATGTTTAAAGATAAAGGGCAAACCTCTTTCTGAAGGTCACTTCAGCACTGCCAAAATGGAATGGATTCAATCCTGAGTAAGACCATGGCAAGGGAAGAGATGGCTAGAAGGAGAGAAGAATCAATATGCAGAATAAACATGCAGTTTGTGTTTATGGACTAGAGCTAACAACAGGGGCTATATATTTATACTTTTCATCTGGCCACGACTCACTTTTGGTTCACAGGCATTGTGTACAAGAGGTGTGCACTTGTCTGTAGGATCTTACTGAAATGCAGAAAGGAACGCTATCTTAGATCTTGTCCAGTAATCCTTAAGGACTTTTTTATGTACACCCTTGGGAGTGACAGACAACCTAAAATAGTCACTGGTTCAAGTAGATAGAGTCAGTTTCTCTCTCATAAACAGGTGGGTAGCTCAGGGCTGGGATGGGGGGTCTCCTTAAAGAACTCATCTCCCTTTACATAATGCATGTTAGCTCTATTCTGGAGGATTCTGTTATAGAATTCCGCTATGGAACACTGGCATAAGACCAACAAACTGGATGGCTGAAACTCATAAGCAATGTTAAGCAGGTAATTCCTAAGTGAGAAACGTATAAGTGTTAATGGGTAAGCAAGCAATTTTATGAGATGGAGACAAAATTCAAAAGCTATAGTAACTAAAAATCGTAAATGTGTTGCCTGTAAGACATGTTATACATGGAGAAAATGAGCAGAGCTCATGTGCTCCATGGAGTGGAAAGAAATGAAACAAGCGAGAAATGCTAGTGTTTGTGAGACACAAATATTTATGAAATATTCAGTAGTTAGTCTTAAATTGGCCACTCACTGGTGACTTCCGCTTTAGCCCCATTTGCCTTCTGCAGACAAACACCCAGTAAAGGGCAGGGCTGTTTGGGATGTCACGGGCAGCCAGTATGGGAGGCTGTGTCCCCAGAAATGGCCTGCCTGGTAGTATATTTGAAGGCGTGAAGGTGGGGCGCCTGGTGGCTCAGTGATTGGGCGTCTGATTTCCACTCGGGTCATGATCTTACCGGTCATGAGTTCAAACTCCGCATCAGGCTCTGTGCTGGCAGCTCAGAGGTCAGAGCCAGGAGCCCTCTTCAAGTTCTGCCCCTCCCCACTCGCACTCTTTCTCTCTCTCTCTCAAAAGTAAATAAACAGTTTTTTAAAATTAAAAAAAAAGAAAAGTAGACATGAAGGTAACTTCCTACCTTGGTTTTCTAGCTGTCATTCTTATACCTTGTAGTCCAGGGTATCTGCTCCAGCTACAACTGTCTTGCTTGCATCCTGTCCTGAAGGAAGAAGAAGGGGGCTTCCCTTGCGTTTATTGAAATCCTGAGAATGGTGTAAGCCTGCCTTTGCTAATATACCATTGGCCAAAAATACTTGATGGCCACACGAGCTACAAAGCAAGCCGGGGAAGTGGCATTGCTACATAAGCAAGGAAAGCCAATTTCAGGGAACAACTGTGTGGCTGTCCCCGCCACCACTCTTACCTAAAGATGGTATAAAAAGAAGGAAACCGATGAGTTCTTACAACCTCAGGAAGACACTGGAGCTTCCTGATACGACACAAACGAATAAAGATTGGCAATAATTGTTTCAGGTTTGGAGAAAATAAAATGGTACAAGGTTAGTACTCAAATTTCTTTTTGAGATGAACAAGGCTCGTGGCCCTTGGGAATCCCAGTCGAAGGGTGTGCGATCAGCACGGGGCTTGGGAGCTCCGGAAAACACCTTGGAAGATGGAGGGAGACCCACAGGGTGAGACTCAAAACCAGTGACTAAGCTCAGGCTGAGTTTGGAGTCCAGCGACCCCCCGCTGGCTTTCTTGTAGCTTCCGAGCGCGGCCACCTGGTACACCTGGTGTACACACCAGGTGTGTACCACCTGGTACACAAATTCCAGCCTTACCTGCCTCAGTCCTGCCTTCAGTCCTGTCTTTTACCTGGGTGGATTTTCTCAACTCGCTCAGAAGAGATAACCACTAGGGTAACATTATGCATCGAACCCCCTAGAAGATTCAGTCCTCGCCTTTTGTTCTACAAAGTTCTGCTCTCTCTCGTTTGGAGGTACCGTGACATGTTCCTCAAAGCCGCTCGTGCCTGAAATGCCTCACTCGCTGTCACTGTCGATCATTCAGTCAAATCACACAGGTGAACCAGGCATGGTCTCTTATCTAGGACATGAAATATTGTCTCATAGAGGAAATCATAATGTACGCAACCACAGAAGACCAATAAGATGTGCTGAAAATTGGAGGCATTCGAGGCCACTACCTGGGCTGAAATTTGTGCCTTCATTCACTAGCTGGGTGACCTTGGCCATTGTGTGGAGCCATTCAGTTTGTACTCTTTCGTCTGAAAAATAAGGACAATGATTATTTGGAACCTCGAATCTCTCATTTTTCATTTTAAATAAACTATCACACCATTATTAGTCCCCTTGAATCGGGCTGGCAGTCCTCCATGACTTTAACATTCATCTACTCCTGCCTTTGCCTTTCGATTCACCATCCTAATTGTGTGCTCAGGAGCCTGGAGTGATACCTTTTTAAAAACATGAAAAACGCCTGCCTCAGCGGCATGTTAGTGGGCAACTCTTCCCCACCCACCCTATTTAAAACTACAATCCTCCATCACTCATCCCTCCCACTCCCTGGCATTCTTTAATCTGCTTGGCCTGTTTATTCAGCTCTTTAATCTCTTTACTCATCAAAATACTGTATTTGTTTATTTTTTAATTTCCTGCCTCCCACAACGACAAGGACAATGTCAGTGAGCTCCACCCTGAGGGAACTTTACTCATGCTATTCGCTGCTGTTTCCAGCACCTCGAACAATAATGTAGGGAACATTGTAAGCACGCAAAAAGTATTTGATGAATATTCAGATAAAGTAAAATTAAAATATGCATGTAACACACAATGGTCATCCATTCTCTAGCACCAGAGATAAAAATCCATGACTCAATTATCCAAACGAGCACCTGTGTGAAGTAGTTCACCTCGCTTAGGCTTCAAGTTCTTCATCGTTGTATCTGGGCTAATAATGGCCCTAACCCACAGAGTTACTGTGTGGATTAAATGAAATGATCTATGTAGGCACCAAAGCACACTTTTGAACTAAGGAAGTCATGGCTCTTTTGCCACCTAGACAATTCCCAAGACAGGTATCGTTAACGTCTCTATTTGGCAAATGACCTAACAGAGACAGAGATGCCACCCAGAGTGTGGACCTGGCATCAGCGGGCGTAGATCCAGCCGGAAACACTGGTGCTGACTGACTTACCCAGTGAAATGCAGCGGGTGGCTCGCCACTGTTCCTGACACAGGAGCCTCTAGCCTAGTCCCCGAAGACATCAGACATCGACATCGTGTCTGTAATCATGAATTTGCAATTCAAACAAATGGAGTTTGTTACCTGAGGGTAAACATTTTGCCTGTGGCCCTAAAACTAGTAAATCTGAAGTACCAGGGTATGAATTGCATTTAACCCCTAACCTACATAGATTTTCCCTTTTCTCCCTAAATATAAAATGTTAAATAAAGGTCAGCTTCTATTTGCACGGTCTGGATAGAAAGAAAACTGTGCCCTAATTTCTGTCCTGGAAAACAACTGGAGTATCTAAGTATAAAACAGAACCTGCTTAACTGAGAAACAGGCAGAAATTCCTATGTTCAACTCCTCCCAAGGCCTGGCCTCTCAGAGCTAAAGTCTACAAGCCCCTACTCGATCTGGCTTCTTTCTATCTCCGTCTTCATCTCCTCCTACTGTGCCCTGCCTACTCGATGCAGCCAGCACCCTCAGCCTCCCTCCCCTCCTCTCTCCTCTCCCCTGCGTTCAAGTCTATGCTTGTATCCGAGTCTTCATAGGCCTAAATTTCAACTAAATTTCAAATTTAAATCTCATCTAAATTTCAACTCCCCATGACACTCCTTATTCCACCTTTATGTTTCTCCTTATCGTCCACCGTCCTACCTCTGCTATTCATCTCATTTGTTGTCCGCCTCTCCTGGACACACATGTAAACTCCCCAAGGGCTGAGAATTCTGTTTTGTTCTGAGTATATTCCCGATGCACAGAACAACACCTAGCACACTGTAAATGCCAAACAAATATGTGGGTGGAGTAAATAAATTTTTAAATTCATCAATGTTGAGAAACGTTTGTTAGGGAAATCATCATGGCATCGTAATTAGGCTTTAAAATGGTAGACGTGCTTTTAAATATTGAGAGCGGAAATGATACAATTTTCTTGGCAATGATCAAGGCAGGGGGGTGGAAGAGGTATAGATAAAATGTATATGTTGAAGCTGGTAAAGGATATACAGAGTTTATCAAACCATTACTTCTACTTTCATATATTCTGAAATGTCACATAATAAAAAAAAAGTTTTAAAAACGAAAAGAATGGGGGGAGCCTGGGTGGCTTGGTTGGTTGAGCGTCCCACTTTCGCTTGGGTCATGATCTCGCGGTTTGTGGGTTCGAGCCCCGCGTCGGGCTCTGTGCTGACTGCTAGCTCGGAGCCTGGAGCCTGTTTCAGTCTGTGACTCCCTCTCTCTCTGACCCTCCCCTGCTCACGCTGTCTCTCTCTCTCCTGGAAATAAAAAAAATTTTTTTAAATTAAAAAAAAAAATGAAAAGAATGGGGCAAAGACAGGGGTGAGAAGATGAATAAACAAAGGCCTTGGAGTAAGACCAGGTGAATACCCAAACAGCACTTCGTGCCCAGTATGAAGTATCCACAGATTGTCTGCCAGGAAGTCCAGAATGTTCCTCTCTGTAGTATCCCTTAACATCTGGGATTGTCGAGGTGCCTGGGTGGTTCAGTCAGTTGAGAATCTGATTCTTGATCTCTACTCAGGTCATGATCTCACGGTTCATGAGCCCCTCATTGGGCTCTGCACTGACAGCACAGAACCTGCTTGGAATTCTCTCTCCCTATCTCTCTGTCCCTTACCCCATACCCGACTCGTGCTAGCTCTCTCGCTGTCTCTAAAACTAAATAAATAAACTTAAACAAAAATTTTTTTAATCTGGTATTATCAATTGACCAAAGCCGCCCTCTCATCACGGACTCACATCAGCTTTATCCTCAGAAATTCCTACAAAAGCCAGATACTATTTGATTCATTGCAGTGAGATTAACAGTTGTCAAGCAAGCCAGATAATCCTTTTATTTAAAAAAAAAAAAAAAGCAGTATAGTCTCTCCGAAAGCAACCTACAAGCCTGATTCTATAGATATAATTGCTTGCTAAACCGGGAGTCAGGAGTTAAACAGGAGCTAGTCACAAGACTGGAATTTATGTAGCACCTCGTCTTGATCCTAGCCTTTTGTTGGTAGCATCTGAGTTTTAATAATTATCATTGTCTAGGATCACCTGCACAGACTACAATTAAAATGGTACTGACTAGGTCCCAGGCAAAGTTATTATTTTTTTTACAAAACCTCCAATTGTCTGTAATGTGCAATCAATATTGAGATCACTGATTTTTTTTTTAAATGTTTAATTTATTTCTGAGGGGGAGAGAGAGACAGCGTGAGCAGGGGAGGGTCAGAGAGAGCGGGAGATACAGAATCTGAAACAGGCTCCAGGCTCTGAGCTGTCAGCACAGAGCCCAAAGCAGGGCTCAAACCCACGAACCGTGAAATCATGACCTGAGCCGATGTCGGACGCTTAACCGAGCCACCCGGGCACCCCGAGTTCACTGATCTCCTAATGTGCAATCAATATTGAGATCACTGATCTATCTCTATTA
Organism: Proteles cristata cristata; assembly: GCA_017311185.1. Taxonomy (NCBI): domain Eukaryota; kingdom Metazoa; phylum Chordata; class Mammalia; order Carnivora; family Hyaenidae; genus Proteles; species Proteles cristata. The sequence goes on along the minus strand of JAESUZ010005599.1, from coordinate 162,268 downwards.
AATCAAACTATTTTACCAGGTCCTTGTTACTGATTTGGAGAACATGTAACTCTAAGATAAACACGCTGTTTGCAAATGATTATTCCTGGTGAGAGTTCACAGGTAGCTTTCTTCATGAGACCAAAAATATTTTATAAAATGGGCTTCTTGAATTGGTGTTTGTGACAATCACGTGAGGTGAACTTGGTACAATGCAGATTCTGACTAGGCCTGGGTGGGGTGTGAGAATCTTCATCTCTACTAATGATTGAAACTATCCAGACTCTGTTATAGGCTCTGACCAGTAAGCTCATTAGAAATCCTGCATCTAATCCTTTTAGTCAACGATCAGCCTGCACTGTTATGTATATTAAAAAAAAAAAAAGTCCTTTTACAGGAAAATGAAAACATTTGCTTTTGACTCTAGGGATAGGAATTGACCAAAATGAGGTTTCAGACATGAACAACTAAACACACCCACACAGCTATGGTTTCCAAACTGCCGATGCCCAAAATACGTGGGAACTTGTTCCTTACATCCAAGGTGTACACAGCAAATGCACAAGCACCAGCACCCAAGTTTACTTTTTGGTAGTAAAGGCCCCAATTTCCACGTGTCCATTAACCTTGTTATTCACCCTTGCAAAACACCTAATAGCTACCACAGTCAAGACAGCGCCCCTAACGCCCAAGCTCCGGAACTTACATCCCAATCCCCCTTCCCATGACCATCTTCCGACTTTGGCAAATCGCCTCTCCGCTCACTAAGGGGTTTATAAGACCCTAAGGAGGATAAGGGGAGCTCTTCCAGAACACGGCCGACTAAGGATAACTACCAACCTAAACAACTAAAAACAAACACCCAAAGCAAACACCAAAGTCTCCGATACCACTAAAACTAAGACTGCTTAAAATGAACAAAGTTACAGCAACTTTAGAGATAAAGTGGGTGGCTCTTAGAAGAGCCTTTGAGTTGATTGAAACCAGTGATGGGGAAAGCTTTACGCGCGCTCGCCGCGGATGCGGCGCGCCAGCTGGATGTCCTTGGGCATGATGGTGACGCGCTTGGCGTGGATGGCGCACAGGTTGGTGTCCTCGAAGAGGCCCACCAGGTAGGCCTCGCACGCCTCCTGCAGCGCCATGACGGCCGAGCTCTGGAAGCGCAGGTCGGTCTTGAAGTCCTGCGCGATCTCGCGCACCAGCCGCTGGAACGGCAGCTTGCGGATGAGCAGCTCGGTGGACTTCTGGTAGCGGCGGATCTCGCGCAGGGCCACCGTGCCGGGCCGGTAGCGGTGCGGCTTCTTGACGCCGCCCGTGGCCGGCGCGCTCTTGCGGGCCGCCTTGGTGGCCAGCTGCTTGCGCGGGGCCTTGCCGCCCGTCGACTTGCGCGCCGTCTGCTTCGTGCGGGCCATCTCGGAGCAACTGAAGGGAGAAAGCCAAAGTGACAGGGAAGGCCAAAGGCGTTGCCTTTATATATACTCAGAAACATTTCGATTGGTCTTGCATTTTTCAAAAGTCCCGCGCATCGAAACCATTGGCTAGAGTGAAAGACGTGATTGGTGAGTTAAAACAGACTCCGATTGGATGATTTATTCCTCATTCCAATCCCCCGTAGTCTTTGTTAAAGTCAGGGATCATAGGAGCTTGTTCATAGTGTTTATTCTGGTCCAATTCATTTTAAGTTGTAAGAAGTCACTTGGGAGGTCGGGGGAGATGCCAGTTCTGAGTGAGACCTCCTTCACGGGGCCTAAGGCTCCGAGCACTACGTTTCCAGAACTGATTTATGTATATTTTGTCCTTTTCAGATGGTTATTTTTACTGAACTGAACCTTGAGTGGCCTAGACTGCCACTTCCTACGTCCACTCTGGGAAACCACAGGTAAGACGCCTCGTCACGGAGACGACAGGACCTCACCAGTGCGTAACAAAATGTTGGAGTTTCTTGTCGTAGCCAAATAGAATAGTGCTGCTTTCGGTTCAGAATTGCAACAGCCTACTCCAATTTTCGGTCCTGTGGTTTTGCGGTTTGTAAATGCACTCCCGGGTTACCACCCCCGCCCGCCATTCCCACAGGGTTCGCTTCACTATGCGCCTTGTTTCCCTATTACTGGTGAAGTCTTAACTTGTTAAGCACACAGCCTAGGCAACATGGGAGCCCACCTATCCGGATGAGCATTAACCCACTGCTCTTTTAAGTGGCTTCCGCGGCGACACTAGGCTTATTGTTTGAAAGTCCCGTTTCTCTACACTCCATTCACGAACCAAAATAATTTCCAGCGAACGAACTGTAATCAGAAGCTGTAGTCGTTAACGTCTTAAGACAAAATAACATTGTTAGAGCTACAAGCCTTTTTAGGCGAAATTGTGGACGGCTCTGAAAAGAGCCTTTGGGTTAGAAATGTTTGTAGTTGTGTCCTGGGATTTAGAAAGATTCACTTGCCCTTGGCCTTGTGGTGGCTCTCGGTCTTCTTGGGCAGCAGCACGGCCTGGATGTTGGGCAGGACGCCGCCCTGCGCGATGGTGACGCGGCCCAGCAGCTTGTTGAGCTCCTCGTCGTTGCGGATGGCCAGCTGCAGGTGGCGCGGGATGATGCGCGTCTTCTTGTTGTCGCGCGCCGCGTTGCCCGCCAGCTCCAGGATCTCGGCCGTCAGGTACTCGAGCACGGCCGCCAGGTACACGGGCGCGCCGGCGCCGACCCGCTCGGCGTAGTTGCCCTTGCGCAGCAGCCGGTGCACGCGGCCCACCGGGAACTGCAGCCCGGCCCGCGACGAGCGCGTCTTGGCCTTGGCGCGCGCCTTGCCGCCCTGCTTCCCGCGTCCGGACATTACGACGAGAGAAAAAGAAAAACTAAGCTTAAGGAAACAGAAGCTAGACTATTATACTCTGCAGAGGTTTGGTAAAGCAGCCTATGCCATTGGCCGAACACAAATTCCAGCCAATCAAAAAAAGCACATCCAAGACAAAACTGCTTCCAATTTACATAAAACGTTTATGGTAGAAAGGTCAATGTATTCATAGAGGAACTATGGGGAAGAGCCAATGAGAGTTTAGGATAAAGAAGGAGCTTATCAGCAGCTAAGGTACTTCAGAGGCCAATCAGAAATCGTTATTCTGCAATCCCTAATTTGCATACACACCAAATAAAAAAGAGGTCGCTTGCTCGTAGGCGTATCTTTTTCGCATTTGCTTAGGAGTGTTTGGACGCAATGCCTGAGCCTGCGAAATCCGCCCCCGCCCCGAAGAAGGGCTCCAAGAAGGCGGTGACCAAGGCGCAGAAGAAGGACGGCAAGAAGCGCAAGCGCAGCCGCAAGGAGAGCTACTCGGTGTACGTGTACAAGGTGCTGAAGCAGGTGCACCCCGACACGGGCATCTCGTCCAAGGCCATGGGCATCATGAACTCGTTCGTCAACGACATCTTCGAGCGCATCGCGGGCGAGGCGTCGCGCCTGGCGCATTACAACAAGCGCTCGACCATCACGTCCCGGGAGATCCAGACGGCCGTGCGCCTGCTGCTGCCCGGCGAGCTGGCCAAGCACGCCGTGTCCGAGGGCACCAAGGCCGTCACCAAGTACACCAGCTCCAAGTGAGCTTGTTCGCCACAACGACACCAGCGACTTCAGGCTCTTTTAAGAGCCACCCATATTGCCACTTAAAAGAGCTATAACTTTCCAAACTTGTGAAAATGGTTAGTTGCATTTAGCCTTTGGTTTTTTGAGTATTCATAACCTTAGAATCTGAGGACAGAAGTAACCTGGCGTGTGCGGCCCAACAGTTTGATTATGATGCATTTGGCTTGGCTACTTTCGCAGTTCCTGAAAGGAGGGGACCTACAGATGCCCCCACATTGAGAATTTCGTTTTCCTGTCTGGTTTCATTTTGTTTTCCCCATCACCTTGGGGGCAGTAACTTGTAGGAAAACCTGGCTGGAGTCCTAGTTTCGAGTGGCCCAAACTCAGGAGAAGAAGTACTCGAGAAGAAATGAAGCCACCTTTTTGTAATCTGCTGTTGGCTTGTGAGTGACCACAGCGGCATCTAATGGAGCGAAGTGTCCTCTGCAGCCTGCCTTTCTAACCGGTAGTGGATCTGCTAGTCAGTCCTCTAACCTACATTGTTCCGATTCCACGAATTCACCAAAAATTGTAACGTAGCTAAATACTGCCTCTGGGCAAGGTCAGGAGCTCTCTCCACTAGCGTTTTTTACCTGGCTCAACGTACGAGGGTGAAGGAGACACTACCTAAAACTGGATAACAGGAGGTGGGGGGAGTCCCAGAGTTCTTCCTAAACCTCCGTGAGTCCTGAATAGCCTTGTCCAAAGTTACTTCATTACCTAGGATTTCATTTTAAGGAAGAAGCTTTCAAAGGAATTTACATGTCTGTACTTGTCCTTTGCATGATCTCCATCTATAATCACCCATGAAACAGAATCTCCCAGTGTACAAGTGAATGACCTGAGGAATTAAGGTTAAGCAGCCCCTTACATCAATAGCTACTATATGCAATATACATTACGGATATGGAAGGGAAGCATCCATATCACATGGGAAGCAAATTTAACTTTTCTGAGCACTGTGGTAGAGAGGAGAAACCATGAGCACTGGTGGTGTAAAACAGCTCAAAAATCTCATTTCCTACTTACTAGCTACACATCTTTATCTACAAATGCCTACATGGTAAATTTCCATGAGCATTAAATAAGTGACTCAGTTTTGTATTGAGCTTGTGAAGATTTGCTAAGCCCCACGTGCCATGAAGGCATTCAGTACTTGCCAAAGGTACTGTTAAGTACATTTGAAAACAATGTATTCATGAAAAGAAATACACAAGCCTGGTGTGAGGAGGAATCTCTTAAGACGGGTAAGTCCTGGCAGCCTGTTTCAAGGCTAAATTTGAGCAAACTTCTTAAAACTTACGTGAATATTTCCTTACCTCTAAAATGGGACTAATAATTAGTACCTACTGCATGGTATTGCTGATGATCAATAAAAGATCACAGAGCATTTAGCACAGTACCTGCAAAGAGGAAAGTCATCCAAAATATTAGCTCTGGCTAAAGCTTCTGGATGAAGTGGTAGGAAAGGTGCCCATATTAGGATCTGAGTCCTACGGCCTTGAACAAGGCAGACGGCCACAAAAGTATAAAGTCATGTGACACCAGGTTGGGTTCTTTGTCTGTCCATCTAAACCCCTTCTAATAGTCTGAACCCCTCCTTAAAAGTATCTCTTTACCCTGAACTCTTTTAAGGACAACCTACTGCCTGTGACCGTGAGACTTCCCTGCCTCTACCCCCCAGTACAAGCAACAGGTGACGGATTGTCCAGGGATTTCCTCATACCTCACCTGAACTAGGGGTGCCTCATTTAACAGTAAGAGGTGACGGATTATGAGGAAGGGACACTGGAAACTCACACGAGAGCTGTTAGTAACTTTTTATTCCTTGTTTGTTCCCATGCTTCCTGTTCTCTTTGCCTAATCTCCCTGTAGTGTCTGGCCAGAATGAAGAATCGTCTTCAGAAAAAAGCAGCGCTGCACTTCTAAAGCTAGAAGAGAATCACGGAATTGCTGCTCACCATCCTTCCCAGATGACGGAAAGCCAGGGCCACCCTACAGATGGCTGTGCTGTGGCCGAGAACTTCAAAGACAATCCATCTCATTTCAGAAAAGAACGATCCTCAAAGGGAATACAGATAACCTCAGAATAAGAAATCTTTATACCAAACAAATGTGGTCCTTTATACCAAATAAATTTAATTAAGTTTTAATATTAAGGAAAACTTACTACACTGAACTTCTGTTTCTCACTTTTACACAGAATAGAGAAACGTGGCCGGGACCAACACTGTGCATAGATGAGCATTTGGCAACTGCTGATTTGCTTAAGTCCCTTCGTTTCAGAATTGAAAACAGTGTCTCTGAATCAGCTCAGCGAATCAGAGAAGGGGCCCAGGTTAAAGCAGATTTCTTGACTATTTCCCCTGAAAGTATATCTCCTTCTCACTTCCACATGTTTTAAGCCTTATATTATATTATTACAAGTAACCCACACACATATTAATATTGTTAACAGAATATTATGAAGTAATCCACACGATGAAAAGTGTACTTGATCTTTCATATTCCAACAAAGCCTCCTATAATTTTCTTAAGGCAGCCAACAAAGCAACTGTCAACCAACAGACAGACAGGTGAATTGTGACAGAATCAGGCCTGATCACACAATCTAACATTGCTATGAAAGCAAACGAGCTTTCGCCACATGTGACAACCTGGCAAATCAATGTTCCCTGAATAAAGCAATTCCCAGAAACCAGATGCGATATAAAAACGGTGTCAATCCATTTGTTTTGGGTAAACAATCCCAAAATCCCAGTAACTTACTACAAGAAAGGTTTATGTTTTGCACGTGTTATTGACTTTGGGTCAGCTACCGCTTGAGTCCACATGTCGTCAGCCTAAGAACCATGATGAAGGAACAGAGACAGACCACGCAATGGCTTACCAATTGGCACATGTCATTTTCACTCACATTCACTGACCCTAGCAAATCCCGTGAGCAAGCCTAATGGCACTGGGGCAGGAAATAAAATCCTCTCATCAGACGGAGCTGCTGATGTCTGGAATGATAGGACATTCTTCCACAGATGCCATTCTTTGATAGCAAAGACTAAGCAACAAAGCCACATATTGTTTAGATTTAAACGCATGTGTGATTTTAAAAGGATAAGAAAAAAGGGCAAGAAAATGACAGAATTCAAGACCATGGTTATCTTTGGTGGAGTTTAGAAGGAGGACAAAAGTAGATCAAAGCAACTTGTTGGTAATATTTGTGTAACCCAGTTGGCAACTGGGTTCTAATGTGGTCATCATCATATTATCCTTTCCAGTTTGTATATGTAGTTAAGATATTCCTTTGTATACATTGAGAATTATAAATCACAAAGCTAATAAAGGAAAATGTACAATTGTATTGGTGGAATCACGTCACTTCCCACAAAACGACAGAAGCCTCCTAAGCTATTGAACGTTGCTTGTACTGGGTTTTGTTTATAAGAAAGAAAAATTACCCCTGAGACCCCAAAAGTCTATAGATGCTCACAGGGGACAAAGCAGGGCACTTTCCAAAAATCACTGTTGATACACACAAAACTTATATTTCAATGGATCCTTCGAGAAATATTTTCCCTTTCTGTAAGGTTACTTGTGTACCCTGAACTCTTTTTTTTTAAATTTGTAAAATATTTTTATTATTACTTATTTCTAGGAGAGAGAGACAGCGTGAGCAGGGGAGGGTCAGAGAGAGAGGGAGTCACAGACTGAAACAGGGTCCAGGCTCTGAGCTGGAAGTCAGCACAGAGCCCGACGCGGGGCTCGAACCCACGAACCATGAGATCATGACCTAAGCGAAAGTCGGGCGCTTCACCGACTAAGCCACCCAGGCGCCCCTGGGCCTCAAATTTCTTATTGGCCCTCTGGACACAGGTAATAAAACATTTGGATGTTTTTTTTTTTTCCTCCTGGTAATGTCTCCTATAAAGTTTAGTCCAGCTAGAAGACCCTGAAGGAAGTGAAATATTTCTGATGACGTTTTGGGGTGATGGTGAGGTGGTCCAGAGCCAACGGCCAAAAAAGAATTCTTAAGAGGTCTTTGGTGCAAAAAGGTGATTTTATTAGAGCATGGGGACAGACAGGACCGTGGGCAGGAAGAGCTGACCTGATGGGGAACTGCTTATATAGCCTTAGGTTGGGAGGGGGGTCAGGGATAGAGTAAATCGCTAAGGAATTTTGGAAGCAAGGTTTTCAGGACCCTGAGGGGCTAGCTGTTGCTAGAGAAACGCCATTTATTACGGTTTAGTAAAACGTCAGTCATCAGACCCTCCAGATCTCATGACTGAGATCAGGGTATCAGGGGCCACAAGTTTGGAGTATGATTGTCAGTATATACGTTGAGGCAGCTGAGATAAAGGAAGCTTCCAAAGGAATTTTTGTGTGTTAAAGCAGACTTACAGGTTCTGGGCTGGGGGCCGGGTTGGTCAGGATAGTGTTAGGCCAAGATTCTTTTGTCCCCTGCAAAGTGTCATCATCCAGGCAGCTGAGCTCCCAGAGGGAGGTCACTCGGCTGGTTTCAAGGACTTGTCCATGGCTGTAGACAGGAAGAGAATTAAATTTTTCACTTGCTTCAGTTTCCCCCATCACCATCGGAAGCGCTTACATCCCTTTCCTTTGTTCTTGGGTGGCCAGGAGTGCCCGAGGAATATCACACAGATCCCACCTGGGGGAGGGGAGGCGCCTGTATTTTGCCATCAGCTTGTCGAAGCTCCATCACTTCCTCCCCTACACTTAGTAATTTGGGGGTGAAATATCCTGATGCTTATATATACTTTTAAAAATGCTACCACGGCTCCTTAAGGTTAGGTGACGTTTCCCTATTGAACACTAAGTAACATCCGTAACTACGTGAGGTTTTCATAATACATCAGAAAATGCGCCCTGGGCCACGCACACCTTGCCACATCTATGCCTACTCGCCCAGCCCACAGCCCCCGGACCTTCCGGGCCGCAGAGCCCGCGGGCCGACCGCGGCTCAACCCAGGGGCCGGAGGGGCGGGGCCGGGGGCGCGGGGCCGGGGGCGGGGCCGGGGGCGGGAGGGGCGGGGCCGAGCGGGGCCGAGGGGCGGGGCCGGAGGGGCGGGGCCGGAGGGGCGGGGCCGAGCGCGGCTCAGCCCAGGGGCGGGGCGGGGCCGGCGGCGGCGGGAACCGGTCTTTGTTCGGCAGCCGCCCACCCGCCGCGGCGCCCGCCATCTTGGATGCGGGAACCCGGTCGGAAAGGCGCGTCCGCTCCCTCCCCGGTGGGAATCCCTTCTAGCATTTGGTAACCACACCCGCGCGACTTCTAACTCGGAAGTGCTCGAAAACAAAGGAAGCTCCCTGGTAGAGCCCATGGTGCCACGTGACCCTGTCGGTCACCAGGGAACGATGGATTCCCCGAGGCTTAATCCCAGCCGCTGCAGAGCCACGGACAGCTTAACCACGTCCCAACGTCATAAAGCCATCAGGTTAAGAGCACGACAGATCTGAGAAACCGTAACTCCCACAAACTTGAACCTGGATCCTCAGGTAGAATGTTCTTAAACAGGAACTGAAAGTTACAGTCTTTCATGAGGTGTGGGCGGCCCTGAAAAGGGCCTTTTTGTGATGCGGAGGTACCAGGTCCCGGGCGCTCAGCCCCCGAAGCCGTAGAGCGTGCGGCCCTGGCGCTTGAGCGCGTAGACCACGTCCATGGCCGTGACCGTCTTGCGCTTGGCGTGCTCCGTGTAGGTGACGGCGTCCCGGATCACGTTCTCCAGGAACACCTTGAGCACCCCGCGCGTCTCCTCGTAGATGAGGCCGGAGATGCGCTTGACGCCGCCGCGCCGGGCCAGCCGCCGGATGGCAGGCTTCGTGATGCCCTGGATGTTGTCGCGCAGCACCTTGCGGTGGCGCTTGGCGCCGCCCTTGCCCAGGCCCTTCCCGCCCTTGCCACGGCCAGACATGACAGCACCACCGAGAGAGCTTCCGAAGAAAGCGTGGAAGTGGTTGGGACAATCTCCTTATATATGCGGATTGCGGACCTAATTGAAGACTGGAAGCGCGCGCGCGGGAACGGCCGTGGCCCGGCCCCGCCCCTCACGGCGGCTGGAGTGACGTCACTGGAGGCAGGGCCCGAGACGGGACTTCCGGAGCGCGGGCTCCGCGAGGCGGCGGGGGTCCTGGGGTCCTGTGTGGGCAGCTGGGGGCTTCTCAGGTGCGTCGCGCTAGAGACGCGAGCGCCCTCGTCTGTTTTTGCTGTGTGGGGACCCTTGGCTGATGGCGCTGGCGTCTGCCTGCGCGCCCCCGGCGCTCCTGCGCCCGCGGGCCGGCCCTTCGCGCCCGAGCCGGCCGCCGGGCCTCCCGCGGCGGTCGTCACCCCCGCACTGAGCCCGAGGGGCGTCCTCCCGATGGCCGCCGCGCGCTTGCTTAGCGACCCGAAGCGGACTCTCGCCTGCCGCGCGAAGCCCGTCCTCCCGGTTTAGTGCGGCTCCGAATCTTCACCGACTACCCTGGCACCCCTCCCCCTGCCTCCGGAATCCCAACAGTGGGTTAATGTGTCCGTCGCTGGCCCTGGTTCTGTTCTCATTGATTCTGGTAGCGACAGTATCCCGAAGAGGACTGACAGTTTATGGTCGCCGAGGTGTTGAATCGGCGACCTCGACTTTTCGAGGTTTTTCCAGTGTCCGTAATCGCCTCTGAACACGGTTAAAGAGTGTCACTCGGAAGCATGCTCTGCCGGGGAGCAGAGTGGCGCAGCGGAAGCGTGCTGGGCCCATAACCCAGAGGTCGATGGATCGAAACCATCCTCTGCTATCTGCTTTTTCCTTACAGGCCTATAGTTAAAATTCTATAGCTTCGTTTTCCAATACGGAAAGAAAATAGAGCCTGTTGTTTTGCTTCATTCTGGGGTGAAACTTACTTCCTGAAAATAAACGTGAAACTTGATATTCTCCGGAGATGAATAGACCGGCCGTCATGGACACTCAAGTATCATTAACGAAGATGTTCTCCCACCATAAACTATATTTCTAGTGGTTGCCAAAATGATCATGACTGTCCCATTGCCCTGTGAAGCTGGGAAAACGCTAAAATAAGCTGAGTGTAGGAGTGAGGGCAGGGTTGGAAGCCGAGAGACGGCGTTTTCTTTCCTTCTAAACGTTATTCAGAAAGCACTAATTGTTAGTGAGCTGTGGCCGCGTGGCTAAAGCTATAGACTGATCTGCTGGGCCGTCCCAGGGCCAAAACTTTGCAACGACCAGAGTCTGAATCTTTAGAATAAATATGTAACAGTTTGAGACAGAGTGCAAAGTTTTGGTGGCCACGACTGAGCTGTGACCTGAGAAAACCACTTATGTGGTTGGTGCTGGTAAATGTGTCTCTACCGCCTACCGCCTTTTACAGTCTCCAACGGAAGTGCTCTCTGTGCTCATTTGTAAAGTGTATGTTTTTTATTTCTCTTAGAAAAGATCCCTATTCAGGGGCGCCTGGTTGGCTTAGTCGGTTAAGTGTCCGACTTTCGCTTAGGTCATGATCTCATAGCTCGTGGGTTCGAGCCCCGCGTTGGGCCTTGTGCTGACTGCCAGCTCAGAGACTGGAGCCTGTTTCAGATTCTGTGACTCCCTCGCTCTCTGACCCTCCCCTGTTCACTCTTTCTCTCTCCTAGAAATAGTAAATCAAAAAATTAAAAAAGAAAAAAAGAAAAGATCCCTATTCAGATATTTATGTGACACCGTGCTACACATTAAGTATTTAAGTAACCTACAGTCTAGACGTGCTTTTCAACAAGTATATAAGTATGTATAGTACAATAAGATATTTCTTTTAAGAGATCATGCACAAAGTACAGTGGAAGAAGGAAAAATGAGGGTTTTTGATACCCCCATGGTCACCCGCCAGTTGTGTGATTTGCTAGAAGGACTCACATGACTCAATATATACTCACAGTTAAGATTTTATCACAGCAAAGGGAAGAGTGCAGACACAGGAGGAGAAAGATACAAAGAGCAAAGACGAGAAGTCTTTCCTGGCCTCCATCTTCAAAGACGATACGGATACTCTTGTCTCCAGTTGCAAACTACAGGCCCCAGTGAACTCTGGTTGCCAAGCAAAGTCCACTTGAGTGAGTATTGGAGCCCAAGTTCTGGAAGGGAGCCAGTCACCGACCTCCACACCTGCCTGACACCAGCTACGCGTCAGGAATTTCCAAGTTTACTTCAAATAATCTGACAACCTGCTTCGTAGTGACCCACCGCTTCAGGTACATAGAATAACATCATTACCTAGTACCTGTGTGAACATTCCAGTACTTCCGTTCTCAGAGTTTGACAAAGGGTCATCACTGTGACTATGGAGATCTGTGAAAAACAAGTAAATTAGATTTGGTGCATTACCTTTGTGCTGGTAATGACCCAATTCGGGAAAGGTGGCAGATGCTGAGTCCCAACCTGAATGAGTAAGAGCTTAGCAGGCAGCGAAGAAGAGGCTTCCAGATAGGAAAAGCAAAAGAAAACAAAACAAAAACAAGTACGAGGAGGCATAACAGTTAAGGGTTTCTAAAGACCTATAAAACATTCAGTGCGATGGAATGTGGAGGTGAGAGAGATTGCAGGAGGAGGATTTGAGGAGAAAAGTGGCCGTATGCAGAGTCCCATTCACGCTGTAGGTGAAGGCGGTCTGCCCTAAGCAGTATACCAGATGGCCGGATATTCCTTGCTCAACGCTGGACAGATGACATTGGTAGCTGTCTGCTGGTCACATTTACTCACGGCCTGGAGGAGGGCACCACATCCCATGCACGGTCTCTCGGGCTACAGTCTCAAACAGAGTGAGCCAGCAAGGGCTGTGGGAGATAAGCTTCCTAGTAGCCAGGGGGTACAGTGGCCCCTGGTTCCCTCCAAAAGATGGATTGGCTTATCAGCTTCCAAGACTGACAGGGAGGGGAAACCCATTAGGTTGAGGGGCTGATCGGATGTACCTGGTCTGGTTGATAGAGGAATTGGGCTCCTATGTGACCTCCTATGTGAGGTCATATCCTGTGAGAACAGTCAAATTCACAGGCCTTTGGGGGCCCTATGAGGCTCAAAGATATCAAAGGAGCCCTGAAAATTTTAGGGCCTACAATGTAATTCTGCGTTGTGGCAGAAGAGCTAGGGAAAGCGCCAGTCATAAGGAAGTGAATGTGCAATGCAAATGGGTTTTGATTTTATTTGTCTGTGGGCAGTAAGAAACCATCACCAACGTTGATCAAAGGAGTAATACGATCAAATTTTCTCATTAGAAAAAAAAAATCTCTGGAGTTTTCAAGCTGGTAGTCTGATCTTTGACTGTTTGGGGTAAGGGTGTTGGTTTTTGGTTTTATAGCAAACCATGCAACAATGTCTTTCATAATGTATGCGGTTTTTAAAAATCATTTCTTCAAACTCTCCATTCACAGACAAGCGTAAGTGTACTGTCTAACATATTAGAACATGACCGTTGCCAAGGGAAGAGAACATTATCCATAAAGCACGCTAGACCAGGAGGCCAGTGCATCTGCACAGCTCCGAAAACAGGCAGGTGAACGTGACCGACAGACCAAACCCCAAACTCAGCCTTCACTGGCCACCATCCCATAACCAGGCCCGTATCAGCAGCGCATCTCTTGCCAACAACCATCAAATGTCCAAGGTTTTCTTTCTTTTTTTAACGTTTTACTTATTTTTGAGAGAGATAGAAACAGAGTGAGCAGGGGAGGGTCAGAGAGAGGGAGACACAGGATCCGAAGACAGGCTCCAGGCTCTGAGCTGCCAGCACAGAGCCCGACGCAGAGCTGGAACCCACTAACCGTTAGATCATGACCTGAGCCGAAGTCAGATGCTCAGCCGACTGAGCCCCCCAGGCGCCCCTCAGGTTTTCATCATCTTCTGCCACAGGTATTTGGAATATATGTTCCTTGGGTATCACCAGAATATATGTTGATGCTTGAGAGGAAATGTCATAGAAACCAAGATACCAGCCATCCTCAAAAATAATTTTGGCTGGAAGGTTAAGCCACCCGACTCCTGGTGTTTCAGCTCGGGTCGTGAGCTCACGGCTGTTGAGTCCCAGCCCCACGTCTTGCTCCGTGCTGGCAGTGTGGAGCCTGCTTAGGATTCTCTCCACCCTTCCCCTGCTCGCTTGCTCTCTCTCGCTCTCTCTGAAAATAAATAAGTAAACTTAAAAAAACTTATTTTGGCTGGACATCCGTGCCAGTGATCCTCCTGAAAATCATGTCTCCACCAGGCCACATGTCTGAGCCTGGTGGTCTCCTCTTTCCACTTCTCCCAACACCACCCACGATGGCTTAGCCACCATCTTCCTGCTTCCAGGGGGAGAGAAAGAGAACATGTCCGTAGTCAGATTTTTGCAGGATAAAATAATCTTAGCTCAATAACCCCCACATTAAAGATTATTGCAAAATTCCACCCCCCAAAAATATGTATGTGAGAAATTGAGCCCATTTTTATTGAGATCCTACTATTTGCCTGACGGTATTCTGCGGACAAGGAAAGAGGGACACATAACAGACCCCATGTCTGTGTTCCAGAATCTGCTAATTTACTAGTCAAGAAAACCCAAGACCTGTCACAAATGAGCCAAGAGGACCAGTTTTAAGAAAATTAACGAAATTCAATGTGTGTAGATTGTCGACATTATCGTTAAACAAGGTCACACAGACTCACTGACGAACTGGAAAGAAGCCATCCAAGCTGGAAGTGTAAATCTCTACCACTTTATTGGGCCAAGCGCTCTACAGAACACTGTAAATTCTGTAATTGACTCGTTCATGGAATTTGATTGCAACACGTTCTTGTGTGGAGTCATCTATGAAACGGAAAAATTGTTAACCGTCGATGTTTGTGATACTGCGATAGTATTTCTCTCCTCACATGTGGAAACCTCAAATACTATTAGTGACCCTGGCCCGCTCGAGAGCCCTAAGCAACGCCAACGAAAAGCACGCTCTTCTCCCGATGGAGACACGCTGAAAAGCGCTCTGACGACACAGGACAACACTCGCAGAAGGTACCAGAGTGTGAGGAGGGGAAAGCTGTTACCCGGGGGGCCTGCAAGAGCCGAGAAAGACACTGGTGCGGGTGCCGACCGCCTTGTGGGGGCGGGTACACGGTCCCTGTGCGGGGACGGTCCGGGCACCTGGGGTCTGAGACTAGTGAGTGTGGATGAGTGTGAACAGGGAGGACGCTCCAAGCGCATTCGAATACATCCCTTGACGCAGAAGATATGCGGTCCTCTGGCATCTTTTCGGCCCCAGGAGCAGGTTTTCTGCCCGGGAGCGGTCACGTGAGCGACTTTTGTCCCCCACGGAGCACGCATGGCAATTGTCAGTTCCTACCCGGGCTGTCAGTTCCAGTCCCGCCGCCGGGGCCTCAAATACCCCCGGAACCTAGTGTTGAAAGCGCGGGTGGGTGGCGCGCTATGGGCGACTCAGGACCCGGCGGAGGGCTCATTATACTTTCTAAGTGTTGCGACACGACCACGCACCCGGGGACCACGTGGCCTAACGGATAAGGCGTCTGACTTCGGATCAGAAGATTGAGGGTTCGAATCCCTTCGTGGTTAGCTCTGGCTCTTTTTACTCAACACCCAAAGTGACTATAGTTGACGCGGCGGGAGGAGGGACCACCTGTCACCGGTTTTACAAACCCGGCTCCTCTTTCCTACCCACAAGGAGGCATTGAGAAGCCTTGGGAGATCCGGGGTTTAAGAGGCGTCGGATGTGTAAAGCGACCTCTCTCTAAGAAGGGCGGAGTCTGACTAACGCGGGGCCCTGGGGCCTGCACCGGGGCAACCTGTCGTTGGTCCCCGAATGTCTTCTCGGTCTCTGCCTCCTCTGCTCTGAGTCTGTGCGTCCTTGGGTGTTCCGGCTGCCGCTGCTGCAGTCTGTGCTACTGGTTTTCACTCTCACCCTCCTCTCCGCCTCCACCTGTGTCGCCATCAAACGGATGAAAACAGTTCATATGCAAACCTGAACTACAGAACAGAAACGTTAAGGCCAGGAAAAGAACCCAGCTGTTTACAGAGTGTGTAGGCAAACAGGAAGACAGAAGAAGATAGCGGTGGAAAATACAAAAACCCCACATTTTTATGCCTGAATAACCCGAATTTTAAACTTTAGGATGGAGAAAGTCATTTCCAATTCTTGACTTCCTGGTGAAACAGTTTGTTCACATCACATGGCGCGCATGAGTGCTTTTGCTAGGTCAGAGCAATGAGTATTAAAACAAGGGAATAATTATATCTCTTCCTCTCCCCAGCCTCTCTTTTAGCCTCTGCTGTGACTGTGGGTTTCTCTAGACGGCTGTCGGGTCCAAATTGTAAAGAAAAGTTGGAGGCTTGAGGGCTGGTTCTCAGAGGATGAGATTTCTCAGAGGAAAAAAGTGGCAACGCGTTCATGTCATAAGAAAGCACTCACTGCTTCCTCACAATATGTACCATGTACACTAAGTAAACCCTTTATAAACCCAGAAAGGATATAATCTCAAAAGAACTGGATAAAGATGCAGTTAAGAAATATTTAAGTTGTTCGCATGTTTCTGGTTTCCTGAGAACAGACAAAAGCTTCCCCCGCCCCACCCGATGGGCATCGAACCCTTCGCGCCAGAGGATAAACTGACTTTTTTCGCCCACACCCTCTCCAGGAGGTTCATGGAAGTAGAAGTTCTGATCCATGAAGATAAAAATGTTCCTGATACAAATTATTTTACCCTTTCTTCTTTCTCTTTCTCCTGCATTCACAGCAAAGGATACCTAAAGGAGCAGACAGCCTTTCCAGTCCAGGAAGTGCCAAAGAGAAGAAAATAAAAAATGATAGGGCCATCTGCAGATACCCTGACCCTTAAATGGTCATTGGGGCTTAGGGGGCTTGTCCCCAAATCCAGAGAATAAGAATATATAATGAGAATATATGCGCACACACACCCCCCAATAGATGTGTAAGCCTTCCGGCTTTGAGAAGGGGATTCAGAAAAAAAAAAAAAACAACCCCACTCATTAGCGATGGATGGGAAAAGTGACTGGAAGAACAGAAGAAAGCAGGCTTCCTGGGTGTGGATTACAAACACGGGGGTTGGGCCCTGCTGGACACGGACAGAGCAGATTCACAAATGTGGTAAGTGTTTCTGGAGCACGCTAGGACTCTGGGATATAGGATCTAAGATCCGAGCATCACAGGAAACAAAGTACGCAAAAGTCCTTGTCCTCAAGAGACTTGGGCTGGGGGATAGGGAGAGGGGAAGGGAACAGCACAGAAAATATGAAAGAGAGTAAGTGGATTACATAATATATACATAGATTATATGATAGAGAAGGTAGTTTCGAAAATGTAAGGATTTTTATCATGACCTGGAAGCAGCAAAGACTGTGTGTGTTGCAGTCAGCTATTGCTCTGCAATATAAACACACAAAACACAAACTCCTAAAAGCACCTAACAGCAAGCATTTACTACTCAAATGTCTGAAGGCAAATGATCTGGCCAAGCTCACCAAAGGCTGGATTTTTGAGCTGTGGGCACAGCGCCATGTGGCTCCTGGGCTCCCTGCTGCAGGGGCTCCCGTGACCTTGAAGCATGTTCCCTCTGGGACCATGAGCGAAATCGCAGCCACTCCCTGGAGGGGACCTCCTGTCACGAAGATGGCAAATGTATTTAAAGGCCCTGCTTGACTTGTGTCTACTAAGGCTGACCCAAGTCATTCTCAGGCCGCAGCCCAGAGATAAGGGACGACACTCCATCTCTTGGAGAGGAACTGAGGAGTTCAGGCAAAGGGCTCAGATACAGAAAGGAATGGAAAATTGCCAACAGTTTAATCATGTGAGGACTGAGTACAGATTTTTGAATTTTAGCAGTTATTCCTCCCTTTTTGTTACCTTAAATATTTCATATTAAAAATGAGTCATCATGTGTATGAATTCTACACACTTTGAGAACGAGAAGAGCAGCCTCTGCCAGCCAGGAACTGGTCTGACACCCAGAGCTGGGCCCGAGTGTTGCTAGGAGCTGGCCCGGCGCTCCCAGCTAAGCCCTAGGAAATTCCTGTTGAACATAAATAATTTCTGAGAATACGAACAACAGGCAAGGCCACTTTGTGATGATCGCGAAGCAAGATAAAAGCAAAAAACTGCATTGTGGGGATGAGCACTGAGTGTTATGTGGAAACTAATTTGACAATAAACTATTAGAAAAAAAAAACTGCCCATAATCATGTCTGAACACAGATGAAAAGCAATGATATTGTCCATGTAACAAAGATTACCAAACCTCCTCTCCTTCCTGGGTCACGTGAGGAACTACTGCATTTTTTAAAACCAATTTTAGCTCTAGTCCTGCTCTGATCCTCTCACCTTTGAGACAAAAGTTCTGAAGGTACCCGGTCACAGAGTAGTGGAGTCACTTAATAGAGCATCATATTTTGCCTCCCTCATTGTAACAAGACAGTAAATCCAACTTTGTTCAACCACACTGTGTCCTTGGCCTTCCTAGTTCTGGGAAGGAGATCAATTATCTTGAATTTGGAAGCACCAAATATCACCGAGATAAAGGCAATTAACTTTTGTGAGGCATCTTCCATTCATCCATCACCCAGCCAGGTTAAAGCCGAACCCGGTCTCTGCGAGTCAGGACAGTGACGACATTTTCCGGTTTGCTGTACTTTAACACGCCATGGTTTTGTGCAGATAAGGGGTGTCTTGGGCCATGTGATAGTTTTAATTTTTATTTCTGAACCTTATCAACAGCTTTTTGTGATTTTTTTCATATAATTTTTAACGGTCTGGTGGTCTTCTTATATTCAGGAGTTTGTAAACCATCTTCAAACTGCAAGTGCCACATAAGCCAGATATTGTTAGATAAAACTTAAAACTAGATATTGCTTCAGATTTCGTGCTGCATAGGCCTCAATCCTCATGAGGTTTTTCGAAGATCCACTGGCTTATGACAGATGTACTTGAGAATATTCTAGATCTCAGAAGTCACAGTGTCAGTTGCAAGATGTGAACATACTGGAAAGAACTCATCACCTTAACCACTTGATCTGGAAGAACTTGGTTTTCACGAACCTTAGTAAGGAAAGGCTCGTTGTATGATTGTTTAAAACAGTTGGTTTGGTTTCTACCTCAGTTTCCTCATCTGTAAAACGGAGACAGGTGACAGAGGGAGTAGTTTTCAAAGAGAAAATCTCCACTACGGTCCCTACAGATTGTTTGTTGTACGCTGTATACCTGAGCCTTGCTGCCTAGTTCACAGTAAAGTGAGAACAGGTGACGGCGAGATTTTAAGGGATTATGTGCTAAAATTAAGATGCAAACGGCAGAAGATGGATGAGCAAAGAAGGGAGAAACAAATAGAGGCTGCGGCGCTTGGAAGAGATCTTTGATTTAAACTCATTCAACCAAAATCCAAAATGGAGAATGACGCTGGGCCTCCTGGCTGGTTCAGACGGTAGAGCACGTGACTCTCGCTCTCCAGGTCGGCAGTTCAAGCCCCCTGATGGGCATGGGGTCTACTTAAAAAAAAAAAAAAAATAGGGAAGATGCTTTTCCTTGCGAATTTACGCGAAAGGTACAGTCGATGTGGGTCTTGTAAAGGGACCTCTTGCCAGAAGGGGGCGCCAGCATTACCTGTGCGTCGGCAACCGCACGGCCGGCTGGACCTCCCCTGGGAGACGCGAGATCACCGCGCCGAGGGGCGGGGGGGAACAGGCCTGCGACCTGCGTCGGGAACGCAGGCTGGAGGGTCGCCGGCCGCCGGGCAAGGGGCTGGCCCGCGAAGGACGGCGGAGGGTCCGGAGCCTGAGTTTCAGGCCGCCGTTCCCATCAAGGCGATGGGAGTAAATCTATCCTCCGAGGTCTGTAAAACGGTTAAAACAGGTTAGGTTATAAATAGTGAAAGCTACTGGGGCTTTCGTAGTTTGGGTTATTTTTTTTTATTTTTTTTTTTCCTTCCTACACGCATTTCCAACTCGTATCGCTCACAAAGAGCTAAAACCTCACTTCACCGACGCAATGAGAAAGCCGACGACGAGGGTGGGATTCGAACCCACGCGTGCAGAGCACAATGGATTAGCAGTCCATCGCCTTAACCACTCGGCCACCTCGTCACCCGCTGGCGGCGTCTGAGACAAATCTTATGTTGCTATCTGCGCACAGCTCTATTTTGCAGTTCCTATTGTTTTGTTAATGAAGACCTCTTTACTCCCTGTAAGTGGCCCTCTTATCTAGACAAAGGAAAAAATAAAATAAAGAAAAGACTATAGCCTGGGGAAGGAGGATGTGGACCCGAATAAAAACAAAATACGCTTCCTAAGGAAACGTGGGAGCCTCTGACAGAAGAACGGAGTGAATGACTGCTTTGGTTCTAGAAATCAAATTGGATCTCGTCGTTCCTATCAGGGCACGTACACTGAAACCTTGTATCCCGCCTGTTACCGGAGGACACTTCTGGGCGGGACTCCCAGAAAGACGGCTGCCCCGGCCGTTGGAAAGAGTCACTCCTCCAGGAAGGCCAGGTGGGTGACCGGGGGAGAGCTGGAAGTGAGGCGTCAAGGTCACACTGTACCCGGTTCCGGAAGCCACGCCAAAGATTTTGGACTTTGGACTTTATTAAAAAATTTTAGGACATTCTGAAGGAGCTTTGTTTTGTTTTGTTTCTATTTGTTTTGTTTGTTTCGTGCAGGTAGGCTTGATTTAAAAAGAATTTACTGTCATTTATTTTTATTTTTTTTATTATTGCCCATTTCGATGGCCACCCGCCACAGATCACCGGGAACACGCCTGCAGTTGGGTCAGGGGTCTGTGACTGCCTCCCCAAGAAAGAGCACAGACCTCCAGAGACCTTGCAGAATCTCAGTTAAAGGGGTGTTTAATAAGGTTTTAAAGACCTTATTAAATACAAACATTCTTTCATGTTCACGTCTGTCATGCCGCACTGTTAACAAAACACGACAGTCTTTCATGATTTAAAAAAAACAAAAACAAAAAAACTCTCAACAACCGTGGCATAGAGAGAATGTACCTCAACATCAAAGAGGCCGCACAACCTTCATATCGGATGTAATCCAAATACTGGGTTGATCCAAAATTGGATAACCATCTGCAGAAAACTGAAAGTGGACCTTGATCTCACAGCACTCACAAAAATTAACTGGAATTGGATTGAAGACAGAAATATAAGACAAGAAACCATAAAACTCCTAGGAGGAAACATAAGGGGAGAAGCTCAGTGACGTTTCTGTCAGCAATGATTTTTTGGATAAGACACAACAGCACCAACAGCAAAAGAGAAAACCAACGGGTAGGACTCTCTCAAAGGGAGTCGGGCCTGCGGGGCAAAAGTTATCAAAAAAATGAAAAAGCAAACTATGGAATAGGAGAAAATATTTGCAAACCATGTATTGGACGAGGATTTACTATCCAAAATATAGAAAGAACTCTTACAACTCAATAAAAACAACAATCAAGTCCAATTTAAATGGTTTTCTTTTTTTAATGTTTTATTTATTTCTAGGAGAGAGAGAGAGAGAGAGACAGTATGAGCAGGGGAGAGTCAGAAAGAGAGGGAGTCA
Source organism: Proteles cristata cristata (assembly GCA_017311185.1). Lineage (NCBI taxonomy): Eukaryota > Metazoa > Chordata > Mammalia > Carnivora > Hyaenidae > Proteles > Proteles cristata. The sequence goes on along the minus strand of JAESUZ010005599.1, from coordinate 141,128 downwards.
CAGAATCTGAAACAGGCTCCAGGCTCTACAGAGCCCGACGCGGGGCTCGAACCCACGAACCGCGAGATCATGACCTAAGCAAAAGTCGGTCCCTTAGCCGACTAAGCCACCCAGGTGCCCCAATCAAGTCCAATTTAAAAATGCTCAGAGAACTGTATAGACATTTGCATGGACCAGCCTAGCACCATCTCAGGCAGCTCTGCTGTGATGACCACCCTGTGACCTGAAGCCTTCCTGAGCACAGCCCCCAGACACACTCCCACCCCCCACATACACAGTGTTTCTGTCCAACCCCATGATAAGTACACCTTTGGGCACCACGTCCTCAGTCTGCTCTGGAGAAACAACTGTGAGTCTCCAACATCTCCTCCAGGCAGTCCTCCTGTGTGCTCCCAGCCTCCAAGGCTATAAAAGCAGGTCTCACAGGACGTGGAGTCACCCAAGACACACTTCTCTACCTAAATCCCTTTGATAAACCATTTCTCCTCAAACTAGACTTGTCGGCCTTTTCTTCAGTCTTCCAGCTCCCTGGGCTTCCGGACGCCGTTTTGTGTAGACCTCCCTTTCACGGAAGGACATTTCCATCTAACTGGCCAACATGTTCAACATCGCTAATAATCAGGGAAATGCAAGTCAAAACCACAATGCCCCCACATCGGTTAGAATGGCTATCAGCAAAGAGTCAATAGGTAACACGTGTTAGTAACTCTGTGGAGAAAAGGGGTCCTTTGTGCACTGTTGCTGGGAATGGAAGCTGGTGCAGCCGCTCTGGGACACGGTATCGAGGTTCCTCAAAAAATTAAAAATGGAACTACCCTGTGCCCAGCAATCCCACTTGAGGGTGTTCATCCAGAGGAAATGAAAACAAGTTACCCAAAGAGATATCTGCACTCCCCTGTTCGCTTCAGCGGCATTCACAATCGCTGAAATTTGGAAAAACAAACCGAAGTGTCAACGAATGAATGTATCTTTGTATACAGGAAACTGCCATTTGTGACTGCGTGGGGAGACCTCGAGGGCGTTATGCTAAGTGAACGGAGCCAGATCGAAAGACAAAGGCTGCATGGGATGGTTTACGTGTGGAATCTTGGCTAAGCATTTAGAAATAGAGAGTACGATGGCGGTTACCAGGGGCTGCGGGGGGCGGGGGGGGGCATGGGGGTCAAAGGGCACAAAATTTGCTGTTAGAAGGTAAATAACTTCTCAAGATCTCATGGACAGGCACGTAATTACAGTCAGCAATAGTATAGCATATACTTTAAAGTTGCTACGAGACCACATCTTAAACATTCTCATCACAAAAATGAAATGAGTATTACGTGACATGATGAAGGTGTTGGGTAATGGCACGCGGTAATCATACCACAGCACATAAACGCATCAACACATTGCACGTTCGAAACTTCCACCATGTTACACGTCCATTATATCTGGAATTTGAAAAACCAAACCAAACTAACAAAAAGGCCTTATTGCCTTATTGTAGCACTGTGTCTTATGTTGGGTGACTTGAGGGAGGGGTCAAGGAGGCCAGGCTTTGTTCTTGGTGGCAGCTGTCAGGAGGGGAAGGCATCATTCTGTGATTTGATATCCTCATAAGTTTCATCTGGGAAAAGGTAAGAACAGAATGAAGCTAAATTGATAAAACTAGCAGTCCCTTACACACGCGGGAAGAAGATGTTTGGTATTTTTGTGGCGCGCACGGGACCTTTTCAGTCTATTCTGAGACTAGATTATGAAACGTTCTGTTGTTGTTTGTTTCTGTCTCGCACCATCAGGATCAGAGAACGCCCTTGCCCTTGCTGAGGCTCTTATCATGTGAGGTTGTTCCTGCTCAACAAATAAATCCCATGAGCAGTGAGCGCCAGACCAGTTCCGAGCGACCCAGGTCACATGTCTGATCATGCCTGCTCCCGGGCGCCGGAGGCTGGTTTCTCTCTTTCATCCACACCCAATGGTATCACAAAAATCAGTAAATAACTCTGTGTGTGTGTGTGTGTGTGTGTGTGTGCCTGCGCGCACACACACGCACGCGCATGCAGCATGATATAATAAAAAATCAGTAAGAAAATTAGGATGAATGAGAACAGAAGATGACATTTGAGACATGATCAGGATTTAAATTGAATGGCCTAAGGAGGGGTCAAGAAATGATTTCATAAATAACAAACATATGAATTATCAAATCAATATCAAAACATATCCATCTAAAACAGGTAGAAGAGTGCTCACTTGGGCAGCACGTATCATACCACAGGTAAAAGATACAAAGTTGTCGTTTTTGAGTTTAAGTGACTGACGAATTCGAAAATGCTGCTGGAAGGAAAAACTATTTATTTGGGCTTGGGGAGGTGTTAGGACTGGGACTGTGGAATGTGGTGACCGAGGCCCATCTGAAGAGCTCACTGATTCTTTTATTTATTCGATCATTCAAAGAACATTTATCATGCATCTGACATATGCCAGGCAATGTTCTAAACAGAGGAGCATGTAAACCTCCCTGCCCTGGTGAAATGTAATTGTGCAGAAATAGGGAATAAATAATTAAAAATCAAAACCTGTGTAAGAAAATAGCAAATGCCTTGGAGTGGCGGCGAGCACTCCAAGGGGCCCAGCAGTGGGACGTGAGCTCTCCGGGTCTCGCTCCTTGTCGCGCATTTGAATCCCTGGGAAACCCCAGGAAAATAGCCAGCGGAGGGCCTTATGCATAGAGATCCTGATTCACTTGTGAGGAGTGATATTACGAGAGTGATGGTCTAGCCCTTTAATGCTGGCTTAATTGTAAAGAAAGATAAAGGAAAACTATAAAAACTAAGACCTAGAAAGAATGTTCTCAGTTAGGAGGTACCAGCAATTCCTCTCAATAGAGCACTTGCTGACTAAGGGGAAAAAAAAAAAAAAAGCTACCTGTGAAGTATGAGTCCTAGGAGAAGGCCAGAGCCAGACAGGGCTCATTCTGCTTTGGGATTTCTGGGGTCTCTGAAATCTAGTGTGGTACACATATTTTTTGTGTCATTCCTTCCCTTGAGTGTGGGCTGGACCTAGTGACTTGCTCCTATCATACAGACACAGTCAATGTGACAGGATGTCCCTTGCATGATTAGATGACACCAGATCGTGATTTCCAGCTTACCCAAACATGTGCACTGTTGCTCTCTCAGCTTTCATGCTTTGAGAAAATGAGCCATCACATTGGTAAGATCCATGTGGCAAGGACCCACTGACGGAGTCCAGCCACCAGCCAGCCAGCACCTGAGGCCCTCAGTTTCACAGCCTTTGAGGAACTAAATCCTGCAACACACGTGTGAGTTTGGGAATGAGTGGATCCTTCCCTGGTTGAGCTTCGAGGTGGCTCCAGTCCAGCCAATACTTTGGATGCAGATCACGAAGGACCCCAAAGCAGAAGACCCAGCCACACTGACCCTAGAGACTCACGGCAATTGTAAGACGAAGTGTATCTTGTATAGGTGCCAATCTTGTGGCAGTCTATACAACAGATAATCCATAAACTCGGGAAGGCCTGATGGCCCCGAGATCCCGTGGAGGGGAGGGAATGCCATTGAGAAGGTAAAAATACAAAAGACTGTAAGATTTCCAGATCTGACTTCATGCTAATTATTACACCATGGAGCCCTTATAGAAGAGTGTCTGCTGGACATGTGGAAGCTGGATCTGTATTTGACCACTGAACAAAGTCCTGGCAACAGAATCAATCTAAAGAGCATTATTAGACACTTTCTCTTTGTTAATAAAGGATGTGATAGGCTGAATACTAGCTTCTGACATAGACCCACATCCTAATCTGCAGAACCTATGAACACGTTACCACGGTGCCTGATAAAAGAGACTTTATCAATGCGATTCAGTTGAGGATTTGGAAATGAAGAGATTAACCTGGATTTTCCAAGGGCACCCAAAAGAAGGTCAGAGTCAATAGTAGGAACTGTGACTATAGAGGCAGGACATGATTCAGGGAAGAGACCACTAGGAGCTGAAAATGGCAAGGAAATAAGATTCTTCCCTGAAGTCTCCAGAAAACCTGCTGACCCCTTCTTTTTAGGCTGCGGAGCTCCAGGGCTGTAAGAAAAGTAATGCATGTCATATTAAGCCAGAAACACGGGGTAATTTGCTACAGCAGTGATGGGGAACTAATACAGAGGTTCTAAAACATTACCATGACTGGGGCTTCATAGGCGTGAGGAAGTTTGCAGGGCTTTTTCCGGAACAATGTTCAGAGACCAGAGGAGTTTATGGAGCCTCTTCTCTTACTGTCACTGAGATCACTGGAAGATGTACTTGAACTAAGGAGAGGAGAGTCAACAGAAGGATCCAATGTCTAGAGGGTTAAACATCACACCATGGGATCCTGCGTAACAAACCTTCAAGGGAAGACACGTGTACTATTGAATCCAGTCAGTTGATCTTCAAGATGTTTGGGCATAAACTCAATCTAGGGAACATTAAGAGCGAGCCTCTTGTATAGAAACAATGGAAACTGATGGCTACGGTCTCACTTCACGACTGGGACATTTTCAAGTTCAGAGTTAGCCTACAGAACATTTGTGTGAACTCCAAGGGAGAAAGGAGTGACAGGTGCGGCCTGAGACCTATGAACTCTTAATTCCCCGAATACATAATTAACTTACAGGGGTCTGACTTCAGGCACCAGGCAAAGCAAAAACAGGCATCAAGACGAGAGATTCTAGGAAGACATGAGGCTAATGGAGAGAGGACAGTTTTCAGTCACCAGAGGAAAGAGCAAGGAGTGGATGTTGACTGGGGGCGGGGGGGGGGGGACGTGAGAGTCTAAGGGGGCATCTATTCATAGCAGAGTGTACCCTTGGTTTGGGAAAACACAAGGGCAAGGTGTCCAAAGCTGCAGCCAGTCCACTGAGAGCTGAAGTCCAAGTACTACCCATTACGTCATGAGGCCCTTGAAGCTGGGTCTCCAATGAAAGACTGATGTGTACTCCTAACAGGTCGGTGTATCTTCAGAATAATGTAGGCAACACACTAGCCCAGGGCATGGCATGGAGCCTCTAATGAGCGCAGACCGGGGAGGCTCTAACATGCACCTACAGCGAGGCCCCCGTGCAGGAGGAGCTTTCTCAGGACGGAGTTAGTGATTAGAAGCTGATGGAACACTTCAAGTAGGCTCCATGACGGGAGGGACCTGGGAAGGGGACTGTAAAACATAAACTCCTGGTCACCAGGGCCAGGATTCTGCCTTACCAGGACCTGAGGATCCTGGGCAGAAAGGCAAAAGGGACATCGAGTGTGAGGGGGAGGAAGTAGGTAGTCAGAGGTAAGCCGTCAGAGACAATTCTCTCTTGGCCAGGGACCCTGTGTGGATTTGGCTGTTGATCCAGAAGTAATTGGAGAGGCTGCTGCCAGATGTACGCGCCTCCAAGGTGAGCAAACGAGTTAGGAGAACCACAGGGGGAAAATCACCACAATGGTGCGGCGGTCCCGAAGACGTCTGGACTCAAACTGCTGGACTTAGAGTCTACAGTGCTAGCCTCAGGCTCCTTCCCTGAGGCGCTTTCTACTCCAGTGGTTACGTATGTACGTGTGTGGGGCCCGCGCACTGCGACGAGCTTCAGACAAGGGGAAGTGGCATCTGATACATGAACCGTTAGGGCCTGAAGACTAAAGAGGATCAGGCTGACATCAGGAACCCAGGAAGACAAAAAGTTTCCCAGAAGGACACAAAGCTGTTATAAATAGGTTATTTCTCATGAGTCTGAGAAGAGAGTAAGGGATTTCATGATACTCTTCTGGAGAAGAAAGCCCAAGTGTAAAATTCATGCCCACACAGCAGGATGCACTAGCAATTTGAAATGTGGGGACAGGCGACCAAAACCATAGCAGGTCCCACCGAGACTTGAACTCAGATCGCTGGATTCAAAGTCCAGAGTGCTAACCATTACACCATGGGGCCACTACATGTATGCCCTTAATGGAAAATCTATGAATATTAAATGTAGGATTATATAGGAGTATGGTTTTTATTTTTTAAATATTAATAAGAAACCTGCTACATCCCAGACAGCAGATGCTCTGAAACAAACACAACAACAGGGCTCACACGCATTCCAACATAAGGCCAAGTTCATGTTAGAACCTGCTAGAACCCAAACCCAGAAGTGAGGTCTGGGGTGTGAAACAGAAGTACTTAGGGGATCCAGATGATAACCTGATTTTCCAATGCCGGGGGTGGGGGTGGGCAGACGAGGACATAGAATTCCAGAAAAGCACACAAGCCACACAGTTCTGCAGGACAGTGTCACCCTGCTGTCTAGGATGCGGTGCTGAGGTGCACAAGTGTCTCCGGCCCAACCCAGGTGCAGGGTTGATTTTAGAGAAGAGAAGATACTAAAATATAGTCAGGTCCCACCGAGATTTGAACTCGGATCGCTGGATTCAAAGTCCAGAGTGCTAACCATTACACCATGGGGCCAACAATGGTCAGCTTCTCTGGCAAATTTTTGGAAGCTCTTTGCAGCGTGTTGCACACGTGTGGTTGGATCTCTGTCTTGAACAGGTGTGGAAGGTCCACGTTCCCTGGATCCCAGGAGGCAACAGACTTGCTCGGTCCGGGGGAAAGCCCAACAGAGCTCGTCTTTGCTTGGAATTTTCTCCAGGTTCATGGAGGGCTTGAGTACCTGTGTTCCTAGAAAAATCAAAACTGTGCATTTACTGAATTCCTAACCTGGACAATGAACATTTGTCTGCCTGTGGGTTTATAGGGGAAAGTGTCAACACTTAGAATATCTCTTAGGGAATGTATGAATTCAGAAAACGCAAAAAGAAAAAAGTCAAATGTAACATGGGGATTTACTAGTAATTACAAGGATTAAGAACTTTTACATTTCTAAGTATTTTTACATTCTTCTTTTCGTTTATCTGCATTCTGTAGTGGATCGATTGCAAGTGTAACAAAAGATAAATGTTTGTTATACTTACTCTTATTTATGTTGCATATACAGTATTGTGTATCTGGTAGTTTTATCAAGCACAACAGTTCTTTTTTTCTTAATAATATTTAGACAGTGTCTGAAAACAGTTTTGAAAATTCTCTATCCTGTACTTCCTCTCTGCAATTCTGGCTTCCTAAGTGGCATGATAAGAGAGCTTCAGAAGGAGGAAAGGTTGGAGATTTCCTGTTTGAGACACTGATTGCAAAGCAACAAATGTGCTCACAAGTATAAGAGTGATGATGCATTGGATGTGCCCAAATTCCAGGGTTCAGTTTCAGAAGTCAGACCCGACCTGGATTCTGGATAGGGAAATAGCAATCAAAAAAAAAAAAAAAAGATTTAAAGCCTGGGCATGTTTTAGCATCTTTATAGAGGTTTCAGAAATCCCTAATGTTTTCCCAAAATCATTTTCAAAAATTTTCTTCATCCACTGTTATACTAAAAGACAACTACCTGCTTACAGCTTCAAGGACAGATATATTAATATCCAGGAAAATGGTGTATTTCGTGCTATTTTGTGTGTTTTGCAGTCTCCAAAGTTGGTCCAGCAGGTGTAACACCTGGAAGGAAAACGCTACTCCGTAGTCGGCAGGATTCGAACCTGCGCGGGGAGACCCCAATGGATTTCAAGTCCATCGCCTTAACCACTCGGCCACGACTACGCGACTGCTACTCAGCTGTCTGGATATATTCCCATGAGGAATAATATCTTTCCTGTCCATACATCGGCTTGCTTGTTGGTCTAACAACTCTGGACCGCCTGTCATCATACTGAAAAGAACAAGATTTTGAATATCGAGACGTTGGTAACAGACGTCATTACAAATTCTAACGCTTGCCTGACGTGCGAAATACGGAAGCCCCTGCGAGGATCGCCCCCGTTCAATCCAACAGGTGCGATGGTGCCCAACTCAGAGACTGAATTACAAGGGACTAACCGGACCAGACAGGAAGCAGGTGTTTGTACCACATTCCCTTGTGAATTCTTACACACCCGGATCTGGTCCCCAGGCTCCTCTGATAGTGATCAGTTCTATTCACTTCCTTTTTCTAAAATTTGGGCTGAAGCCAAAGAAGGCTGCCGAAGAGATAGCAGAGGATGGTTTCGATCCATCGACCTCTGGGTTATGGGCCCAGCACGCTTCCGCTGCGCCACTCTGCTCGCCGCGAACAGGGTGGTTTTTCAAATTTAAATTTCAACGCAATGAATTCTGGAGCCTTCTTTACGAGATGTCTGGCTATTTTTCAGCGATTGCCTCTAAGGCTGAGAAAGGATACCTTCGGTTCTCTACACCACCACGCACGACCCTCAGATACCAGCGGTTTACAATTCGCGCCCGAATTCGGTTGAGGTCAGAGTGTACGTAGCTCCAGCAAGGATGACGTGTCAGTCATGGAGGAACCAGATGCACGCCAACTGGCATCGTTTATAGGGTGAAATTGCAAAAGGACGGTTTACTTCGAAGTAGTTTTGGCTTGCAATTTTTCAGTGAAAATACTTTCACCGGCGCCGTTGGCAAAACGCAAGATGCATTGGCCGGGAATCGAACCCGGGCCTCCCGCGTGGCAGGCGAGAATTCTACCACTGAACCACCAATGCTCCGTGGCCAATGGCTTCTGTATCTATCCTTATAGCGACAGTTATACTGTCTGCGGATTGGTAGTGAAACGAGATTGTGTGCTGTTTCCTTAGTATTTTTCTAAACTTAATTGCCGGAGACCGAAACCGCACAGGTCATCCCTGATGGCAAGGCCCAGGGAAGAGACTGCAATGCAGTCGGAAGAACCCCCGGAAGAATTCTTCTTCTCTACTTTGTCTGTACCTTTTACTCTCACTTCTGCTGTTAGTCTATTCTAGGGTTAATATGAAAGCAGAATCGCCTAAAGTTCCCCCTTCCTCCAAAATGGAATGTACCTAACTATCATGTCCGCCCCCTCAATCAGATGTTGTCTAATACATATTGTAGCAATTAGCAAAATTGGAGACAGTCCGCTATGCATGGGGTCTGAGAGACCTAGAATTCATTTTCCTTGTATGAGTCTAATTGCCAGTAAGAATACCTATTATGCCATAAGCAGAGACAAAAACAAGACTCACTACCTGTGGAGGGCTTTCTCGAAAAGGTGTTAGAGAAATATTTGCCTGCTGACCTCAAGCCTATAAGGCAACTTATGGATTGTTCTGGTCAAAGAATGAGATTGGTAAATGCAGAGACCAAATTCTAGTTGAGCCACGTAAAACATTTCCATACGTCATCTATGATAAATGTTGATATTGTTCTTTCTTAGTAAGGGGTTGTGAGAGTCTGTTACCTACAAGTGCGGGTACAAGTATATCCTGTTTTTGCATACCCAATGAATTTAAACAAAGGGCACTGTGATCTCATGTATTCTGGCAATATGCTTCACTTATCCTTAGATACCCTGTCATACGTAGTAAAGAATATGTAAAACTTTGCTATGACTACCTGGTTAAATTTTATTGGTTGAAGTGGAAATTACGTACCGTGAAATCACTGTTGCCAAGAAAACTTAGAAATGTTAAGTCCTATGACTGTACTTAAAAAATGTAAATTGTTTAAGCATGATTGATTGAATTTGCTACATAAAAACCGTAAGCTGAAAAATAAATTTGAGCAGTCCACCTGAAGAGGCTGGCTCCGTGTCTTCTTTCGCCGACGCCAACCATCACTCTCCGGGCCAACCCTGGCTTGCAGAGGCTGGTCCCCTGCACTTAATCAAACAAAAAACTATACCTAAACATGCTGAGAAAACCTGTGACCTAGAAGAAGTGAAACTGCTAACATGCAACCTCTGGAGGCTTTTGAAGGTGTAAAACAAGTATAAATAACCCAACATATAAGAGTATCTGTCTCCATTTAAATTGTTAATGAAAACAAGTTCCAAAAAAATCTCTCGTTTAGAATGCAAGCGAAGTTGGCTAATTACTGGGTCAGAGTGCTCAATTCAAGTTTGAAACAAGTTACCGCACTTTGGAAAAAAGACCGATGGTCATTCTGCTGTGAAGACCTACGTTTGTATAAGGAGGGTGCCGTTAGGGGCGAGAAGAGTAAAGAAAATGCTGAAAGTAGGAATTCTCCCCAGTCCTATTCCCCATCGCTTGCCGTTGGGAGGGTGACCAACGGCTGCAGAGGCCGGTGCGTTGCTTGAGAACCAAAAGCCAAAGGGGAACCTGGAAATAAATAGAAGTTACACCCCTTGCTTTTCAAGACTTGTCACTAGTTTGGAGAAAAAACCAACACAAAGAACAGCACTGATGATCAGTGAAAGTTATCTTTACCAAAGTGAGTCTTGAGTTTGGTTTTCAGGGAGGTATGGGCTCTGATAGTCTGGATTATACAAAGCATGTGAAAGCCGGTTTCACATGGGTCTCCTTCTGGTCTCTAACCTTTTTACACCTCTACTTCAGAATAGAGAGCTTACAGTATTTACTTGAGAGCTGTGGTTCGGACTCTTTGAAGGGGAGGGATGGCAGGAAGCTCCAACATCAAATTGATCTTAAAGAAAGAATTTGGGCCATGAAATAGGTTTCTCCAAATCCTAGCAACAGAAGGAAACAGAACTGGACAGCATGAGACATAAAAATCAACTCGATCTAGTTATGTAATGGCTTCATTCTTGTTTACTCCTGTGTAAACGGTGCCTACATTCCTCCAGGGGTGTTAAAAGTAAATTCAAAGGATGTCCATTAAAGCCACTTGAAAAACAGTATAAAACCACCCATGAAATATTAGCTACTGATTTTTATGTCATGTAGCTTTTTAATGAACCTCCGAACGTCAGAAATGTTATCGTATTTCTATTGTAAACAGATAGCTTCAGTATGACACACGTAACTGGTGTTCATGTAAGTGGGACTGTGTCAGAGCAGGCTTCAGGCTCTAAGAGGACTCCTGGAGGCCAACATGGAGGAGGCCGTGCCCAGCCAGGAGCGCCGACACATTAGATAGCTTGATCCAGTTGATTTTATGTCTCATACTGTCCAGTTTTGTTTTCTTCTGTTGCTGGGATTTGGAGAAGGCCAGAGGCCTGTCTGACCGCGCTCGGCGAGAAGTCCCATCACACGGGACAGTCCCAGGCGGTGGCGCCAGGACAGGAAACCCCTGGGCAGGTGAGGAAGAAAAAGCCAAAGCCTGCTTCCCACTCCTAAGTAATAAACATTTGGCCCCCTAGTTAATAACTATCAATTCAAAAAGATAGACACAACCTGCCTCGGGCATCTCCAGCGAAAACCTCCCTGCTCGCCCTCAAGTGCTCTCCCTCCTCCCTCCCCTCCCCCTCCCCTCTCCCCCTCCCCCTCTCCCCCTCCCTCTCCCCCTCCCCCTCTCCACCCGAGTTTCTCCTGCTCTCACGTCTCCACTGTGTACTTTCCGCTTTGATACACTTACCGCTTGTGTGGCTCGTCCGCTGGGCTACATGTCTGTCCTTGAACTCGCAGTGCTGACCAGACCGAGGCCTTTGCAGCTGGCTGAGGCCAGGGCCCTGCTCACCTGGCAGTACAGCCACGCAGCAAACACGGGAGAACATTCCTTTCAGAAAAAGGCCCCGTCCTGGGAAGAAGCAGTGTGTATGTGAGGAACCGAAAGGCCTGTGCGACAGGCGGTGCGGCTGTCTGGTTCTAAGGGGGCGGCGATCAGGACAAGGTTTGTGTACGGACGTGGACAGTAAGGACCCCAATTTCCCTGAACAAGAGGAGATCTGGGAAGAGGAGTTTCGAGATTCATGTCCACATCCGGGGCGAGAGATGTTGATGGAAGATGTTGATAAGGAGAAGTCGACGGGGCTGTGGAGCTTTAGGAAATCAAACAGCAGTTGCTCACACCGGGGACTGAGGAAGAGGTCGAGTCCAGAAGGTTCTAGAATCCTGGCTGGGCGGGGGCGGGGGCGGGACGGGACTGAAATGGGAAGGATGCACACACTGTTGCAGGCAGACGGGCGAAGGAACAGTCCAGAAAGCAAGCAGAGCAGAGAGAGGGAAACAGAAGACTGTGAGTTCCCTGATGTGGTGAACGCCCAAGAAGAGAGTTTTTAAATTAAACCTTTCTTTAAAGAAGGTTGCAAAGGACGCACCGCGCATCTGGGGAGCCCTTGCCGCAGTCAGAACTCCAGGGCGGGTCAGGGACAGAAGCCGAACAGAACGCATCCCACAAAACTCTGGCAAGAGCAGATATTCTGTCCTTTCTGTCATGTTAAAAACAGGACCACGGGCCCAAGGTGGAGTCACCTGCGCTGAGCCCCGACCACCACACAGGGATTTGGGCTTCCCAGCTGCAGCGTCGGCACCTCCCAGAGATGGAAGCTTCAGCCCGTCCAGGAGAAGTCACTGGGTCAGCACTAGGGAGGTGATAGATGCCTGTCGTCCCGTAAAGGAACGTGACTTTGCCTGAACCAACCTGTGTTTTGCTAGTATAACCTCCTCGCTCCCAGTCCCTTCTGCCTGTAAAAGTCTCATCCTGTACGACTCCCTGGGCTCCTTTCTATCTACTAGATGGGATACTGCCCAGGGCATGAGCGCTTGAATAGTCAGTAAGAGCTTTACTATGTGCTCAGTAAATTTTTTTTAACAGTCACAACTCCTTGGAAGCCTCTCAAAGTCAACCACTAGGTACACCTTGGAGGGAAATCGCCTTGCTTTTCAATTTACCCTAAAAAAGCTACCGTCGTTGACCCCGACGTGATTTGAACACGCAACCTTCTGATCTGGAGTCAGATGCGCTACCGTTGCGCCACGAGGCCACAGGAGGAAAGTCCTTCGTCTTCTAAATTAGGATTTAAATAATCCTTTCTCCTCTCCTGCAGATCCTAACGATTTTCTTCTTTTTATCAGTGCGTTTGATCCATTTTCTCCCCACTATCCACAGCTTCGCTAATGCCTTGCTAAGGAAGTAAAGGAATCAACCAGATTAAATATCAATGCAAAAGCCCAAATGCTCCCTTCTGAGGAAAACTCAGTGCTTCCTCAGGCTCAGTCTTCCCACTCTTCAAAATTCCCCTGTTTTGAGAAAACTCCTGTGCTTATTAGGTTTAGATCCACAGTGAGACAGGAATAATAACGGCAGGAAGTTTTGCACTACTGTTTCACCGATAATTCACGAGACTCCTCCCTCTCCTGAAGCAGACTCGTGGCCTCACGCCGCCGCCGTGCCTGCCCTGGCCGGGCCCACCTCCCTTCCCTTCTCGGCACCCAACCCGCTGAGCAGCTGCATGGTCTCCAGAGCCCAGTGCAAGTGACATCCCTTCCCGAAACTCTCTGGGCTCCTCTCAGTGCGAGTGTGCGGCCTTCCGGTCGATATAGTTCGCACATGAACACAACTCAAATCAAGTGGCTGTGGCGTGAGCTCTTCCCACTTTCTGGTGGCCTGCGCTTCATCTTCCTCTGGTGAGTCGCAGCACGTGGTCCCCTGAACCAGAGCCTCAGTTTCAGCTGCGAACTTGCTAGAAACGCTCATCTTTGTCCACACCCCAGAACTACTGAATAGGAGCCTCTGGGGGTGGGCCCCTGCGGCCTGTGTGTGTCAACAAGTTGTCCAGGCCATGGGGGGCGGGGGGGGAGTTTGAGAATCCCTGCTCCAGCGAGAGATCACATACTTTCCTCTCTCAAGAAAAGACTCTCCCCGTCCCCTTCCAGGACGGAGGATGGGTCAGCGGGGCTGCCACAGCGAAGTGCGCAGACTGGGGGCTTTGAGCGACGGATTTCATTTCTCACAGTTCTAGAAGCCAGAAGCCAAAGGTCGACCCTGTCAGCAGGCTTCTCCATCGATGGCTGGCTTCCCCCAGGCATCTTCAGCTTGGTCTTTCCTCTGTGTTTGTGTCCGAATCTCTTTTTAGAAGGCCATCAGTCACCTGGGATCCGGGCCCACCCAGCTGACACCCCCCCCCAACTTTATCTAGGTCTCTGGAAGCCCTACTTCCGGATACAGTCGTATCCTGAGGGACTGGGGGTTAGGCCTTCAGTATTGTGAAGGGGGCCGGCGGGAGCACACGGCTCTGCCCCTGACATGGAAGTTTCTACGTGAAGCCCCTGCTGACGATTCCTGAGCGCGGCACTGGGGTGCGAGGATGGAGGGCCTAGGGGGGAATCCGGCCGCCTCTTTGCTCTCCCCACACTGTTTGCTTAGGCCCCCGCTTTCCTGAGTCTCACAACCTCCAGACTGTAAGGCGTTGCTGCGTCATCTCCTGTCCCCAACTTGTCACCACCACTGGATGCAACTTCCGTTTCGGAGCTGTTTTGACGGGTTTCTGCAGCGCGCGCAGAGGGTGTTCCTCGCACCGTGTCTCCCTGCCGCGGTGGCCCCAGGGCGCAGGGGCCGGGGCTCAACGCCCCTCGTGGCTGTGGCCTCCGCTCCCACGTGCCGTCCAGAGGCGTCTCTTGGTTCTTGTGGCTTCAGAGCCCGTCCTGCGCGGTTATCCTGCCCCTGACCTTACAGTATTTCTGACCGTTGCGCCCAACTTGTTTCCTCAACTAAACTGTAATTCTTTTTCGTCCTCAAGATTGTATTTCAATCCCGGTTAGTTGACAGACGGTGTAATATTGGTTTCAGGTGTAGAATTCGGGGATTCATCACTTACACACACCTCCCAGCGCTCATCGCAACAAGTGTGTTCCGTGTATCCATCACCGAGTCCCCGCGGTGATTCCCTGCAGTCAGGCGTCCACACTGTCTAGACGTCGGAGGCCTTGGAAACGCCTTGGTTTGCAAGACCGGAATCACTAGGCTGCAGTTGCAGCGCCAGGATCATTTTCCTGCATCAAGTGTCGCCCACACAGCCCCTCACCTCGCCGGAGGACCACGTGGCCTAATGGATAAGGCGTCTGACTTCGGATCAGAAGATTGAGGGTTCGAATCCCTTCGTGGTTGCTGCGGGGCTCACTTATTACGCTGCAAGCCCTTCCTGCTACTTGATGCTCCTGTTTTCTCGGTTCAAGTCGGTGAACAGAATCTTCTCACGCTGACCCGACAGTTTTACGCCCCTCTCCTAGGCCTCCTCCGTCTGCGACCTCGCCGCCCCCTCCCAACCCCCCACCCCCACTCCGAGGGACTGTCCCTCGACGTCGCACCGCCCCCTCTCCTGGTCCGCAGCTGCCCCCCACCTTCCCGGCCAGTCCGGCGCCTCCCGGCGCTACCCCAGCCTACAGAATCGGGCGCTTCGGGGAGCCGGGGTTCCAGCGCGGCCGCGGGGGGCGCTGCCCGGGTCCCCGCGCCGCCGCGGCGCCGCACCCCAGGCCCGCCTCGCCTGCCGAGCGCCGGCCCACCGCGTCCCAATCCTGCTAACGCCGCGACAGTGAGGCCGCCCTGGGAACCCCAGGAAAGACGGGGGCGGGAGGAGGCAGGACAAAGGTCACCCTTGATGGTAGCCTCAGGCAGACGTAGGAAAGGGGTAGAATTAGAAGGCCCCCCACCGTCCGCAATCCCCAGAGAAATAAGAGACTCAGAAAAGAGCATGAACGATGTTAAAACCCTAACACAGGGTTATCGGGAAACAGCACGTGATGTTACAGGACACCCCCCCTCCCAAGGTCCCCTGCCAATTGCAAAAGGGGAGAAGGAAGCTCTGTGGGGACGATTCTATCTTCACCGACAGCGGATGTCCTGACAAATGCCTCTGGATGGGAGCTAAGTACTCTATCAACTAGACAGTGTCAAGCCTCACATTTTAACCTGAATCTAATCTAATCGAAACGGATCTAATCCATAATTTCAATTTAACTCCTGGTTTAAAGAGCATCGAGGAACAAATAAAAGTTGCCTTGGGAGACATGGAGACAGACTCAGAATGTGAGACTTTTACAAGATAATTGGCTTGGATTTTTTTTGTTTTTTAAGTCAATGTCAAAACAGTAACGGGAACGAGAAGCTGGGATACTGTTCTAAACTGAAAGGGACTAAGGAAACGTTGCAAATCGAAGGCAATGGATGAATGATCTTTGACTGGATCCTTGTTAGAAACACTGGCTCCTAAAGATATACTTAGAGAAACCCAAGTAAGGCCTAGATGTTAGATGTTTCTATAAAGAACCGCTGGGGTTGTCAGTTCTGATACTGAGGCTGTGGTTACCTAACACCTATGTGCACCTGATACTCGGATACCTTGTAGGTGATATGTCACGATGTCTGCAAAGGAATTTTATATGGCCCAGAAGAAAGAAGTAGATACGACTAATATGGCAAAATGTTAACAACTGTTGGATCTGGATGTTGGACATACAGATAATTCCTTACTCTTTCAACTTTTTTTTAAGTTTGAATATTTTTATGGTAAAAGTTCCAATTAAAAAAAAAAAAGTCTGGCAGGAGCTGCCCTGTGTAAAGAGAGGCCGAAGAGCAAAAAAGGCACAGGGCTCCGAGGAAATATGCCGGAGCATCAGCATGAAGAAACCCGCACCTTGTGAGGAAGGCAGCACACCTCCTTCAGGAGTCCCCAGACCCTTTGGACGGAGTGGCCGAAAGGAAGCTGAGAAGTTAGAGAGCTCCCATGACAAGCACCTCTCCTGCAATTTGTGACCTTCCTTATAGGCCACAGAGTACCTTTTAAGAATTCAAAGGAAGGAAGGGACACAATCAGATTTGCAGGCTCAGGTGAACATATCAGTTGGTGGTGACACAGCCCTACCTACAACATCTCTGGTGTCCTCTCTCACCGCTGTCCCTCCCTGGACACCTCCAAAATACAATGTTCCAGCAAGACAGAACAGTCTTCAGTTTCTCTCCTATTCTGTGTGGTTTAGGTC
Source organism: Proteles cristata cristata (assembly GCA_017311185.1). Lineage (NCBI taxonomy): Eukaryota > Metazoa > Chordata > Mammalia > Carnivora > Hyaenidae > Proteles > Proteles cristata. The sequence goes on along the minus strand of JAESUZ010005599.1, from coordinate 124,397 downwards.
TTTCCAGTTGGGCCAGCATCCTTCAGATCTGAGCTTGAATATGACTCATCCCACATATATTCATAGAGCATCCATCTACCCATTCGGAGGCAGCAAAGGTAGAACCAGAAACTGGCTTCACGCAACTCGGAGCCTAACGACTTACTCTCCAGGCAACCACCCAGGATGACCATGTCTGGGGCCTGGCACTTCCTCAATAGGCCACTTGGCGTCCTTGACCTCTTGCTTGGATACCCAATTGTAAACATTCACTTGTATACTCATTTGCTCTAGAAAGTCCTCAAAGGAGTGGCTGTATTTTCCTTCTCTCCACTGAGTGAGCAGCTCCTAGCAGGATGCATGACACAAGATTGTGCTCAGAACAATTTTGAAAGAATGAAGAAATGAACCCATTCCGGGACAAGAGCCTGGAGGCCAAAATACTTCTAAGAAGTTGTTGCAATAACTCCTATGAGAAACTCTAGGAAGCTGATCTAAGAAAATGGGCCTGTGGCTCTGGAGTAAGAGCCAGATCTGAGAAAAAAATTAGGAGGCTGAACTGAAGGCTTGATAAGCTGTGGGCTATGGGGAGAGAGTCAGAGAAAGGAAGAAAATTAAGGTGAGTTCTCAGTCTCTGGTTTTGGCTCCTGATAAAATCTGAGTTGTTGAAGGAGGTTCAAGTTTGGGGAGAAAGGGTAGGTAGAGCATTCATTTTGAGATGCTCTTGAGATGCCCATGCACTTGCAAAAAGAAATGACAAGACAGCTATACAGTATGAAGTCCAGAAGAATGGCCTGGGCTGGAGATAATTTTCAGCACATGAGCAGTAGATTGCCAGTCATGTCTCATCCTTCTTCTGTCCACTGAATGGAGCTATCGATGAAGTACAGAATCTTGGATTTGCACACTAATACATCCACACTCCTACACATACAGGTAAGATTGTGATACTCATGGTTGTGTACTTTCAGAAATGTGGAGATCCTGGGATCCGTGCTTGCTCTGAAGGTGATCTTTGCAGATTCTTTGTAACTATCATCTGCAGAGTGTCAGATACAGCTGCTCTTCCCCTTGGGAGAGAAGGCCCCACACTGTAAAACAGACTTGACTTTCAGAGATATTTTCTACTTGCCTATTTCATTCCACAGTATGCATTCAGCTGCTTTAAAATACTTTGAGCTTTGCCAAGAAACAGGAGATAGGCTTCCCTATAGAACATTTTGATGGGTCCCCTTTCTTGAATTTAAAAATGATAGATACAATAGCAGCTGACAATTTATGCCACTGGATTAAGTGCGTGAAGACATAAGGTATCTGTGAGGACATCAATGTCAGATTATTCACTGAGAATAAATGTCCTACGGTGAAAATATGAGGGTTTTTAAAGTATCATTTGAAGGCGATTAGTTAAAGAAGATCATCGCAACAGATTGCTGATTTGGGTTCTAGAAAAGACCCAAAAAGGGTTCTCAGTTTGCCACGTGCTGGAATGCAGGTTGGGTGTCATTAGCAGGGATCATTTCTTTTGTTGTCTTGTGTTACTAAATCCTGAAGTAGCCTAGAACACATGATATATGCTAACATGGAGGAGGTGTGGATAAGAAAACTGTGGTGGCTGTAGTCGTGGCCGAGTGGTTAAGGCGATGGACTAGAAATCCATTGGGGTCTCCCCGCGCAGGTTCGAATCCTGCCGACTACGATGGGTGGATTTTATATATTTGCTCTTCTTCCAGCGCAGTGTACTCGATCTTCAGACACAGCCTACTTTTAAAAACATTAAAACATTCGCTCAGATGTTTTCAAGTGACATCAAAATGGAAGAATTCTTATTGACCGCAAAGGAATCCTATTGTATGAGTGAACCCAAGCAAAAGAACTAATTGAACTCTTTTGTTTGAATTCTTAAGTTTCAGGGTTGGAAATCCTGGTGATAGGGAAAATAAAGTTGGAAGGGAAGATTTTCACACATTCATATTTAGAGCAACCTAGTCATTCTACCGCTTCCTTTTTCTTGTAGTGTAAACAACATTAATTCCTGTGGGCCAGTGGCGCAATGAATAACGCGTCTGACTACGGATCAGAAGATTCCAGGTTCGACTCCTGGCTGGCTCGTTATTTTGGCTCTCTACTTTGAGATTCATTATTCCCATCTTCATTAAGCCACTTTATAAATTTATAATTTATAAAATGATAAATAATTTTAAGCCTTTTTAAAAATTTCTTTGTAATAAGATTTGACACAAAGTAATAAAAAAGTTAATAATATAGCCTCTAGCTGTAGTTCATGCTGTTTTTTACATACGTAAATTTACCTTACATCACATCATTAAATTGTTTTCAAAATTGACTAGTCCTCACATCAGACGATAAAAACTGAATAGAGGAAGACCTTTCAAATGCATCATTCTCTGAAAGTACAGATTGAGAGTTTTACAAAAAAAGAATGTTTCTTAATACCAATTCTTTTCCTCTTTTTTTTTCAAGATTTAATTTTTTACGAGTGGTTTTAGATTCACAGCAAAACTGAGGAAGTTACCTACACATGCTTCGCAGTGCACAGCGTCCCCTGCTATCAACACGGGCTACCAGCAAGGTACGTTTGTTACAACTGATGAAACTACTTTGACACATCGTAACCACCCCAAGTTCATTACAGTTCACCCTTGGTGTTATACATCCTATGAGTTTGGACAGATGTAGAATGACACGTATCCATCATTATAGATTTGTGAAGGTATTTTTCACGGCCCCCCAAATCCTCTGCGCTCTCTCTCTATCCATCCATCCTCCCACACACCAACCCCAGCATCTACTGTTCATTTAGTGTCTCCATAGTTGTGATTTCTCCACAACGACATATAGTTGGAATCATATCACATGTAGCTTTTCCTCTTGGTTTCTTTTACCTGGTAACATGCACTTAGGTTTTTCCCTGTCTTCTCGTTGCTTGGTATCTCATTTCTTTTGGTGCTTAATAATATTCCATTGTCTGCATGTACCACAATTTATTAATCCCATTCACCTACAGAGGGTATCTTGATGGCTTCCAAGTTTTGGCAATTATGAATAAGCTGCTATAAACATCTGTGTTTGTGTTTCTGTGTGGACATATATTTCAACTACTTCTGGCAAATAACAAAGAGTATGTTTAGTTTTATAAGGAGCTACCAAACTGTCTTCCACGGTGGCTGTGCCATTTTGTACTCCCATCAGCAAGGAATGAGAGTTCCTCTTATCCCACGTCATTGCCAGCATTTGATGTCAGTGTTCTGGATTTTGGACATTTTAAGAGGTGATTTTTAATTTTTATTTCTCTCATGACATGATGTGGAGCACCTTTTCATAGGTTTTTAAAAAATGGACCAATTACTTTAACAGACACCACCAAAGATATATAGATGGCAGGTAGGAATTTCTCTTAGGTCTTTGTTCCTATCCTCCTTTTTACATGCATAGAATCAAACATTTCACCAGATTTGTAACAAGAATTACACATCTCTTCTTTCTCGCTTCCTGAGCTGAAAAATCACTTTGGGAGAAAATGAGCCAAGCCTAGCAGAGGATGGTTTCGATCCATCGACCTCTGGGTTATGGGCCCAGCACGCTTCCGCTGCGCCACTCTGCTCCAGGGATAGCTGTCTTCACAGTTAATCTTTAGCTTCTCTCTGGTTTGTCCACTTTCTCTGTAGATTCCTTTTAATCTGTAGAATTAAAAAAGGATTCTCTTTTTTCTCTTCAGAGTAGTAATTTGTCTTTTGTAGTCTGCTAGCCCTGAGTCTGAACTAACGCCTAAGAGAAGGATTAAGAAGAAATGGAAAAGCTTCTTGTGGATACGCTTCTCCAGTGCACAAAGGCATAGCTCGAGGTGACATCTGATATTGTGCACTGTGTGAGTGTGTACATTATATCTGTAACAGAATGTCTGCTGGTATCCCAGAGGTCGTGTCTTAAAGTTATTCTAAGTTGTACATGACAATAGACTCTGATGAAGGAAACGTGCATCCCCTTTCTCCCATGCTGTGATGTGATGGTTCATAATCTGTCGGGGGACGGAAGTCTTGAGCCCCAGGCGAGAGTGAAACGCACATTCCTGCACACATACTTTACATAGAGTTTTAGGGGATTCACAAAACTTCTAGCCCTGAAGACTCTCTCTGATTTAGTGGTTCATTCCCTCTAGACTCAATGTGACAAACAAAAAAAATTCAGGTTTTCTGCGTCTGGAAAGGAATTGGCCCTTTCTGTGATTTGCAGCGGCAGGGCATCGCAGAGAGCCAAGGACAGGCTTGGGATGTGACCTCTCTGGTCTGGAAAAGCTGACCCCTGTGTGGAGCAGGTGAGCTAAGGTCACCTTCTAGACCCAAACAAGCTGTCTGAGAAGCCCCGCTAAGCTTCCGAAGGCTGGAGAGACGGGGATGAAGAGATGGGTCTGCTGGAGAGACGGGGATGAAGAGATGGGTCTGCTGGAGAGACGGGGATGAAGAGATGGGTCTGCTGCAGAGACGGGGATGAAGAGATGGGTCTGCCAGCGCAGAAGTGAGCGTGGAGAGAGGCCAGGGAGGGCTGGGAATATTAATGGACGAGTTGGTGAAAAGTGAAATTCAGAACGTTTGCGATATGTTTCTATGGGCCCCAAAATACAGTAATAATGTTGTATGTTCCTGTGTATGCCTGCCTTTCATTTTTAGTTTTTAAAGGTATTTTAATGAGGGCATCCAAGGTCGGAGAGAGCGGCAAAGTCACCGTTTCCTCCTACAGCTCACTTCACAGCCCAGAACCTCCCACAGCCGCTAAAACGACTGACCCCGACGTGATTTGAACACGCAACCTTCTGATCTGGAGTCAGACGCGCTACCGTTGCGCCACGAGGTCCCCGTGAGCCGCGTCCTTGCCGTCGATTTGTCGCACTCGGGGAAGACCACGCGGGGACCGCTGTCCCTCCCGTCACCCCCCGACTCTGCGTCCGGATCGCTTCTCCTTCCTGTTCTGCTTCACTCCTGGGTTTCTACGTCTTTATAAAAATAGGCGTTGGGGGGAGTTTTGTGGTTTTTGTCTTTTTAGAAATATGGCTATTGAAGGCCGGTCGCTCCGGACAGGAGGGAGGGGACAACGGTGTCCTCTCCCCGCCCCCCGCCCCCCGACCCCACCCCCAAGTCAGAGGTGCCGCCAGGGCGGGTTTGGAATTTGTTTTCCGAGTCGCTCGTAGGTTCTGGCGGGCATTTCGGGGCAGGAGGCTGACGCGGGGTGCGGGGTGCGCGCTGGGACCCGAGCCGCCCCTTCCGCCCCCGCCCCCTGTTCTCCTGCGCTGCGGGGACCCGCGATTGCTTTCCTGCCGCCCGGCTCCTTCGGGGTCTGTCACTGGGTCACCCACTGCAGCTGAAAAGCAGCAAGGACTCCTTTCCTGGGTGCGCAGGTAGGTCGTTCTGGCGCCGGGGTGCGGCTGGTGAAGGCACCCGTCTCGGACCGGAGACCCCGCTTCTCCCTCTCAGGGAACGTTTTCTGCAGGCCTGAGTCCACGCAGACCCCCTCCTCAGAGAGGGAGAGTGTCCCTGAACCCCTAGGAAAGGACATTCGGGGAAATGATCCCCTGTTGTAACACAGACATGCCCTTAGGGTTTTCCTTTCTTAATCTTGAAAAATGGGTCCAGAGCTCAGGGTTCGGGCTGGGAATTGTCAAGGACCATCGATACAGGATTGGAGGAGCGTGTATTTGACCTCGCAGGTAGTGGCGTGCCCTTGGTAGGTTATGTGCGGGTATAGTCACTCCGCGGGGCGGGGGACCAGATTAGGGACCCCGGTGAGGGATGTGCTGGGCTCGCCTCACTGGGAGGTGCGATCAGTCAAGCTTTCCGAAAATAACCCTCCAAAGGTTTGGGAGAATCTGAGTTCACTTACAAAAAGGAACGGGTGCGCAGACGTGCTGCTGACTGAAAGTTGAAATTTATACTTTCCTCTCCTACCTATAAAATGGGGATAAAATAGTAGTGCCTACCTCCTAGGACTGTGCTGATAAAAGTATGTGCTCGAAACAAGTTTATATATTTATATATGTTTAGAATGACGCCTACCTGACACAGAGTAAGGTTAGTAAAGGTTCGTATAGGGAACACCGGCTGGCTCAGTGATGAGAACATGTGACTCTTGATCTAGGGCTTGTGAGTTTGAACGCCACGGTAGGTGCAGAGGATATTTTAAAAGTAGATACATTTTGGATAAGTACACACTACTGTGATTACTATCACCATGAAGTTTGCTGAAATTCTTAAAAGCATGTGCACACAGCACCAGCCTGGTTTGGCGGAGACTGAGGTAAAATTCACACTTGTCAATTGCTACTTTCCTCCACAGATTTGGAGTTCGGTGATATCACACAGAATTAAAGGCATTGGCTTATTTCAGGTGTTAGAAATATTCTTCTTTTTTTTGAAATAAGTAAAATTGGGGAGGGAGGGTAAAAAAGGTTAACATCCCAAATTACAGCAAAAATCAGACAGGGCTGCGGAGGTGAGTGTAAACGAATGTCAACCCAAACCAGTGCCTAAAATTTACTGATGTCGATTTCTTATTTATTTATTTATTTTTGGCAGCTGAAATTTAAAACTCGGTGAAACACTTCAGCTCATAGAAGTTTCCTTATTCTTGTATTTCAGTTGGTGTTTAGTGATAACTCATAGCACAGCTGATTTGGGTCTGGTTGTTTATAATTGTTGCTACTGTTGGAAAAAATTTGGAATCACATTTTGAAATTAAACTGCTATTCATTCTCACAGAATGAGCAGGTTCCCAGAGCACCAAGCTGCTTCTCTCCCGTGCCTTATTTTGTTGCCTGGACAACCTTTTCTTTCCCAAAGAGGGAGACCCACGATCCCAGGCCTCAGTAGCCCTGATTTTGCTAATTACCCTATTTCGATCTGAGGCTCAGGCAGGAGAGTTTTCAGGTCTTCTCGAAGTCACAGTGTCAGCATCAAATCACTCTTATTGTCTAGTGTGATCCTAAAGCGTGGCCCTGATGGCTGCCTTTGTCTTTGTGTCCATGTTTTCTGCTTCTTCTTAGTACCTCGTCCAGACACTTGGACCTAATCCTGGAGATCTAAGGACATGGACTCTTGGAACAAACCATTTCGTTCTGGCCAGGCCCCTCCTACAGACTGTCTGCGGCCACCATCGCCTACCTGCTGACAGATCCCCACCCCCACCGTATCAGTAGCTTGTCTAGGTCTCCAAACATCTTTGTTCATGTCTCATGTCTCACTACTGAGACCCTCACACCCTCTTTAACCAGACACATTGCTGAAATCTTTGAGGAGCCGCCTCCTGACTGCTCACCTGGACATGCTCTGGGCCTGCCACCACCTCCTCACTCGGAGCTGTCTCCCCTGGCCGCTGGGTTCCTCCTGATTCCTGCAGTGGCCCCCACCCCAGGGCCGCCCTCCAGCCTCCCGTCCCCGCCCTGTAGGCCACATTTTGACTGCATCTGCAGTGCCAACATAAGTTTATGTTTAGGAGAAGAAACAGGGGCCCAGTGTAATTAAAGTGTGTTTAAAACCTAAAGATCCACACTCATTATGGTGGTTATTACCAAAAAAGAAAAAGAAAAGGTGCTGGCAAGATATGGACAAATTGGAACTCTTACCCATTGCTGGTGCGAATGTAAAATGATACAACCCCATGGAAAACAGTGTTGTGGCTCCTTGAAAAATGAAACCTAGAATTACAATATGACCCAGCGATTTCACTTCTAGGTATATCGTCAAAAGGGTTGAAGGTGGGAACTTGGGCAGCTGCAGTGCCTGTGATACTGTATCATCCTGTATGACTCCACTTACCCGAGGAATAGCCTCCAACAGTCAACTTCAGAGACAGAAAGTAGAATGGCGGTCACCAGGGGCTAACAGGGATGGGGTGGAGGCCTTACTCGGTGGGGACAGACTTTCGGTTTAAGATGACGAAAAAGTTCTGGAGATGGATGTTGGCGATGGTCTCACAACAATGTAATCACACTAAACCCCACTGTTAAACTGTTAACAATGGCAGACTCTTCTTAGGCAAACTGAACAGAATGGATTCGAAGAGGGAGCCGAGAAAACAAAAGGCCAGACCTGCTGGGCTGGCAGCACCCAGGTGGCTGGTGACCCCCTCCAGCCCTTGAGGACGTCCTTTATTGCTTTACCACCAGAGCCTAGCTCTGGCCAGAGTCACTTTCCCAGAGAGCTGTAAACACACCCCAAGATGTGTGCAGATACCTCCCGGCATCGGCCCACTGACGGCGTCCTAGGGGGCTCCTCACTGCGGCTCTACTTGGTGGGAGTAAATAACATAGCTTAGCAGCGGCTCGCTCCTCAAGGTGCTTAAAGCTCTACTACCAAATTCCTTAGAGGCTTGTGCTGTCCTCACCCCCCCAGCCCCCAAACTGGGGGTGTTTAGCCAGTCACCACTCACAAACACAGGTGCAGCTCTTTCTGCCCACGGGTCCTGTCCCTGTGCTTTCATAAATACACCCTTTTGCACCGAAAACATCTCAAGAATTCTTTCTTGACTGTTGGCTCCCCAGGCCCACATCATATCAAGAGTATACGGGACAGATAGATGATAGATAGATAGATAGATAGATAGATAGATAGATAGATTCAAATATAAAAGGACAAAAAAGTATACAGTGTGTATAAGTTTGAATATGTCCCAAATTATAATATAAAAGTTGTATCTTACTGTGCATCACAGTAAAAAAAAAAGTGTGAGATTCTGTGAGATTCTGTGAGATCGAAGACATAGGAGCCAGGAGGCAGATCTGCAGCATGGGGGGACGGTCCGCAGGGTCCCCTCCAGGTGTGGGCCTGTCCGAGGCCCAGGGGACCCACAACCCCTCGCCAGGCAGCGCAGAAAAGGGCGGATCTGCGGAGCAACCAGGGCACAAGGCTGGGGAGGCAGAGGGCAGAGGGCAATCCTCACCGCACTCCAGGTCAGCACTCTTCTCTTCATCCCCCAAGTGAGATTCAGTTCCCAGAACACAGGGAGCCCCCAGATTCAGTCCTGAGTGTGTGGCCCATAGCGGTCAAACCTATTCTCTTCTAATTCTATTACCGTGGTAGGTTCCCTCCCTAAGGAGAGAGGAAAAAGGGAGAGAAAACTTCAAGGGAGACTGGCTGTGGGATGCCTAGGTGACAACATCCCTCATGACCTTGTAAACTGGGGCTACTTAATCAGACTACATGTTTGTGTGTTACACACAAAGGGAGACAAAGAAATAAAAAATGAATTTAAAAAAAAGATGTCACGTGGCGGTGGGTACTCGAACCCAACTGAGGTGCAGTGGGAATAAAGTTGCTTCCTGGAAAGTAAAAAGCCTCCGTGTCACCACTCTCTGTGCAAGAATCCTGCTACGTTAGGACGTTCTTGCTGGCCAAACGCATGCCCTTCAGTCCTGGGGATCCCCTGGGGTTCAGGCAGGTCCACCTATGGGACCAGAGGTGATCTTGGTCAGAGGTGGTTTATTGCACCCACCCGCGAGTGCAGACACGCTGGGCAGCCACTGGGGGCGGAGAAACCTGCAATTGAGCGTCTGGGACAAGGGGGGGGAAGAGGAAGGAGGAGGGGGAGGAGAAAGGGGGAGGAGAAAGGGGGAGGAGAAAGGGGGAGGGAGGGAGAGGGGGAGAAAGGAGGAGGGGAAGGGGGAGGGGGAGAAAGGGGGAGGGGAAAGGGAGGGGAGAAAGGGGAGGGGGAAAGGGGAGAGGGGAGAAAGGGAGGGGGAGGGGAGGGGAAGGAGGGGGGCCGAAAGGAATGACCGGAGGTGGAAAGAGCATGGGAAGGGGGAAAGCAAGTTATTGGAGGGAAATCATTGCTTTCTGGACAGCAGTCAGGATACTTCGGATCTACTAAGGAACAAAAATTCACCTAAGTGAATTTGAAGATGTAACTGGCTCCAGTAAGCGGTCCACGAATCGGGCAGCATCCCATGTAGCAAGTAGGGGAGGAGCTCTGAGAGGCCGCTTGAAACGGGAGGGAGGTGGGGCAAGGCGGTTATCTTCAAAAGAAAAGGAAAGATTGTTTCGGGCAAAGTCACCCTCCGTTTGGCAGAGGGTGGAGGGTGGGGGTGGAGAGGCCGCGGTCGCAGAATGCCCCATTGGTGCAGACTAGAAAATTCCTAACTGACCAGTTAGGACTGCCTGTCGGGGGGAGGTTGAACTGCAGTTTTAGGTTAGGTGTAAAGCCCTGGCTTGGTGACTCGGCCTGAGGTCCATTGGGGCCTGTAGTTTCCTTGTTGACACATTTAACAATGTGCTATAGATACTGTTTCATTTTCTCCTAACACTTTTATTTTCAACCTGAAACATTGTGGGTTAAAACCAGAAAGCCTACTTTATCCATGACCAGATGAAGAGGAACATTTTCGGGGTGAGGATGTCAAGACTGCTAGACCTTTCTTGTATTTTACGGTTTTATTAAATCCATTTCTGTGGTTATTCTGGACAACGTGCCGAGGAGAAGAGCCTCCTGTCCGAACTCAGACACGAAGACAGGATAGAGCAGTGCTCAAACCTTTAGTGTGTCTGCGCTAGAGAGAGAGAGAGAGAGAGAGAGAATAAACAAGGACTGTGCAGAGCCTGGATGGCTTCCTAGACGTCACAGGGGCAGATTAAACCTGGAAGAGAGATAAAGGCAGAGGAGGAGGGAGTGGCCAGGGAGAATTTTGAGCCCTCTCTTCATCCCTAAAATGAGAACAGCAGCCCCACCTCACCAGGTTCTGGTGAGGAACAAATGGGTTAGTATAGGCCTTAGCAAGTGCTCCATGTGAACAATAAAAAGAGACAGAGACACAGAGAGAGAGGGAGTTTATTACTGTAATCATGACATTTGGAACTATACTGTTTCAGAGATTGGATTAATTTTTTTAGCTCCGCAGAGCAGAGCTACAAACAAAAGATGAAAGGAAGGTACGAGGACTTTGCACTGTCGGGGAAAAGCTTTCTCACAGTTAGCCTTGTTCCTTTCGTAAGGTAGTGAGCTGCCCATCTGGGGGGTGTTTAAGTAGAGATCTGGTGCCTGCCGGTGAAGGATGTACTTGAGAGGGTCTCTGCATTTTGTGGGCATCTCATGTGGCCAAGGTTTAAAATTCTTTTCAAATATGAAATTTTATGATTCAACTAAATTTACCCGGAGATTCATCTGACCTGTATTGAGTGATGCACATTGACTCAAGAAATCCTTTTTGAATTCTTCGGTTGGTCATTTTTGGAGATTAAGCATGCAGTTTTACAGCGTAGTGGAAACAAGCCTGCTGTGTTACCTCATGGTCACAGCCAGCAGGTGGCATAATGCACTTCTGCATCACTTCCATAAAGTCAAATGTGCCTTCAAAATGTTTTCCTTTGTGTTGTACTATCCACAACCTCAATGCTTGTTCACCGGTTTCTGTACCATGCAGATTCATGACAGCATCGCAGTAACAGGCAGACACTGGCTGAGACATCTGGCTTTAGACTGAGACCTTTTTCCCCTGCCTGTGGCTAGAGCAGCTTATTCAGCGTCTCTGAGCTTCAGATGCCTCTTCAGTAGAACAAACTCACCCTATACTATTTAAAAGTGGTGTTTTACTGGTCAGAGTGGTTAAAATGAACAACTCAGGAAACAACAGATGCTGGCGAGGATGTGGAGAAACGGGCACCCTCCTTCACTGTTGGTGGGAATGTAAACTGGTACAGCCCCTCTGGAAAACAGTGTGGAGGTTCCTCAGGAAACTAACAATCGAACTCCCCTATGACCCAGCAATAGCACTGCTAGGAATTTACCCAAGGGATACAGAAATGTTGATGCATAGGAGCACATGTACCCTAATGTTCATAGCAGCACTCTCCACAATAGCTAAAACCTGGAAAGAGCCTAAGTGTCCATCAACAGATGAATGGATCAAGAAGATGGGGTTTATCTATACCATGGAATACTCCATGGCAATGAGAAACAATGAAATCTGGCCTGTGTAGCAACATGGATGGACCTTGAGGGTGTTACGCTGAGCGAAATAAGTCAGGCAGAGAAGGACAGATACCATATGTTTGCACGTATAGGAGGATTAGGAGGAACTTAACGGAGGACCGTGGGGGAGCAGAAGGGGGGAAGTAGGGGGGGAGAGGGAGGGAGGCAAATCATGAGAGACTCTTGAATGATGAGAACAAACTGAGGACTGATGGGGGGAAGGGGAAGGGGGGTGATGGGCACGGAGGAGGGCACTTGTGGGGATGAGCACTGGGTGTTATATGGAAACCAACTCAGCAATGAACTATTTTCTAAAAAATACTATCCTAAACCCAGAAATTCCACTACTAGGTATTCATCCAAAGGATACAAGAGTGCTGATTCTTAGGGGCACATGCATCCCAAAGTTTATAGCAGTGTTTTCAACAATAGCCAAATCATGGAAAGAGCCCAAATGTCCATCAACTGATGAATAGATAAAGATGTGATTTATATATACAATGGAACACTACTTGGCAAAATGAAAGAATGAAATCCTGCCATTTGCAGCAACGTGGATGGACCTGGATTACTACAGTAGTCGTAATTCTTAGTAGGCATGATAAAGGCATTGTGGTTATACAAGAAAAAAGTCCTTAACTATTAATGATTTATCCTTCTGGATAAAATCGCATGGTGTGCAGGGAGAAAAATGAGGGAAGAGAGATGAAATACTTTCCATTCTGGCAAAGTGTAAAAGTCGTTGAAGCTGGGAACGGACACCCGAGGGATTCTTTATACTATTCTTTCTACTTCTGTGTACGTTAGAAAATGTCCTTAATAAAAATTTTCTCTAAATATTGTGGGGGGGAAATGGCATGAAACCTTTCCCAATACTCTGCTGAATTATAAAATGGCAGGACGTGAAACATGAAGTACTAATTTGGGAAGAAAACTACATTCATTCATTGATGCATTGCACAAATATTTGCCAAGCACCTGCAATATACCAGGCACTGTTCAAAGTTCCAGGGAAAGAGATGATCAAGACCAATGCCAAGTTCACACTGCACAGTGATAACGAACAAGCAAACAAAACATAGGAAGGAAAGAAAACGGTGGCCACAGCTGGGGACCGGGATGATTTGGGCTCCCTCAGGGAATGTTTGGCAACAGACGGAGATACTATTGATTATTAATGGGGGTGGGGGAAACTACTGGTACCTAGAGGGGAGGGCCCAGGGATGTTGCTAAATGTCTTCCAATGTACAGGACAGCTCCCTACTGTCTGGTTCAAAGTGTCCGTAGTGCTGAGGTTAAGACCCTCTCCAGCAAGGTGCTGAGGCTGAGCGGACACCTGAATGGTGCGGAGTAAGCCAGGTGCAGCGCTGAGAGGAGAGCGTGCAGGCAGAGGGAGCAGTTTGGGCTCAGGTCATGGTCTCCCAGTTCATGAGTTAGAGCCTTGTCAGAGCCTGCTTGGGATTCTCTTTTCCTCTCTCTGCCCCTCCCCCGCTTGCAAGCGTGCGCTCATGTGCGCTCTCTCTCTTGCTCTTTCAAAATAAGTAAATTAGCTTAAAAAGATCTTAAAAACAAAACAAACAGAAAAAAAAACCCAGTAGAAACCTGTCTAATATGCATAACCCACTACAGAGTAAATATATATTTAAAATGGTGGTAAATCTTTGCCATTGATCAGGTGGGGGACTATTTTGTCCATATCTGAGGTTCCTGTTTTGTGACTCTGAGCGGCTTAATCATCTTGGGGAGGACCCTGAGAAAGGGCTCCTGCTCTCCCCCCCTCCCCCCGCCACTCCTGGGAAAGCATTGAAAACAGGCTTAACTCCAAGGCCTGATTTGGATAAAGGATAATCCCAGCGCCTAGGAGACTCACTAGCACCTGAAAATATATCTCCAACCTGCTCACTATTGCCTGAAATCTATTTAATGAGGGAGATAGCCTTTTATTCAAGAATTAGAAATCACAGATTTCAAATGCGATATTAAAGAGATTTCAAATGTGATGTAAAAGAGCCAATGAGTTTTTAAGGTTAGTAATGATTCTCTCTCCCTCTCTGTCTCTGTCTCTCTGTCTCTCTCTCCCTCTCTCTCTCATCTCTTTCTCTTTTTATTCAACCAATGGTTTGGGTACAAACCCTGTCTTTCAGGCCCTGACTCCATTTCCCCTCAAGTATGCAAATGTGAAATCCAAGACACTGCCTCACAGAAGTTTGTCTGATAAGGGACAGGGTTAAAAAGTCAGCAGGCCCTGGGCACCTGAAACTGAGTACCAAGGGGAGACTAGATATCCTGGAGTCAAACTTCTCGAATTCCACAAACTGGCCTCGGGGACAATCTATTTTTAAAACAAACAGAAACAGGGTCTAAAGGTATGGGACTCATTCACTGAGCCTTTTCAAGCATTCTGACTCTGTCCTCTAGAAGTTACCATCCCTGGGGCTGAGACCAACATTTCTGGAGAGCACACCTCTTTTGGCCCCTCCCGAAGAAAAAAGAAGAGGAAGAAGAGAGGGTCTGCAAGGTTTGTTTGCTTTCCCCACTGTAGATAGTTGGAAAGTGGGACTTGTGTTTTTTTGTTTTTTGATGTTTGTGTTTATTTCTGAGAGAGAGAGAGACGGCGTGAGCGGGAGAGGGTCAGAGAGAGAGGGAGACACAGAATCCGGAGCAGGCTCCAGGCTCAGCTTTCCCACAGAAGCTGAGAAACCTGTCCAACAAAATGCCTGTGTTTTCCTTCCATGGAATTGAGGTATCACTGGTAATTAGCTGTCCCGCTGGGAAATGCATTTCCCAGCACCTCTTGCTCCTAGGTGGGTCCATGGACTTTTCTCACCAAGGGAATATGGGTGGAGGTGAGGTGTGTCACCTCCAGGCCAAAGCCACTGACTCTTTCTTCTCTCTGGCCACATGTGGAGGGCTGCTGTCAGGGATAGGGACTCACAGATGAAAGGAGCCACACACAAAACCTACCTGCCAACCACTGGCAATTATGTGAGCAAGACTTTAATTACTGTTGAGTTAAGCCTCTGATATTTTGCAATATATTTATTACAGCAGCTAGCAATACTCTCAGCAGTATATATATAAACCTTCCGTGTTCTAGAATGCATAGAAATAGCAACAGTTCCTCAGGGAGGTAAGCTTTCCAAAAGTTTCCTCACTTCCCAGGGCTTGGTAGACTCCCTCCTTAATAACCTCTAACCTAGGGTTTCCTGGCTGGCTCAGTGGGTAGAGCATGTGACCCTTGATCACAAGATGGTGAGTTCAATCCCACCTTGGGCATGGGGGCTTACTTAAAAAAAAAAAAAAAAGTCCCTAGACAAAAAAACATCAAAGCGATTTGATAACATTCATATCATAATCAAGGTGCCCAGGCCAAGAGCACATGACCTTATCAATAGTCTGAGGCTTGGGGGGTGGAAATGTGCCTTTGGGGGCCCTTCCCTGGTGTCTAGCTAGCATCTAGTTCAGAAATCAAGCTGCTTCTCTGGGTCGAACTAGAGCATTTCATCCCTATTGATATGATTTCAAATATCAAAGCTTTCGGTAGAATGTGAAGGTTAAAGACAGTTTCCTCAGTGAGAACAAAAGCAGGAAGCACTGGGGGAGGGGGTCGTTTGTGTCTTCACAGCTGCAGCGTGGCCTTGGGAGAAACAGTATTTCCCGTTAACTGTGCCGTTGGCTTCAGCAAACGTGTCTGTCATCCGGCCTGGACCTGCACTCCGAGCTTCTCCTGACTTACCCGCTCCTCTGTAATAGGTAATGTGACATCCCACAGACAGATGCCTCGGGGCAGGCCTTGCACATTTTGAGTGAATGGCTCAGTGCACGTAACGAGTCACACGTGAGTGAAGCAGGCATGCGGGGGAGGTTTGCGGAGGCAGTTTTCATGCGCAGCGTGGATGTGGTCCAGAGAAGCAAAGGCGCGTGATCACTGAAGGCGTGTGCGGGTACAAGGTTGGGGCACGGGCGCCACTTAGCTTTCTCGCTCACATTGAACACCTGCTGTGTGCACGGCTCAGTGCTGGGACTTGTAAGGGGAGAGGAGAGAGGAGTCATAGGGTGCAAGTGGCTGCGGAGACGTGCACGGGGTGAAAGGGTAGTAAACTACAAGGGCGCACGGCGTTCAAGGACACGGGACAGAATATAGTAACCGGCAAAGTCCCGGGAATCAGAAGAGCCTGAGGACACGCCGGACTGGGGACATCTGGACTTGTTCTTGGCGGAGGGGGGCGCGAAGGCTGGGCAGGGATTCAAGAGGCGGAAATGGAGAATGATCAGGCTGAGAGGAGGCTGGGCTCGCAGGGGCGCGACGGGAGGCAAGCGGGGAGCATGCTCGGCCTTCGAGGAAGCATTTGGGCACTTGGGGAAATATTAAGCCATGCGCTTTGGGACGATTACTCTAGAACGAAGCGATACAAGGGCCGGATTGAGGCCTGTGGGCATGCGGGGGAGTGCCATGGGGGTGGAGAGGGTGCTGGTGCTAGGCCCAGATCGCGGTCTCCCCAAAATTCCAAGACCACCAAGAAGTCCGAGTCACGTATGCAAAAGCAAAGGGCGTTTATTCGGGCTCAAGCTCACTCTCAGACCTCACCAACACAGTGGATCCGTGCTGAGAGCCCCGAACAAAGGAGTAGGGTTTTTATTACATCTAGGGCGGGAAAGGGGTGATGGGCAGAACTACAGTGTGACAGGACAAGGCGACGGAGAGGTTGATACAGCGAAGAGGGATTGGTGAGTTTAAAGCAAAGCGGGCCAGAATAGCGGCGGGAACGTCCGGTACCTCCCAACCTTCGGTGATTGGTTCGGACAGGGGGAAGGGCGATGCTCAAGCCTGCTGAGTCATGCCTCAGAAACTTGGGCCTTCTAACTTATGGGGCCCAAGGCCCATAATGACTGAATGACATAATGACTGAAGTCTGTCATGGCACTGGTTTTCCACCCATGGTCTGTCTTTCCACCTTCAGTCATGTAACTGGCCCAATCCTGGGTCAGTCGAGTTACTACTGTCTTGGTTTAGGGGTTGATATTGGGCTCTGAGAACCATTATCTGGATTGTATTTATGAGCTCCTTGATAAAGGCCATTAGTCTGTTAAGGACACAAGGCCAGAAAGTTAATATAAATATCAAGATTAACAAAGGGCCAAGGAGGGTTGAAATTAAGGTTGTTAGCCAGGGGGAGCTGTTGAACCGTGACTCAAACCATCCCTGGTTTTGTTCTCGTTCCCGTTTTCGCTTAGCCAGTCCCTCTCGAACTTTAGCTAAAGATTCTTTTATTACACCTGAGTGGTCTGCGTAGAAACAGCCTTCTTCTCTTAATGCTGCACAGAGTCCTCCTTGTTGAAGGAATAACACGTCCAGCCCCGTTCTGTTCTGAAGGACCACCTCGGCCAGTGAGGTTAGGGACTTTTGTAAATGAGATACTGAAGTTTCTAAGTTCTGTATATCCACGTCTATGGCTGCCCTCAAACGGTTATAACTACCGCTCTGTACTGCTAAGGCCGAAATTCCGATACCAGCTCAGGCAAGCCCAAGGCCTAACAGAACAGATAGGGTGAGGGTCGTGAACGGCTCACGCTTGGTCCATTTTGAGGGTTTGGCATCGGTTATAGCCTGAAAAAGTTCTTCGTCCGTGTGATACAGAATCCTGGGAACTAATTGTGCTAAAACACAAAAACTCTTCGTATTATGTGATATGGTCCCGTGGACACAGGGAGTTAGTTCCGTAGTACAGGCCCACCAGCCTTGTTTAGGTGGAATTAGGGACCCAGGGGAGCTGATTCGATCTGTTCTATCGCATAGATGCTGATGTGTAGCGGGTACATGGCCTAGACATAGGTCTTCTACTGTCGCCGACTGTAGGGTGAGTAGTATTTGCCCAGTCTACTGCCAGTGGCATTCTTGTACTCGGTTAGTAACACCGTAATTACCTAGAAAGGCTATTCCCTCATAGTAGGGGGGCTTGGGGTTAAAGCATAACCAACAGGACATTGTTAAATTAGGTCTCGACTCATTTAGTACTTGGTAGGTGTGGGTCATTAATGTCCATAAAGGATCCAAATGTTCAGTCACCGCTAGGGTTTGGGTTCCAATGAATGGGAACTAAGGAGTCGGTGATGGTATTTGGCTTAGGTGTGGGCCTGGGGGGCTAGGATTAAGTTCGGGCCTATGTGACTGGTTGACTGTTACAAGTTGCTTTTGAGTGGAGAATAGGAAGCCTGTGTCATTACCGGGGAGCCAGAGTCGAATGCCCCACACCTTTGCCACCAACCAGTTTTTTGTTTTGCCCTTAGGAGTGAGTTGAATAGAGATTGGGTTTCTATTGGTTGGACTAGTTTCATATTGGTCCGAACAAGGGTAATTAGGTCGTTATTGGATTGTTTGATCCATGGAGCGATAGTTTCACATCCCCAGGAAGCAAAAAGTATTGTTCTGTGCCTCCGCAGGTGTCAAAGTTACCAGTTCCAGGGTGCACATAAAAGGTCTGTGGTCTTAGATTTTGGTGCTGACAGTCGGCACCAGGTCGGCACCCAAAAGTGTTACAGTCTACACATCGCCCATTACAAATCCTTGGATTTGTGTTGCAGTGATCTCCCGCTAGACTACAGAGATCTAAGTGGAAGGTGGGGAATGTAATAGACGCTGGCCCAGTTAATGTTACTTCTTGAACAGTCCGTTCTAGGTCCCTAGGTGTTGCTAGGGGCCCTCGCGAAACCCATTTGGCGGTGGTAGGCTGGTGGGGGTTTAGGGAATCAGAGGAAATACTACATACTGTAAAAAGTAGGATCAAGAGCGTCGCAGTTTTAACTTGAGGGGGTCGTTGCCGTCTCGGTCCGCTCTCCATTGTGGGATGAAATTTTCTCAAACCGTGAGGGGGTCAGCCAGGCGGACGTGAGTGTGGTGAATCCAGGCGGGAACACCGTTGACTTTTAGAGCAATGGGGATGGTCAAGATGACAATGTAGGGTCCTTTCCACCTCGGCTCTAAAGTTTCCTGTCGATGCCTTTTTACGTGCACCCAGTCGCCGGGACGGAACTTATGAGGATCTGGAGTAGGGCTAGCCTCGTAGATGGCCTTCAGATGGGGCCAGACATCCTGATGAGCACGCTGGAGCCTTTCTAAAAAGTACATTAGGTCGTAGTCATCAAATTCAGCTAATAATTCTGATTTAAGGTTAGAAATAATGGGAGGTGGTCTCCCATACATAATTTCATAAGGTGTGAACCCTAGGGTATATGGGGAATTTCTTACCCTGTAAAGAGCATAGGGAAGGAGAGCCACCCAATCTCTGCCAGTCTCCATGGTTAATTTGCTAAGGGTCTCTTTTAAGGTTCTATTCATTCTTTCTACTTGACCTGAACTTTGGGGCCTGTAAGCACAATGTAGTTTCCAGTCTGCCCCGATTATTTTTGCTGCATTTTGTGTTACCTGTGAGACGAAAGCAGGTCCATTATCTGATCCCAGTACTGCCGGGAAGCCATACGTGGGTATGAGGTCTTCCAGCAACTTCTTTGTTACTGTGGCCACGGTCTCATGTTTAATCGGGAATGCTTCTACCCAACCTGAAAAGGTGTCTATAAAAACTAAGATATTTATAATTAAATTTTCCTGGCTTGATCTCTGTAAAATCTACTTCCCAGTAAGCTCCTGGTTTAGTTTCCCTGCACCTAGTCCTGTAGGCCCGACTTGGGCATTGGTAAGCTGGCAGGCCTTGCAGGTTGTGACAATCTTATCAATTTTGGAGTCTAACTGGTGAATTTTTAGTCCGGCATGTCAGACCAAGTCCTTTAGTTTTTGGGCTCCCATGTGGGTTGCTCGGTGCATTTGCTGTAATATCCGTGTTCCTCAAAGTCCAGGTAGGATAATTTTATTGTCATTAGGACGCCACCATCCCTCATTGCATTGGACCATGGGGAGACGGGCTAACTCTTCCTCGGAGTATTTAGGGAAGTGTAGGTGACCCCGGGTCTGGTAGTTCAAGGCCGTATGACCATGGGACCTAGGGCAGCCTCTCTAGCAACTTGTCAGCCCGCCCGGTTGCTCCGGGCAACGGGGCTATCTATTTTCTGATATCTGGTGCCACCTGGTTTACAAAAGTAAGTATGACCGCAGATTTATTTTCCAGTTTTTCTGGGTCCATGGGCATATATGTGTGATACGCCTCCATGACCCTTTCTAGGAAGGCAGCAGAAGATTCATCCTTTCCCTGTTGTACATTACTAACCTTAGCCAAATTAGTGGGCCGCCTAGCGGCTGCATGGAGACCCCCCATTAGAGTCTGGCGGTAAAGACGTAGGCTCTCCTTGCCTTCTGCCTTGTTGAAGTCCCAATCGGGTCTAGTCAATGGAAACCTCGCATCTATTAGGGCCTGATTCGTTGTAGGATTTCCATCTATACCTGAACTAATTTTTGGGCTGCAGTTAAAATTCTTTCTCGCTCCTTGTGGTGAAGAGAATCTGTAAAAGCTGTTGACAGTCATCCCAGGTGGGCAAATGAGTGAAAATCACAGAATCCAGTAGGTTTATAAGGTCTGCTGGTTTTTCAGAGAATTTAGGGGTTTGTAGCTTCCAGTTATACAAATTGCTAGTGGCAAATGGCCAATATAGATGGGGTTGATTTCTCTGCTCATCCAGAGGACCAGTGGCCTTCAGGGGAAGGACCGTAGAATCAGCCAATTGCCGAGACAGCTCCTGGTGGGCCCTTCTCCTAGTATGCGGGGGACTACCTCGGGGGGAGGGTTCCGGGGAGGTTTTCCGGGAGGGTCGAGGTTCCTCCCTAGGCTCAGGTTGGGCCCTGAGACTGCTCCGGGGCCCTGAAGTAGGGTTATAGGGTGGGGGAAATATAAGGCTTTCTCCTGTGGCCCCTTGGAGGACAGGGTAAAGTGGGGTTGAGGACTTAGGTGGGGGGCTTTCCCGGTGGCCCTTTGTTAGTACATTAGAGGGCAGGCCACGGGGAGATATGAAGGTCCGGAGCCAAGGTGGAGGGTTTTCGGCCAGGTCCTGCCAAGTTACGATCTAAGGGACCTGGTCTGGATGCCCAGGCTTGTCAAAAACAAGGTCTTTGACCTGGAAATGGTGGGAAGGTCTAAGGTCCCATCCACTGACCATCCAACGTTGAAGGTCTGCCATTCGTTTCTGCAAAAGATAAAGAACTTTTCTTTTTTTCTTTAAGTCCCAGTCCATCTGCTCTTTTCCTTATGTCCTTGAAATGGTCCAGTACTAAAGTTAAGGGAGTACTCTGAGTCTGTCCCGTAGCGTCCGTCCAAATGAGATAAAACAACACAGAGAACAGAGAGCAATCCCCCTGGCCAGCGGAGGTAAGACCGAAAGTGAGACGCTGGCTCTGTGCGTGTCGCGGGTCCAACCCGCAATGTCTCCCGAAAGCCGTGAGGTGGGGACTTGAACCCCTATCTGTTCCATGTGGGTCTGAGACGTCTCTCAGATGTCACGGCCCAGGGTCTCTAGCGCCTCCACCAGACCAGCGTAGGGCCCCAGAGACCGACCTCAAACAGATCAGACAGACAGGAAGAGTTAGACAAAGAGACAAATACACTTAACAGCCGGCGGTAGGCCCTACGTGTCGGGGTGTCCTTGGAGGTTTGGGGGGGAAATCCCGGACGAGCCCCCAAATGCTATGCCCAGATCACGGTCTCCCCAAAACCCTAAGACCACCAAGGAGTCCGAGTCATGTATGCAGAAGCAAAGGGCGTTTATTTGGGCTTAAGCTCAGACTCTCAAACCTCACCAGGGCAGTGGATCCGTGCTGAGAGCCCCGAACAATGGAGGAGCAGGGTTTTTATCACAGTTAGGGCGGGAAAGGGGTGATGGGCGGAACTACAGTGTGATAGGACAAGGCGACAGCAGAGGTTGATACGGGGCAGAGGGATTGGTGAGTTTAAAGCAAAGCGGGCCAGAATAGTGGCGGGAACGTCCGGTACCTCCCAACCTCCAGTGATTGGTTCGGGCAGGGGGAAGGCGGATGCTCAAGCCTGCTGAGTCAGCCTCAGAAACTCGGGCCTTCTAATTTATGGGGCCTTCTAATTTATGGGGCCTTCTGAAGCCTGTCATGACGCTGGTTTCGTTCTTCACTGGACTCAGCCTCTTATTGGCAGAGCATGAAGGCCAAAGAGAAGGCCTTTGCTCAGTGCCATCTTCCTGTTCCCGCTGGAATGTCACCTCCCTGCGGTGACCCAGCATCTCAAATTCTGCATCTTTCACTCAGTTTTTGAATGAATGATACGGTGTCCATAATGGCCACTGCACCTTCTTTACCACCTCTGCACCCCTCCTGGGTTCCCTCCTTCAGTCTCCCGGGGCCCCTCCAGTCCCCCCACCCCACCCCCACAAGCCCAGCAACCGAACAGATTCCTCCGGCTTTGGAAAGAGGGCTGCTTATGTTTGCCTCATCACCCCCAACGCCAGCGCTACACACTCAGACGTCTCTCCTGATGGTTACCTGGCTTCTGGAAAAAATAAAAGGAAAATTTAAAAGGCCAGATAATCTCAAAAAACTCTGCAGCGGTGAGATTTTAAAACTGTCTGTGTATTCTGCCTAGTAACTGGTGAGAAAGTAGACTCAGGGATACCATTGGCTGGTTCATCCACAGCCGGCCAATCCTGGGCTCCAGACCATTCATTGACATCTTGGGTCTCTGCGGTCAGAGTGGACCTGGTCCCAGGTCCTGCCGCTGCCCACACCGCGAGTAACGCGAAGCGAAGAAACGTATTTTCCCCCTCCGATTTCAGGACGGTTTGTTCTCTGTTTGTGACTATGAGATGGGACAGAAGAGGGACCACAGGAAAATCATCATTTGAACGTCAGAGGAGAAAAAGAGAAGCAGAAGTTAATTCTAGAAGGTAGGAAAGGGAGGGAGGGGAGTAGAGCTACCCCTCTGGGGCAGGGGTGGGGCGGTAGGTGGGAACCCACCCTGTGGGCGGCGGGGTCCCCACCTGGCAGCGCGCCCCGGGATTCCGGGGGAGGCGGGAGGGAGGGAGAGAGGAAGGGTATGGAAAATATCAGGTGACACCCGAAGAAACTCAACTCGGGCCGCAGAAGTGAGCCGGGGAGGGCGGAGAACTGCCCCCCCGATCGCTGTGCTGTTGGCTTAATCCAGGGAGCGTCTACGGGAGCTGCCTGAGCCCGGGGACAGCGGGGGCGCTGACCATCCCAGGGCGGGCTGCAGGAAAGCGGGACTCGGATCAGAGCTGGTGCCCCGTCTCCGTGGCTGGTTGCTCCACGTCTGAACCCCCAGGCCTCCCCGCTGACCGGTCGGTGGCGCGGATGCAGCGCACGGGCGCCCCCCGCTTCTGCGCGCGCGGCCCGCTTCTCTGCCTGGCGCCCCTCTGCTGGGCCGCCCTGCTCTCAGGTAGGGGCGCCCCGGAGCCCCCGCAGCCGTGCGGAGGGGGAAATGCACACCTGAGTCTGCAGTCAGGCCGGAGGGTGAGGTATTGGGGTTGGGGTCGAGCTGCGTTCGTTGTGCACAGGCTCGTTTAATTCACACCAGCGCCTTGGGCAGAAATACAGCGAGGGCCCCACAGGCGAGCTGCGTGAACAATGTTTAAGTTTTTGAGCGGCCACATTTAAAATAGTAAAAGGAAACAGATGGCATATAGTTTAATATTTGCTTATATGTTTATAAGCATATAATAGTTTAATAATTGCTTAACGCCAAATAACCAGAAGCGCGTTATTTCAACTGTGAATTAGTGGGATTGTGTGTGTGTGGATCTTGCATTTAGGGCACGTTTCCGTTGGGACTCTCTAGTGGCTACCCCAGTGGCCCTCTCAAGGTCACAGTGCCCTCCAGGCCCGGGCTAGGCTGGGGGAGAGACCATCTCTGTGCGCGCGGGGTCTGGGAGATCTCGGTGGTGCTGTTGGAACTTGGTTCACGAGCCTCGGCAGCCTCAGCAGCCTCAGCAGGGGGTGGCTGGCAGCCAGCCCAGCTGGCACCCGAATCCTCAGCTCAGGAAGCCCCTGCGCCCTTAGGAAGAATAAGCCGTCTCCTAGAGTAGCCACTTCCTTTCCCTTCTTCCGTCTTCCACGGCTGGAAGCCGAGAGTAGCCACTTCCTTTCCCTGTCTCCTCTGCGGAACAGCCCAGTTTACTGTCGTGGGTCCAGCGGGCCCACTCCTGGCCACGGTGGGAGAAGACACTAGGTTTCAGTGCCACCTGTCCCCCGAGAAGAACGCAGAGGACATGGAGGTGTGGTGGCTCCGCACTCACTTCTCCCGGGCAGTGCTCGTGTACAAGGGCGGCCGAGAGAGACCGGAGGAGCAGCTGGAGGCGTACCGAGGAAGGACAACCTTTGTGAGCGAAGGTATCAAAAAGGGGAGCGTGGCGCTCATCATACGCAATGTCACCGCGCATGAGGACGGCATCTACCGCTGTTATTTCCAGGAAGGCAGATCCTACGATGAGGCCATCCTGCGGCTCATGGTGGCAGGTGCGTCCTCATTTCATTTTGCTTGGTTGCTTTTTCAGTGTCCCTCTTACGGAGAGTTTCTCTCTCACCCCAAGACCAGCAGATTTTTGCCGAGAAGCCTCTATGAACAGGG
Organism: Proteles cristata cristata; assembly: GCA_017311185.1. NCBI lineage: Eukaryota > Metazoa > Chordata > Mammalia > Carnivora > Hyaenidae > Proteles > Proteles cristata. Next base: position 99,900 of record JAESUZ010005599.1, on the reverse strand, counting down.
AAAGTGGCTTCCTCCTGCCCCTGGGCCAAATGAGTGGCTTTGCCCTGCGATAGCCCTGAGCCAGGGAGAATGCTTAATCCCTAGAGATAATTCTATTTGTTTGTTTGTTTGTTTGCTTGGAGAGGACAGAGAGAGGAGAGAGACAATCCCAAGCAGCCTCTGCGTAGTCAGTGCAGCCTGACGTGGGGCTCGATCCCATGAACCTCAAGATCATGACCTGAGCCAAAATCAAGAGCCAGATGCTCAACTGACTGAACCCCCCGGGGTCCCCGATCCATTTCTTCTTTCTAGTCAGTTGCTTTTCATGACTGTGAGGGTCAAACACTATCCTTGATACTTTTAACTCCCCTTCCAGGCTTTTCTCCTCAGCACATACAGCCTCTTCCATGGAAGAGGCTTCCGCTTTACTTATTTATCCTGCTTATTATGTCTCTTCCGCTCGAGACATTGTTTCCTGTTTTGCTCCTGTCTGTGTCCATGTCTAGAACAGATTCGGGGCCATAGCAGGTGCTCCACAAGTAGTAACTGAATGAATAAATGAATCTGCTGCATAAAGCTGTAGGTGATCCGCATCTCATCCCTGCGCTACCTTCATTCTGAGACTGAGAGCTGCTTCTTTAAACCCTTTCTTGTGAGCCTGCGGTCAGTCCATATTTTTAATCATCTTCGATGTGTGCGTTAGTCGGCCAGGCTGGGTGACGCTCTGGTAACAAGCAGCCCTGCGAACTCAGTATGTTAAAATAACAAAGGTCCGGGGGCGCCTGGGTGGCTTAGTCGGTTAAGCGTCCGACTTTCGCTTAGGTCATGATCTCACGGTTCGTGGGTTCGAGCCCCGCGTCGGGCTCTGTGCTGACTGCCAGCTCAGAGCCTGGAGCCTGTTTCAGTCTGTGACTTCCTCTCTCTGACCCTCCCCTGCTCACACTGTCTCTCTCTCTCCTAGAAATAAATAAAAAAAAAATAAAAAAAAATAACAAAGGTCCGCTTCTGAAAATGAAACCGGTCCTCACGGGCCAGGCGGGGCTTGACTTCCCAGGGCCCGCCCTCAGGGAGCGGAGCTCTGCCGTTCCCCTTAGCGAGGGCAGGAGGGCCTGGCAGGTCCCCCGCTGGCTCATAAAGCCTCGGCTCAGAGGGGCTGCGTGTTATTTAGACTCACATTTCAGGGACCAGAGCGAGTCACATGCCTCACTGCACAGGAGAGCGGAAGCACTATCCCCGCCGTGTGCCCAGGTGAACTGAAAAGTTTTGGTGGATGGCACTAAAGAGTACCTTTCAGGCTTTGTACCCTTTCGGGCTTTGTCACTGGACTGTTTTTTTTTTTATTTGTTTGTTTGTTTTTTAAGCTTTATAGTCCAAATCACAACCAGAACCAATCAGGATCGGGCTAACACCAGCAATCATTCACCACTCTATCTCCAGCATTTAGTAGATTGCTTGACATCTAGTAGGTACTTTAAAAATAGTCCTGGGGGGGCGCCTGGGTGGCTTAGTCGGTTAAGCGTCCAACTTTCGCTTAGGTCATGATCTTGCGGTTCGTGGGTTCGGGCCCCGCGTCGGGCTCTGTGCTGACTGCCAGCTCAGAGCCTGGAGCCTGTTTCAGTCTGTGACTCCCTCTCTCTCTGACCCTCCCCTGCTCACGCTGTCTCTCTCTCTAAAAAAAAAAAAAAAATAGTCCTGGGGGCACCCGGGTGGCTCAGTTGGTTAAGTGTCCGACTTCCGCTTAGGTCATGATCTCATGGTTTGTGGGTCTGAGCCCCCGGGTTAAGCCCTGTGTTGACAGTTCAGAGTCTGGAGCCTGCTTCAGATTCTGTCTCTCTCACTCTTTGCCCCTCCCCCCTTCAAAAATAAGTAAGCATTAAAAAATATTTTAAAAGGGGCACCTGGGTGGCTCAGTCGGTTAAGTGTCAACTCTTTGTTTTGGCTCAGGTCATGATCTCACAGTTGGTGGGTTCAAACCCCGCGTTGGGCTCAGCGCTGACAGCATGGAGCCTGCTTGGAATTCTCTCATTCCCTTTCTGTCTGCCCCTCACCTGCTTGTGCTCTTTCTCTTTCTCTCTCAAAATAAATAAACATGAAAAAAATAATATTTTAAAGAATAGTTGTAAGATGAATGAGTGGAAAAAAAGAAATTGCTGATTTACCTTTGGGCTCCATCTCATCACAGACATTCACAAGTTCATTCAACAAATACTCGGGGCACCTGGGTGGCTCTGCCGGTTGAGCGTCGGACTTTGGCTCAGGTCACGATCTCATGGCTCGTGGGTTTGAGCCCTACATCGGGTTCTGTGCTGACAGCTCAGAGCCTGGAGCTTGTCTTTGGATTCTGTGTCTCCCTCTCTCTCTGACGCTCCCCTGCTCACACTGTCTCTGTTTCTGTCTCTCTGTCTCTCAAAAATAAATAAAACATTTAAAAAAAGACCAAATACTCAACAAGCCCCTCCTATGTTCCAATTTATTGTTCCAACAAACTGAGGGTAAAGCAGTGAACAAAATATATCAAGTCTCCTGCCTTCATGGAGTCCACGTTCTAGGGGTGCAGTCAGCCAATAAATATTATAATTAATTATGCTAGGTCTTATACCCGATAGTGGTGAGTAGGGTAGAAAAAAGAAAGTAGAGAAGGATTAGGGATGCTGGGGGGGGTGCAGGGGGAGGGGGTAAGAGAATGGCCCTAGACAGCTTCCCTGAAAGGATGGCAATTGAGCAGAAGCAGAATGGAGGGAGGGAGCTGCCCCTCTGGGGAGAGGGACCCTGCGTGAAGCCCCATCTGGCATCGCTCCTGGCACTTGGGGTCTTGGGGTCTAGATGGGGGACCATATACTTTCTCACTCGAAGTCTCTGATTTTGATAGTAAGAAGCATGGGGACAAGTGAAATCCACCAGGGCTAGTAGTTTGTCCAGCAAACTACGATGTACAGACATCCCTTGTCTTTTTTTTTTTTTTTTTCTTTAAGAGATACAGAACATGATCGGGGCGCCTGGGTGGCTCAGTTGGTTAACCGGCTGACTTTGGCTCAGGTCATGATCTCTCAGCCCATGGGTTCGAGCCCCGCATCGGGCTCTGTGCTGACAGCTCAGAGCCTGGAGCCTGTCTTTGGATTCTGTGTCTCCCTCTCTCTCTGACCCTCCCCTGCTCACCCTGTCTCCCTCTCAGAAATAAATAAAACATTAAAAATTTTTTTTTCAAAAAGAGAGACAGAACATGAGTGGGCGAGGGGCAGAGAGAGAGAGGGAGACAGAATCTGAAGCAGCCCCAGGCTCCAAGCTGTCAGCACAGAGCGCAACGCAGGGCTTGATTTCACAAACTGTGAGATCATGACCTGAGCCAAAGTCGGCCGCTTAACCTACTGAGCCACCTAGGCGCCCCTCCCTTGTCTTGATAAATACTGAGTTTGCCATTTTCCCCCCTTTGCCCAAATACTGATGGTAGTGAGAGTGACTGCTTTGTACAGATGAGTTCATTAAAGTGTGATTAATCACCAAGCCTGTTGACCCCCAGGGGAACCAGTGGGAATTGAGCCGGTAGCAATCAGGCAGGACTTCGGAAGGAAAGTGACATTTACACCGCGATTTCTAGGAGTTTATCAATAATGGGTTTAAGGTATGCGCTGACTCTCTGGCCAGTGTGTTCTATTTTAAAAGAAACATTTGAAGACTGGAAAAGCCTTTAAGATACACATAAATCAATGGCATTTCAGTGCATCAGGTCGATGGAAGTAAGGCATAGGGGACAGTGTGACCCCCCCCTCAATTCACAGATGGTAAGAGCCCCCGTCTTTGTTCCTGTGAAGGGCAATCTTGTATGTGGCTGATAGAAAATACTATGGCAGGAAGACTTCTCACCCTGGTGTCCTGACTGCTAACAGCAACCCGTGCAGGGGCCCAGGATGGGCTTGTATGCGGCCGGAAGCTTCCGTCCTTTCCCCGTGGACACCACTCCAGCCTGGCCTGGCCTGCCCTGAGCTGAAGTGTACACTTGTTTGTTTCTTGTGTTCTCATTTGGTTAATTGGCTGGCTGGCTTTGTCTTCAAGTCTACTGTCTAATGCTCGCCTTACTGAACCCCATTTTGTAGAATTCCCTTCCAACTTGCCCAATTCTTTTGAGTCTTATCCCACTGCTCAGTTTCTGTGTAAGCCTTTCTATATGCATCTAGGCTTCTTGTTTCTTTGTTTCTTTCTTCTTGGCAAAAATCAGATGGAGCAGGTGCCACTAAGCCTTCAGCGATTGCTGTAATTTTGGTTTTTGTCTTTTCATTTGTCACGCAGCCCTAACAAAGGAGTTGCTTGGAAGCAGCTTGGAGGAAACAGTGTCATCCAACGATAAGCTGGAATTTTATCTTGCTGAGTTGTTCCAGAATAAATAAAAATAAGATAAGATAAGATAAGATAAAATTAAACTACATTAAATTTTAAAAAAGTTTGGGGGCACCTGGGTGGCTCAGTTGGTTAAGTGTCTGACTTCGGCTCAGGTCATGATCTCGCGGTTCGTGGGTTCGACTCCTGCATTGGGCTCTGTGCTGACAGCTCAAAGCCTGGAGCCTATTTCGGATTCTGTGTCTCCCTCTGTCTCTGACCCTCCCCTGCTCACGCTGTCTCTCTCTCTCTCAGAAGTAAATAAATAAACATTTTTTAAAAAGTTTGGACGATCAATGGAGCCCTGGCTAACGGGGCGGAAGTCTCCTAAGACTGCATTTTCGGGTCTGGCATTGGTATATTCTCTTTTATTAGAGATTCTTTTAAAGACAGAATAAGTCGTAAGAGACCGCGTTCAGGAATTTTATGTGATGTTCTGCTGACACTGAGTACGTGATATTGCTTCTTGAGGATGCCAGGAGCGTCCAGATCTTTCTACTAGTTAGATGTTGTGGAGGGACGTCAGGAACTCACCTGGCTGACTGAGCCCCCCAGGAGGGCCAGGGTAGGTGTACACTCTAGTTCTGTCCATTCTCCTAAAACCCAGCCACTCCTGATGGCCTGCGGTCACATGATGCCCTCGTTAGCCAGGAGAGAAGGGACAGTGACTCGAGGTCAAAAAGTTTCCTAAGACTGCTGGCGGCGCAGGCTTCTGTCCTTGTCACACGCTCGGGAGCATATGGCCGGAAGCCAGTGCTGCTGAGAAGGGCTCCGGGACGGAAAGGGAGATCCTCCACGGGCTGCCTCAGGCCAGAGTGCACGCTCCCACCAGACCCTCTCACTGATCTGAACCAGTCACCGAACACTCAGGAGACCGACGGACGCGTGCCGGTGTGATGGGGCCAGGGGAGAGCGCCAGGCAAGGTGCGGTGCCATCCTGTCCTCAGAGATCTCAGGACCCATCGGCATGTTGGTTCCTGGTGTTGCGCACCGTCAGGCTCTTCTCCCTCCCTTCCCTCTTCCCTTCACGGGAGGGGTGCTGGGGGCATGCGCGGGATACTCATAACCAGTTCTCTGGCCACTGGCCGCTTGCCGTCTCCCCCTTCCCGGGGCTCGCCCCGCTGAGAGCGGATCTAAGACCCTTTGGCTAAGACGCGGAAGCCTCCCTAGCTGAGCCCTGCTCTCCGTCCCCAGGCCTGGGCTCCAAGCCCCTCGTTGAGATGAAGGCGCATGAGGACGGAGGCACCCGGCTGGAGTGCAGCTCCGGGGGGTGGTTCCCGCAGCCCCGCGCCGTCTGGAGGGACCCTTACGGTGAGGTCACGCCCAGCCTGGAGGAGGCTTACACCGTGGGCGCAGATGGCCTCTTCACGGTCACTGTGGCCGTGGTCATCAGGGACTGCTCTGTGAGGAACGCTTCCTGCGCCGTCAACAACACCCTGCTTGGCCAGGAGAAGGAAACTGTGGTTTTCATTCCAGGTTGGTCCCCTGCACCCTGGAGGGCCATGGGGGGGTGGGGTCCTCACACAGACAGACGGGGGCCTGGCGCTCTGGGAGGGAGAGCGTGGGGCACGAGTGTCCTGCACCCCAAAGACCTGGGGGCCACTCTCCTTGTCTCCAGGGCAAAACCGAGTAGTCTTCTCTCTTTTTTTTAAATTTTTTAAAAAAATTTATTTCTGAGAGAGAGAGAGACAGCATAAGCAGGGGAGGGTCAGAGAGAGAGCGAGACACAGAATCCAAAGACAGGCTCCAGGCTCTGAGCTAGCGCTCAGCACAGAGCCTGACACAGGGCTCGAGCCTACAAACCATGAGATCATGACCTGAGCCAAAGTCAGATGCTTAGCCGACTGAGCCACCCAGGCGCCCCCCCCAAGCAGTCTTCTCTGAGGGTAAACCTAGTAGTTTTTTCTCTGCTTTGGTCCCTATCCTGGAGCAATTTCCATTGTGTTATTGTTTTACTTTTGTTAGAGCATATTTATTTATTCAAGTAATCTCTACACCCACTGTGGGGCTCGAACTCATGACCCTGAGATCACAAGTCACCCGCTTTTCTGACTGAATTAGCCAGGAGGCCCCACAGCAATCTTTAAACACTCAGAACAGTCTCAAATGGAGAATGGTTGGGCAAGTGGCTACCTACACCCAGGGGGGCCGCCTGGTCTCCCTTCCTGTCAGTGGAATTTCTCAAGGGAAGGGAGGGGTGGATGGGACTCTATCTATACGCATACACATTCTTTCAACAAATACTTAACAAGCACCATCTGTGCTCAAGGCTCTGTTCTAGAAAGCAAAGATAAATTTGTGAACAAAAGACATAAAGATCCCCGCCCTCATTCTAGAGTAGCAGAGAGCAAGAAGTGAAATAATTAAGCTGCAGACGATATAACAGTGCTAAGTACTGTAGAAAAACTAATTGGGGGAAGGGATGGGGAGTGCTATGGGCAGGGGGGCGTTGTAATTACAAATCAGGTGGTCAGGAAGTCATCAGTAAAAAGATGGCACTTGGGCAGGTGAGGAATGAACCAGGCAGATATTTGAGGACCGAGAAGCCCAGGTAGCAGGAACAGCATGTGCAAAGGGCCTGAGGCTGGAGCCTGTCTGGCAGTTTTGAGGAACCGCACGCAAGAGGCAGGTGTGGCTTGTGGGCAGGCCGTGGTGACTCCAGGAATGCCTGCCTTGCAGTTGCTTGGGCCCCCAGCTCTGGCAGTCGCTGGGGGATGAGTGGACGCAGAGGCAGGGGCCCTTTCTGGGGTTTCTTAGACAGAAGCCAACAGAGCAGGGACCTCCGGGAGCCCTTCTGATGGGGCTCTCTCATCCTGGGGCCCCCTTTTCAGAATCCTTGCCCCCCTGCACGTTCTCCTGGATGGCGGGCCTGGCTGCCACCCCGCCTTCTCTGCTGCTCCTCATCGCTGGAAGCATCTGTCTCGCCAGGAAACTCCGCAGGGAAAAAGAGGTTGAAAATGAAGAGAAAGAAATTGCATGTCAGGAATTGGGGAAGGAAGATGTGGAAAGAGAGAAAGAACATCAAATAAGAGGTAAAAGAATAGGAGGTCAGGTCATGGTCACACAGGGACACAGCTCTGACAGCTTGAAGGCTGGGGACAGGGAGGGTATAAAGAGGTGACGGCAAGGGGCTGGGGACAGGGGCATCTGGGACCCGCCCTCACAGCTTGTTCTCTCGCTGCCTGGAGGGCTGCCTTGGGGAACAGAAGCAAACTTCCTGAGCACCCCGGCTCATAGGCTATTTCTGGAATGTTCACAGTCTGACAGGCAGGAGGGGAGGGGGACGGTGGTGTTCACGAAGGGCCAATCCTTCCTCGTTTGATACAAACTCATTTAAGTTCTTTTCTTTCTTCTATTGAGGACATACATTCACGTGTGTCTGTTTATGTTTCAGAGCAACTTCAAGAAGAATTGCGTAAGTGTGGCAGCTCCCGAAGGGTCCCGTGCGGTGGGTGCTCTGCTGCGTCTCTGCCCGCCCCCTGAGCCTCACCTCTGTGCCTGTCCCTCTGTTGCAGGATGGAGGAGAAGCCTGCTCCATGCTGGTGAGCGCCTCACTCTCCCTCAGCTCTCCAGCGTCCCCCCACCGGCCGGGGCGCATTAGAGCACATGACCTGGGGTGCGAGCCCGCGGGGCGGGGGGGGACTGGGGTCAGCTCACTGGCAGTGACCCCCCAGCTCTGGGTCCCAGCGCTTCTGCCCCACAGCCTACTGCGTGTCTGGCCTGGGGGGGGGTAAGGGGGGGTAGGATCCAAATGTCTCACCCTGGCAGGCACTTGGCATCTTCCGATTTCGCCCTATGTGCCCCAAAGCGCCAAGGAACCCAGGCTGTGCCAGAGACCGTGGTCCTCGGACCTTTCCTCTTTGCGTGAATTTCAGACTCGCGAGGGAGATGGACCGGCAGCCTCAGCCGCTGTGCGCGCCAGCTGCGGATTCGGGCTCGGGGGGCTTTCAGGGAAGGTCTCCCGCCGCCTTTGTGGGCCCCGTCTGGGGTCCAGGAATGGCACCATCCCCTGAGCCCCCCACCTAAACCTTCCCCTGCAGCTGACGTGGTCCTAGACCCGGACACGGCGCATCCCGAGCTCTTCCTAACAGACGACGGGAGAAGCGTGCGGCGAGGCCCCCGCAGGCAGAGTGTGCCTGACACGCCCGAGCGATTCGACTGCCGGCCCTGCGTCCTGGGCCTGGGGAGCTTCTCCTCCGGGAGGCACTACTGGGAGGTGGAGGTCGAGAACGTGATGGTGTGGGCTGTGGGCGTTTGTAGAGACAGTGTGGAGAGGAAAGGCGAGGCCTTGCTGGTTCCTCAGAATGGCTTCTGGACCCTGGAGATGTTTGGGAACCAGTACCGGGTCCTGTCTTCCCCCGAGAAGATCCTCCCCCTGAAAGAGCGGCTTCGCCGCGTGGCCGTCTTTCTGGACTACGAAGCGGGAGATATCTCCTTCTATAACATGAGGGACAGGTCACACATCTACACATGTCCCCGCGCACCCTTCTCTGGGCCCCTGAGACCCTTCTTCAGGCTGGGGTCTGATGACAGCCCCCTCTTCGTCTGCCCTGCCTTCACGGGGGCCCGGGGGGTCCCGGTGCCTGAGGATGGCCTGATCCTTCACCGCACGGGGACCCAGCGCGGCCACCAGGATCCGTTCCCTGGTCTCAGAGTCAAGTAGAGGGGCCCTGGCCGTCACTACTACCGCCGCACAGCCCCGCTGCCATGCAGCTCCCAACCGGGAAGAAAGTGTGGGAAGTGACAGGTTTTAACATCAGCATGACACAGTCAGGTGCTCAGATGGACATCGGCTCTGTGGCCTCGGGTGACGAATGCAGGACACACTGGGCTGTAAGGGGAGGGAAACCACAAAGGGAAGTCAGGGTCAGGGCAGCCAAGCCTGGTGGGTGGGAGGGGACAGGAGCCTGGGTGCCACTGAGCCTCAGGTACAGCTACGGGGGCTCAGGAGCTGGTGGTACATATCCACACACACCCTCCCTTTCCAGAAGGCGCTCCTGGCCTAGAACTGAGCTGAAGAAGGATGAAAGATGAAGACATGTGGTGGCCTGGCTCAGGTGTCCCCTCAATAAACTGGGAGTCGCAGTGACTGAGTATGGCCTAAGGGTTAAGGTCACAGCTGAGTGGGTGAGTCCTGACCCAAGCGGACCCAAGTGTCAGGTTCAGTGGACAATGCAGCAGTTTTCATCGTTGGATCTCAGGCTACCTTTAGACATTAAAAAATTATTGAGGACCCCAAAGAGCTTTGGCTTACTTGGGTTATACCTGTGAATATTTATGGCATTAAAGGTTGACATTGAGACATTTAAAGAATGTATTTATAATTTGAAAATATATGTGTATAAATAATATAATCTATAATATGAAAATAGCAATAATAAACCAGTTATACGTTAATATGAAAAACATGTCTTGTGAATAACTTGTTTCCAAAGCAAAATAAATGTTACTGGGAAATTGTGGCATTCTCGAAAGTTCCTGAAAATCTAATATCTGGCTTCTACAAGAAGATGGGGCTGGACACTCACATCTGCCTCTGTACTCAGCGTTGGAGAATCACAAGTCATATCGTCTCTAGAAAACTTTGAGAGAATGAGAGCAAAACCATTATATTCTTCTTCTTCTTCTTATTTCTACTAATGGGGTTTTGGGAGTGGTGAGGGTCTGGAGCTGACAGCCAAGAAAGAATTCTTGAGATGTCTTTGGTGCAAAAAGGTGATTTTATTAAAGCACGGGGACGGGATGTGGGCAGGAGGAGGGACTGCTCATATGCTGTGGGGCTGGGGGAGGTAAAGTCACAAGGGAGGGAGGTCCCCAGAAGGACCTGCGTGTGCCACGACCTGGCCACGGTCCCCCTAGGGTCGTTTTCCCTCTAGTAAAACATTAACATTAAGACCGTGGGCAGTTGCTGGAGAAACTTCAGTCTGTATTCGCCTCAGGTATTTGTCAATTAACCGCAGGTTTTAAATATACTCAGTGTTATTTACCTTTCCTTCTTGCCTTTGGAAGGGACTGTCATTTTGAGGCTCTAGGAAACTGAAACCGTAGGCGTCTGAAGACCAAGCTATTGATAAGATTGTCTTTTTCTTGTTTTTGACTAAGACACTTGTAAACTGATGTAGACTCTGGTCCTGCGGGGCTGTGACCTCTACCAGGTAACCACTCGTTTTCCCACTTCCTTTGTTCCCAGGCAGCCAGGAGAGCCTGAGGAATGTCCCACCGATCCCGCCTGGGGGGGGCTGGGGTGTTCCGGGGTGTGGGCTTCCCTCATCAAGTAATGCGGGGACCCTGGGCAGGAGGCCCCCACACGTGCTGGCTCTTTCCTAGTCCTCAAGCCTCTGAAAATCCATCACTTCCCCCAGGGGACCCTTCCTAACTTCGCCAACTAAGGCAGTCCCGAGAGGGAACAGTGGCTGCGTCGGCCCCCGCCCCACCCCCGCCCCGCCCATCCCCCTCCCATCCCGCCCATCCGCCCCGCCCCGCCCATCCCCTCCTCCCGCCCCCGCCCCGCCCCTCCCCCCCCTCCCGCCCCGCCCACCATCCCCCTCCCTCTCCGCCCCCGCCCCGCCATCCTCACCCCGCCCATCCCCCTCCCTCCCGCCCCCGCCCCGCCCATCCCCTCCCTCCGCCCCCGCCCCGCCCATCCTCACCCCCGCCCATCCCTGCTCTGGGCGGGTCACCCTAGAAGACCGGCTGAGCCACACGCTCCAGGGCTGCAGACCTCGCAGGAATGCGGAAGCGGGAGGTTTGCCGGAAGGAACTCAGCAGAGGAAACGGGACCAAGCCGGCCAGCGCGTAGACGACCCCGGCGCCGACCCCTCGCCGGCTCCTCACCGCCCCCACCAGGCCGCCAGGGGTGGGGACCTGACAGGCCAACGGGACCCGCCGGGCAGGTGGAGGCACGTGCTGCGCACTGCGCCTGCGCGCCAGCTCCCGGCGTCCCGCCCCTGCCGGCCCGGCCTCCCTGCTTTCCCGCCTCGGCCGCTTTGCCAGCGGCGGGCGGGTCCCGGGAGCCGGCGGGGACTTCTCGCCTGGCGCCCCCCGGGGCTGGAGGAACCCCCGGAAGCGCCCCCCCGGCCCCTCTCTCGGCCTCATGTCGATTTCCGTTTGCGCTGAGAGTCCAAGAGTCCCGGGGTCGCGGTCGTACTTTTGCGACCACGCCGGGACCCCCGAGGGCCGGAGCGCTCGGGGCCTGCGGGCGGCGGAGGGGCCCCTCCCGTGCGACTCACCGGCGGCGCGGAGCTGGGGGTAAGTCGTGCCTCCCGCCGCCGGGACCGCCCTGGTCTCGGGCCGCGCCCCGGGCTGCGCCGGCTGTTGCCCGTCTCCCTCCGTCCCTGTCACTGTGGTCTGCGTTTCGCGGGCGGAGCAAGGCCGTCCGGGCCAGCGTTTCCGGGGCCGAGTGCCCCCTGCCCCCGCCGAGTCTAGCCACCCCCCCGGTGTCGGTCCCCTGCAGGTCACCGGGGGTCAGCGGCGTGAGTGTCCCCTGTACCCGGTGTCGGTCCCCTGCAGGTCACCGGGGGTCAGCGGCGTGAGTGTCCCCTGTACCCCACTCCTGACCCCCCCGGTGTCCCCTGCAGGTCACCGGGGTCAGCGGCGTGAGTGCCCCCTGTACTCCTTACTCTAATCCCCGTGTCGGTCCCCTGCAGGTCACCGGGGGTCAGCGGGCAAGAGTGCTCCCCTGTGCTCCCACTCTAACCCCCCGGTGTCGGTCCCTGCAGGTCACTGGGGTCAGCGGCGTGAGTGTCCCTGTACCCCCACTCTAACCCCCCAGTGTCGGTCCCCCTGCAAGTCACCGGGAGCCTCTGGTGGGTCAGCGGCGTGAGGTGTCCCCTGTACCCCACTCTGAGGCCCCCCCGGTGTCGGTCCCCTGCAGGTCACCGGGAGCCTCTGGTGGAGTCAGCAGCGTGAGTGTCCCCTGTACCCCACTCTGAGGCCCCTCCCCCGGTGTCAGTCCCCTGCAGGTCACCGGGGGTCAGCGGCGTGAGTGTCCCCTGTACCCCACTCTGAGGCCCCCTCCCCCGGTGTCGGTCCCTGCAGGTCACCGGGAGCCTCTGGTGGCCAGCAGCGTGGAAGTGTCCCCTGTACTCCCACTCTGAGGCCCCTCCCCGGTGTCGGTCCCCTGCAGGTCACCGGGGGTCAGCGGCGTGAGTGTCCCCTGTACCCCACTCTAACCCCCCCCAGTGTCGGTCCCCTGCAGGTCACCCGGAGCCTCTGGTAGCCCCTCCCCTGGCTTTCCTTGTGGCCGGCCTGTTTCCTGGGTTTGAGACCTGGAATTACTTCCAGACTCTTGTGATTTTCTTTAGTGTCAGATCTGTGTTCTTTCCGTTGTCTGTCCGAATGGGGCGGATGCCCTGAGAGCCCCGTGTTGTCTTTGCGTTAAGTGTTAACTTCCTGACCATCTTGTCTTTTTCCCTTTTGTTTGTCTCGTGAAACATCTGGTAACTTGTTATCCTATTCAGAGGGAAGGAGCATTCCTGGTGAGCCCGACTTAGTTCCAGTGTAAGGCTGAGGAAATCCAGACCTGGCCAGGATTGGGGGGCCTCAACGATTAACCTTTTTCTGTACGGGGGGAGGGGGGGGGCGCCGCCTTTTTTAAGAAATCAAGCTTCCCTCCTACTGACCTGCATCTACCAATAGCCCAGTTGGGACAAGGAGAGGTCCGTTATTCACGCAGAATCACAGAGAGTCACAAACTGTGATTATACCTGCTAGTCAGCTTTCACCTTTTTTTCAAATAAGTCACCAGGTCCATCCAAGTTCCCAACATGGGCCACACCTTAAATGGGACAAAGGACTCCCTTCTAGAATGTTATTTTAACAGTTGGGATCAGTTTAAATCGGGTGGCTTAAAGAAAAGGAAAGGAAAGGAAATTACTTTTTTAAAAATTATTATTATATTTGCACGGCACTGTTCGGCCCGTATATAACTTAGGAGACCAAGGACCAGGAACAATGGCCTCAAAATGGATTGTTACATTTTAATACTATCTTGCAGTTGGATTTGTTTTGCAAAAGATTTCAGAAGTAGGGAGAGACCCCAAGACCCCAAATAAAGGATCCTTGCAGAGTCTGTGTGCCCTCCAGTGGTTATCACTGGCACCCCCTCACTGCTGGGTTGAAACCTGGCATTTTATTTATTTATTTAAATTTATATTTGTTTATTTGAGAGAGAGAGAGAGTGGGGGAGGGTCAGAGAGGGAGGAAGACAGAATCCCAAGCAGGCTCTGCAAAGTCAGCGCACAGCCTGAGGCGGGGCTTCGAACTCATGAACCGTGAGATCATGACCTGACTGAAGGGCAAGAGTTGGGCGCTTAACTGACTGTGCCACCCAGGTGCCCCGAAACCAGACATTTTAGACAGTCCCCTGTTCTAGTCAACTGGCACCTAGTACCCCTTCGCAGGAGTCCCCTCCCAAACCCCCTCTGCCCATGCGACTTTGACCCCACAACCTGCCCTCCTTCCTCCAGCAGCTCCCCACGTCCTTACTCGTACGGAGCTGCCCTGCCCCTCGTCCTCCTCCCTGCTCTGGAGGAAGCCCCCCTGCCACCCACAGCGCCTGGCGGCTCAGCCCCAGCCAGGCCCCAACCGAATCTGTTTCCCCTGAGGGAAGGCCATACCTGAAGGAGGGAGTCCCAGAGTTCTGTCCATTTCTCGCTTACAGACTTGGTTCTGTGTAAGGAAAAGTTGGGTCATTTTTCCAAAAAACAAAAACTCCTCTAAATTTAGGGATAAATTTATGAGTTAAATCTAGCTTTCTCCCTCACCTGATGAGACGTCATCTCAGTCCTTACTGCTGCACCCTAGATGGGGAAGACGGACCCTGGCCAGGCTGGGGATTATGCTTACGGCATAGGGGTCTGCCAGCCCGGCAGGGGTGGGGGGCGGAGGAAACGCTGTCCCTGCTGGGGCCCCACAGTGGGATCAGGAGGGCAGAATCCCCAGGGCCCAGAGGCACTTTATCACTCGCCTGTCTGAAGGGATGACAGGTGCATAGCGAGACCAGCTAGCTATGACAAGGTGAGGGAAATGCATCAGCAAAAAGGATGAGATTCCAGCTGTCTTTCTTTCTTTTTTTTTTTTTTTATGTTTTATTTATTTCTAGGAGAGAGAGAGACAGCGTGAGCAGGGGAGGGTCAGAGAGAGGAAGTCACAGACTGAAACAGGCTCCAGGCTCCGAGCTGGCAGTCAGCACAGAGCCCGACGCGGGGCTCAAACCCACGAAACTGCGAGATCATGACCTAAGCGAAAGCCGGACGCTTAACCGACTAAGCCACCCAGGCGCCCCTCCAGCTGTCTTTCTAATCCGGTGACGGACGCCTTGCGCAGACACGCAGACGGAGACCCAGAGTCAGCGCGGGGAGGTCTGACTATGTGCTGTGTCGCCCGGCCTGCCTCCGATCTTGGGGGGGGACTACAGACGTCAGAGGCAGGTCCGCAGTCCCTGCTGTCCGCCTTGCTGGAGAAGGCCTTCAAGGTCTTTAATAATTGAGACCGGGCAGAGGAGCGCAGTAAAGACAAGGGTAGCAAAACAGTGAGGTTCCGGCTGCCCTGGTCCAGCCTCCTCCGCAGGGGGACCCCGGGACCCCAGACGACCGCAGCCTGAACCACCAAGGCAGAGCGGGGGCCGCCCTGGACGGACAGGTGTGCGTAATGCAGGCAGGAAGGTGGCGGGGGGGTGGGGGGTGGGGGAACCAGAGCCTGCCCGCCCCAGGAGGGACCCCCGGCCCCAGCCAGTCTCTTGGACGAGGGACCCCGCAACCAGACAGAGGGCCCGGCACCCACCCGGCCCCTCACCATCGGCCCTGGCAGAGCCTCGGTCGCCCTTGACGTGGCTCGTAGGAAAGCTACGTTCCCTGTCTCAGCCCGTGGGCCCCTCCGCATCGGTGGCCGTGCGGTGGCTGGGAGGGGCGGCCGGCCAGTGGTGAGACAGCTGACTTTTCCCTTCGCCTGTGAGGCCACATGGACTGTTATGACACATTGTTTCCCTATGCCCCCGAGTGCTTTGTTCGGTCGCCGGGACAGATCTTCAAAACAATTCTGGAGCCACTCTTTACCTTGAGAAGGGGGACATTAAAATGGAGATAGAACAGAAAGAGGGAGTTCATCCATGGGCACCACTGGGTGGTCCCAGGCCCCAGCCCGCACATAAGTCCAAGTAGACCCATCTGTGTGGGAGGCTCATGTCCCAGGTGAGGCAAAAAAAAAAAAGTTTCTCCCATTCAGGTGAAGGGAAAACCCAGTGCAGGTGTCCTTGGAAAAAACAGTGTCCCATAAAAAGTAAATCTTGAGGAGGAATCCACCTGACCATTTCAAAATTTCTCAAGTGCGGACGGATCAAGCCTTGTCAGTCATAACACCCCAGTCCTCCCAGTGAGGAAGGCCAGTGGAGAATATTGCTTTGTACAGGATTTCAGGCCTAGAAATCAAGCTGTTCTCACACAGCCAGTAGTACTCAAGCCCCTATACTCTGCTTACCCAGGGTCCAGGCGATGCTAAGTTTTTTACCATCCTTGAGCTGAAGGATGCCTTTTTCTGCATGTCCCTTCACGAGGAGAGTCAGTATTTACTTGACTTTGAGAGGAAAACCCCCGATACTCCAGAGACGACTCGGTACACCTGGGTGGTGCTTCTCACAGGCTTTAGAGAAAACCCCCTCCAAATCTGTTTGGAAATATACTGACAAAAGAGTTATAAGAATTGAAATAGAGAGATGGCGGGATGCCTGGGTGGCTCAGTCGGTTGAGTGTCTGACTTTGTCTCAGGTCATGATCTTGCTTGTGAGTTCAAGCCTTGCGTCGGGCTCTGTGCTGACAGCTCAGAGCCTGGAGCCTGCTTTGAATTCTCTGTCTCCCTCTCTCTCTCTGCCCCTTCTCTGCTCATGCTCTGTCTCTCTCGAAATAAATAAACATTTAAAAAAAACTGTTTGTTAATAGCCAGTTTGACCAAGCAGTCCTTGGGCCATAATACTGCAAAAGCCTTAAGTTTCCTAGCTAACAGAGGATATGGGGTCCCCATCACAGGGTCACATATCACAACAGGGCCAGTATTTGGGCTTCATCCCAAAACCAGGCACCCGTATCCTGGCCACAGACCCCAAGAGGACCATCAGCGCCTGTGCATTCCACAGACTAGAAAGTGACACCGTGGCTTTCTTGACCTCAAAGAGTTCTGTCGTGTCTAGTTCCCCAGTTACGGCCCTAATGGCAAACCCCCGTATGAGAACATGAAGGGGGAAGAAAGGGAACCCCTACAATGGACTGTGTCGGGGGGTCTTTTAGAGCCTTGAAAAAACTGGCTGGGGCGCCTGCCCTGGGGTTCCCCTATTTGGATAAGCCTTTTACCTTCTATGTCCATGAAAGTCAGGCTTTGGGGGTCCTAACTCAAAAGCTGGACTCTCATCAGAGACTGCTTTTCAAACTAGCTAGACCTGGGTGCACAGGGACAGCCCAGCGGTGACAGCCGCATGTCTCTCCGTGAGCAAGGCCAGTAAGCCTACCCTGGGTCAGCCTGACTCCCGGGCAGGTTCAGACCGAATTGGGATTAGAGGGCTCCGTTGGCTGGCTGGAGGAAGGCTAAGGAAATAGCAGACCCTCTTGCCGGATTCCCCAGATATTTTAAAGGTCCTCTGGACTACACCCAGCTTCTCTGCCCCCGTTTGGAGAAGAGGAGGGTCTGCAACATCAGTATGGAGACAGTAGAGCAGACCTATTCTAGCAGACCTGACCTTCTAGACAAACTCCTTGACAACCAGATATGATGTCATTCACAGACAGGAACACTTTTGTGGAGGGAGGTATCTGGAAGGCAGGCTATGTGATCATGAGCCTAAGTAGCACTCACCTCAACACTTGGTCCACCCAGAAGGCTGACCCGGTAGCCCTAATTAGGGCCTTGCAATTGAGGGAAGGAAAAGATTAAATCTCTACACTGATTCAAAACATGGATTCTGTGTACTACATGCCCATGCGGCCATCCAGAAAGACGTTAACAGTAAAAATTCACCAGTGAAGCATAAGGACCCAATTTTCAGTTTCCTAGAGGTAGTCTAGCTTCTCATTCAGGTGGCTATAGTGCATTGTAAAGTTGTCAAAAAGATGGGACCTGTGTAAGCAAAGAAAATGATAAGGCTGACCAATCAGCTGTTCAAACAGTCCATGGAGCGCAGCAACCAGATCAAATGACCGCCACCTCGATAGCTGGCTTCTCTGCGTTCTCCGGCCACCCTCAAAGCTCCCTGCTAGAATGGGAGTGCGCAGACAGGGGTATCCAGAACGAGGTGCCGGGTGGCTTATGGGAGAGGACAAGATCCTCATCCCGGAAGCCCAACAGTAAGAGCTCAAACATTCACATGATGCCCCCCATTAAGGAAGAGATGTCCAATGGAGGTTGGTGCAAAGGGTCTTTCTAGAACAGCAACTTAGACAATAAAACAAGTTGCCCCTGCCTGTGACCTCTGCACACAAAATAAGCCACAGAGCCATCCAGCCTGTCCCCACTTCTCATGCCGGTCTCCGCCCGGAAGGCATGTCCTGGGAAAGGGCAAGTAGACTTCACCCAGATGCGATCACGGTCAGGCTACAGGTGTTACCTCGTGTTTGTTGCTATTTTTACTGAATGGGTACAAGCCTTCCCCACCCGGGTCTGGGAGGGCAACTGAGGTCTGTAAATCCCCCCTAAAAGGGAATTCCTAAGTCTCCCCAAAGTGGTAACAGGCCTTCTTTTACTGCAGCTAAAGTCACCCAGAGCCTTTTGGCAGCAGTGGGAATTAGTTCTAAATCACGTGCTCCCTGGCACCCCCATTCCTCGGGGAAGGTAGAAAAGATGAATCAGACCCTAAAAAAGATGTGAGCAGCACTCTGTCGAGAAACTGAACAGCTTTGGGTCAAATTGCTTCCTCTCACGCTGCTCAGGGGTCCCCCCGCCCCTACGACTCAGCGCATTTGAAATGATGTGGGAGACCCTTGGAGCCCCTGTCCTACCACACGGGGAGGCAGCCTGGCTTGCAGCCTGCGGTTCATCCGGGCCACGTGCAGAAAGCCGGCTGGTCCCAGGCCGCCAGCACACCCTGGAGGTAGTTTAGAAGAGATGGCACCTCTGCAGATGAAGCCGGGGGCCAGGCCCTCCTTACAACTTGGAAGGAGGGCTCCCTGGAAAAAATCA
The DNA here is from genome assembly GCA_017311185.1 of Proteles cristata cristata. NCBI lineage: Eukaryota > Metazoa > Chordata > Mammalia > Carnivora > Hyaenidae > Proteles > Proteles cristata. The sequence continues at coordinate 81,390 of JAESUZ010005599.1, read as the reverse complement.
GCTGCTACCCAAGGGGAAGCATCCTTATCAGGTGACTTTTAGCCACTCCAGTGGCAGTTAAGCTGCAAGGAACCCTTAGCTGGGGACATCTTTCCAGGCTAAAATCCTTTTCTCCTGGACATCCTCAGAACCGCCCGGAGGGCCGATAACCGTCTTCCTCCTGTGAGCCTGTGGAAGACCTCAGAGACCTGGCTCAAGAAGCGACCCTCAGAATCAGATAAGTGATTCTGTCTTGGCGGATTGGTTTGCTGACTTTTCTTTTGGTTGCCTTTGTTTTCCTTTTTCTTCTCTGTGGGTACCGTTTTGGGTCACCTCCACTCTCTGGCAAAGACGCGTTCCTCCACTGCTGGGTCTAGAAGGTTAACATCAATGATGGGAGGCATGACGTGGACCCTCCTCTGGACCCTTCTCCTGGGGATGAGTTGGGAAGCACATAACAAAGGGAGGGGAGCCTGGGGAGAAAACTCAGTTGTCAACTTATCCAGCATTGTGGCCTCGGGAAATAATCTCTCCAATTGTTGGATCTGCCATCCCCACCCACAGAAGGGGGTTCCTAAGCTCCAGTTTGTACCCACAAATGAGGACGTTCCACTCACCTTGACTTCTGGACCCATTAGGAGCATACCACTCCTGGTGGCGGAGCTTGATGATCGCAAGGATATGACGTGTGTGACCCTTACAGACACTTGGAACCAAACTGGCCTCCAGGTTAAGCGCCCTCTTCTCTGTAGAGAACAGGGGCGGCCCTGCTGCCCCTGCGAGACCAACAGCTGCCTTCCCGGTGTGGGGAGCTCGCCCCCCATTTACCCTATGTCCTTTGCCGTCGCAAGCTCCTCGTGCATCCCCAACCAGACGCACTGGTGTGTGGACTCCTCTCTGCTTCCCCCGGGCGACCAGCCTGACTACTCCTGCACTCACTGGAAAGGAACGGCAACCCCTTCCTGGAGGCTCACCTATCAAACCCCGTCTGCCTTCGACAGCCGTGAGGGGATAGAGGAGGACGCAGAGCTGGGTGGAGGGCCGATGGACGGGGGGCCCCTGTCCCCCAGATGCAAGAGCACGCCTACCTGGGGGCCCCTTTTACGAAGCTGGTTTAATTCCTCGTTAGCCCGCCGGGCCTGTGCTCCCCGTGGATACCTGTTCCTCTGCGGCCCGCCACAGAATAAGCTGCCCTACGAAGGGAGCCCCGATTCCTCCTTCTCCTGGCCTCTTCGGGCAGTGGCCTATTCGTGTTTAGATAATGTCCACTTCCGGGGAGAATGCACTGTGGGACGAGTGGGCCCAGAAGGATTAGCCGCCGCTATATATAACGTCCCCTCTCCAGCCAGACGTAGGAGAGCACGTCTTGGCATGCGCCTCGAGACGCCGCGGGACCGGCTGCCCCCCGGGAAGGGGCTGCCTATCATGAGACAACCTTAAAAAGCCTGACCCGGGTCACCGAGAACCCGGCCTCAAGCACTGGTGACCCCTCAGAGGGCCCTAGGAGCCCCTGATTCCCTTGACAACAGGTTAGCTCTAGATTATCTTCCGGCCACACAAGGGGGTGTCTGTGCGGTAGTCAGTGACACCTGCTGTAGGAACATCAACGACTCCGGGGAGGTCGAGCTAAATACTCAGGAGATTTACAGACAAGCCAGGTCTTGCATGGGTTCAAGAGCTGCAGCGCCCAGACTATAGGACTCAGAGGTTATATGCCTAGCATTGCATGATGCCTTCCTTTCCTGGGCCCTCTGGTGGCAAACGTTCTTTTGTTAATATTCGGAACCTACCTCCTTAATCTTTCAGTTAAGTTTGAGTCTTCTAGGGGACAGCAGTTTCCTGTCAAACTGATAGTGGCCCAAGGGTCCCACCCACCGAGCCCCGGGAGGAACAGGGCCCCTACAGATGGGTAGAGCAGCCAGCGAGAGATGTTTACCCCTCCAGGCGGGACAGGGACAGCGCCCTGCTCAGCAAGAAGCAGTTTCAGAAGATGAGACCTTCGGCCCCTCCTCCTTAGGAATAAGGAGGGTAAAATCTCTCAGGGGGAATGAGGTAGACCAGGGGCTGTGTCTGGGTCCCCACTCCCCTGCCACAGCCACAAAGTCCATCGCTCTGTGCTGATCACCTTAGGAGAAGAGGCTGAGCTACGTGCTTTTGAGCATTTTATCTCATAAGGATTGGGGGACGGGTGTTTTCCAGAAGGAACTCAAACGAAGAAACCAAACTAGACAGCTTTGGCCAAGATGGACCCCAGTGCTGGCCCTCACCTACTTTTATCTTCATTAAATACCAATAATCGCGGCCAGGGGTGGGGACCTAACATGCTAACGAGACCCCCAATGCAGGTGCGTGGTCTGTCCACTGTGCCAGCGTCCCAACGTCCTGTGTCCACCTTCTGCCCCAGCCCCTTTGCAGGCTTTGACAGCTTTTGTTCAGAGAGCCGGCTGGGACGGTTGCTCACGGCACTGCCTCCCTGGTGGTGGAGCATAGACCCCAATAAACGCTGCTGGAATCGTTTCTTGGCCTCGTGTCAATTTCTGTTTTTGCCGAGAGGTGGTAAACCCGGGGGTCAGAACAATCCCAGCTGCTCCTCTTGGCTTTCTCAAGTCCCGGGTCTGGTGATGTGGGTGTCTTTTTCCTTGTGGGACAGGGAGAGTATTTTCCATACGGGAGATTTGCTTCCTGCTTTCAGTGGGACGGAGGAGGGTGGGAGTGTCCTTGCACTGTTTCCTCAGTAACGTATTTGATTAAGATCATCATTATGCAGAGTGGTGCCTTTGGGGGCAGCCTGCCCTTCTCCCTGTATCATCGCAGGGGAGGCAAAGCTTTACCTCTTCTCATCTTAGGTTTTCGCCTCGGACTCTAACGGAGACATTAGCAAGAGGAAAACAGTTCACACACGCAGTGCGCATCACAGGAGACAAACCTAATGAAGAGTAACTCACATTGGTGACAGAATTCCAACTTAATTTCCATCTTCAGCAAAGGACGGTACATTTGCAGAGATGATGGAACAAAGGAAAACCATTGTAGGCCCCAAGGGCAAGATCTGGGAAGGCGCTAAAACGGAGGAAAGGAATGGGGGATGGTAGCTTTGCAGACTCTCGTTCCTCTCGGGGCTGGTGAGTGTCAGTCTCCAGTAAGAGAATTTATATCTCGCCTTTAGGCAAAACGGGGAAAGTCCAGAGCTTTTCCTCTGTGGGCTGCTTCTCCCTCCCACCCCACTCAAAAACCTTTAATTTATACAAAAACCTACTAGATACAAAAAGATTAAAACAAAATAGTTATTTTTTTTTTCTGGCAGAGTTTAAATACACATAACGGATAATTCCTTAGAAATGCATTTTCCCCATAGTGTTCAGGACTAAACTTCTACCAAAATCGTTGCTTTTGTGTGGGCCCCTTCTAGAGTGCCTTCAGCTCAAAACAACTTCTGTAACAAAGTGACATAATTTGAGTGGCCTATTCTACTTTTTCAAAAATTTTTTATCGTGTTTTTTTTTTTTTAAATTTCTGAGAGAGAGAGAGAGACAGCACGAACAGGGAAGGGTCAGAGAGAGAAGGAGACACAGAATCTGAAACAGGCTCCAGGTTCTGAGCTGTCAGGACATAGCCCGACGTGGGGCTCAAACCCACAAACCATGAGATCGTGACCTGAGCCGAAATCGGGCACTTAACTGACTGAGCCACCCAGGCGCCCCTAATTTTCATCATCAAAATGTCTAGGACTTTTTTTTCCCTCTCTTACATCGAAGACTGATTCTTTTCTCAGTGGTCATCACACGCATGAGACTTCTCATTTGGGGACTATTATTTTGGAAGTGAAATGGGGTGGGAGGCACCCAGTGGGGAGCTCTGATGGTGAGTCCTGTATGTTTCACCAGATCCGCCGCTCCGGAGGGGGTCTGTGCCTTGAGGGCCCTTACACCTTAACGGAGCAGCGTGGATCCCATAACCCTTTAAGATGACTTCCAGTCAAAAGTCATCCCAGTCAAGGATCTAGAACTATGATTCTAGGTTTTTCTTTTCTTTTTTTTTTTTTAATTTTTAATTTTTTTTTTTTTAATTTATTTCTAGAGAGAGAGACAGCGTGAGCAGTGGAGGGTCAGAGAGAGAGGGAGTCACAGACTGAAACAGGCTCCAGGCTCTGAGCTGGCAGTCAGCACAGAGCCCGACGCGGGGCTCGAACCCACGAACCGCGAGATCATGACCTAAGCGAAAGTCAGACGCTTAACCGACTAAGCCACCCAGGTGCCCCGATTCTAGGTTTTTCAAAATTAGAAGGGATTCAGGGTCCCTGGGTAGCTCAGCACGTGACTCTTGTTCTCGGGGTTGGGAGTTTGAGTCCCACATTTCGGTGTAGCAGTTACTTAAGTAGCTAAATAGATAAATAAATAACTTTTTTTTAATCAGAAGGGAGGGGCACCTGGGTAGCTCGGTTGGTTAAGGTTAAGCGTCGGACTCATGATTTTGGCTCAGGTCATGCTCTTACGGTTCATGGGTTCAAGCCCTGCATTGGGCTCCATGCACAGAGCCTGCCTGGGATCCTGTGTCCCTCTCCGCCCCTCCTCTGCTCGCCGGCCCGCGCTCTCTCACTCACTCTCAAAATGGATGAGTAAATACATAAAATTGAAAGGGATTCTCAAGGTTGTAAACCTCCAAATACATTAAATAATAAGTAAGTAAATCCCGAATACCTTTAGATCTGAAGGAGACTGTGGGCTCTGAGAGTGGGAAGTGGGTATGACAGCTGCTGGCAAGGACGGACAGGCCACTCCGGGATCGTGATGCAGGGAGACCAGTCTCCTGTGCAGTCACGTTCGGAGCACAGACACAATGCAAGGCCACGTGCAAACCACAAACGACCACACATCCCCCTCTCGGCTAACTGCCCATCACAGTTCCAGCCCGCTCCGACCTTCCACGTCCTAGTAACAATCCGAATACCCAGGCCTGCAGCAGCCCCCTGACTTCCACCGGTGTCCGCGCAGAGCAACCCTTCCCTCTGTGACCCTCTCCCAACCTCCCACCACAAACAGATCCTACAAATCCCTCCCGCCCCCTGTCACCGAGACACCCCAGCTCCTAGCCCCCCACGGGGGGGCTGCTGTAACAGGTACCATCGAATTTAGCAGGGTTTGGCCCCAGGTCCACCTTGGCTGCTGGGCACCAGTGGGGTCACGGGCAGGTCAACGCCCCTGTCAGCCCCCGGCCCTCCTACCCACCCATCCCAAACGTGGCTCCTGACTTCCACTTAAGCTCCCAGGTACAGCAACCTCTCTTAGCATGTTCAGCCAAAAGGAACTTCCTGCAGATTTCTAAGAACGTAAACTGCCACAAAAAGCATTCCTTGTTTGTGATGTAGTGAGAGTTTTACGGTAATCAAGTAGTCACGGAAGGGGACAGTCACTGCACTGTGGGATTCCTAAGCACGTTCCCTCCTCCTTCCCACTTCTTAACTCACATCTGAATTGCTTTAGTTCTGTTCATTTTCCTTTTTTTTAATGTCTATTTATTTTTTGAGAGCCAGAGACAGAGCACGACAGGGGGAGGGGCGAGAGAGAGGGAAGCACAGAATGTGAAGCAGGCTCCAGGCTCCCAGCTGTCAGCACAGAGTCTGACGTGGGGCTCGAACCCGCAAACTGCCAGATCAGGACCTGAGCTGAAGTCGGACGCTTAGCTGAATGAGCCACCCAGACGCCCCTAGTTCTGTTTATTTTCCAAAGAAAGCCCTACAAGAGCTTGGAGAATTCTGGGGCTCTCCCTCATGGCTCCGTCAACAAGGCTTTGCATCACTTAGAAAACACAAAGCCTCCCTGTCACTGCAGAAGGGGAAAGCACAGTGTGTGCACAGCAGTGGCTCTTCATTTCTCTGCGACTCTGAGCCTACCGACCATGGGCTCCGAGCCCCAGGAGACGCAAAAATGAAAAGCACTGACAGCAGCTCAGTGACGAGACTGGAGAGAAGAGACCGTGAAAACTGCCTCTACCTCCTCCTAAGGAGACACACGGGCCTCTCAGAATGTGGTTGTGAGATGAGTTAACCCCTTTCTCCTTCCCTGAATGATGCTCATCTGTAGCCCTTGGTGAGGAAGAAGTGGGGGTGGGGGTGGGTGGCGTGGGTAGGGGATGGGGGCGCGCAGCGGAGGCCGGGGAACAGGTTGAGAAGTGTCTTCCCATGGACAAGTGACAATTGCTAGAATGTTGTCTCATTTCTGCAGAGAAGAAAGAGATGCATTCTGAATCTCTCACGTTCACTGACTCAGCCTCCCCTTCCCCTTCCTTCTTGTCTCTTCTCCGTCTGTCTCTCTCTGTGTTGTCCTCTCAGTAATCACCTGCATCCACTCTGTGATCCTCACCCCAGAAGGGAGCTAAACTCTGTATTTTCATGTTTTTATAGCCTCCCCCAGAGGGTGAAGGTAGGCCTGCTTTAGAGGGTTCTGCCTACCAGGTAACAGGAAGAGAGGCTGCAGGGGGTAGATTCTGGAAAGAACTCAGGACTGGTCCACACGACCCTGACCCCTTCCCGGGATTCCGCCCATCCTCCCTTGCTTGTCCCCTGCAAGTTCCCAGTCTGCCCCTGGTCTTTGTTCCCGGAACTCTCCATTTCAAAAGCATTTCCAGGAATATGACTCAGAGATGTCCCCACTCAACCAGCCCTCAGTGTCCTGCGCCCCAGGGCACACTTCACCGCCTCCACCTCCGCGGGCCCTTCCTCTGCGCAGAAATCCATCCGCATCTTCTCCAAGCCCCCACCCCTGCACATAGGCACTTTGGTGCAGGACACGCCTGAATTTAACCCGGGCTGGGCAGATGGGGGCATCTGTAGGCCTTGTGATGTTGACACATTGGAACCATACGGAGATGAGTACGGTCCCCGCTCAAGGATGACCCGCAAATTCATGAAGTGTTCCGTATTTTAATAATAGTAATAATAATGTCAACGTATCTAATGATGCGGTTATTACCAGCATGCTAGCAGTGTGTGTCCCGAGAAAGCAGGTGACCACAAAGCTCACTCACAAGCCACTAAATCCAGCACTCCACCTGATGCCTCTTCCCCTCGTCCTCTGTCTCGGCTCCATTTGGCAAAAGAAATAAGGCCAAGACCCCGAGGCCAAGCCCCCCTCCGGGGCATCCCCATCATCCATGGGAAGTCGGCAGCTTCATGTGAAGGGTAAGGATTGAGGTAGAGCTCCTGAGCATCTTGGTTCTCGATTGGGCTCAAGTCACCCCTCGTGATCCCAGGGTCATGGGATCTCTGAAACATGAAAAATAAATTAATTTCAAAGAGAGAAAAAGCAGGGCCCCTGGCTGGCTCAGAAGAGCATGCGACTCTTGATCCCAGGGTTGAGAGTGTGAACCCTGTGCTGGATGAAGAGATTACTTACATCAATCAACAAGTAAACTCTTTCTTTAATGTTTTACTTATTTCTGAGAGAGAGAGAGAGATTGACAGTGTGAGCAGGGGAGGGTCAGAGAGAGGGAGACACAGAATCTGAAACAGGCTCCAGGCTCTGAGCTGTCAGCACAGAGCCCGACGTGGGGCTCAAACCCACAAACCATGAGATCACGACCCGAGCCAAAGCTGGACGCTCCACAGTCTGAGCCACCCAGGCGCCCCACAAATAAACTTTTAAAAAGAGAGAGAAGGGGTAAGTGGTTGCCTCAGTCAAGTGCTGATGAAGGTCACCTAGAACAAAGATATGAACAATCCCTGGATGTGGCGAGTCTGCAATACTGGGACATTTGAACAGGGGTGGAAAGGGGCAGAGGAGGTAGGTCCTGACCTTTTGCTCCATACGGAGCACCCACATTCCTCAGCCCAGACGGGGTCTCCACTGGCCCTGGGAGGGACCAGACCTTCCCCATAGCAGCCCCGCTCGGTTCAACACCTCACAAACAGTGCGAGCCTGAAAGAGCCTTGACTCAGAGATTCTGCCTTTGATGACCCAAGGCTGTTAGTTTATGTAGAAATGACTCAGATGTTACCCAATCAAAACTGTGGCTGCCACGTAGCTTGGCTTCTAAATACCATTGCTTTCTATTTATTTCCCTGGCCTCTTTCTTGTTGCTTGTAGCTCCCTTGGGTGCAGGAAAAAGCTCTCTTTTTTCTTTCTACCTCTCTCCCCCCACCCCCTTTTTTTTTTTTTTTTTTTTTGCTTACCCCGCAAAATTCCCTGTGAGATCTTTTGGACAGTGTAGAGCAGGGGTCAGGAGTCTAGCCAGGGAAGTTGAGGAGAGGAAACCCATTATGGATGATATTTTCAGAAGGTAGACACACAAGGGAGTTGAGAATGAGACAGGAGCCTTTCAGACTAGGAAGGCCAAGGACCAGTTAGTGTGACTGCAGCTGCTGACTCTATTTTGGCTTTTATGCTGACGAGAAGTCAGAGAGTAAGAACTTGGAGAGCTCAGTGTAGGAGAGGAAGATAGACTTGGAAACAAAACACAACAGTGAACACATGTGCCTCTCAAAGTAGGACTCGGGCCACGTGTGTGCCAGCAGAGGGGACCGGCAAGCTCTCTGTGTCACGGGAAGAGCCTGGCCCGGGTCCTGCAGACTCAGTTTTGCGTTATCCAGAGTCCTATTTAAACAGATCTTATATATGATGAAGTAAAATGAGGCGATTTACTCTAAATTTATGGATAAGACTCAAGACTTTAAGAGTGTTTCTCACTGGAGTTGGGCAGTGCTGGGAGCTTCTTCCTGAAGCCTCTCTGGTTAGGGGCCTCCGGTGGGACCCCCAGAAGCTCCAGCCAAGGGAACGAAGGAGAAGCTCTGGAAGAGAGGGTGCATCTGTTTGCTTCTGGAAGAAGTTGCCCTTACATGAGCTTTTGAGGGAAGAGCAGGAGTTTGTAGATAGAGGAAGGAGATGCTCCAGGGAGGCCAGCGCCGGGCTCCGGTGGAGGACGGGGCGGGGCTGGGGTCTGGAGGAGGAGAGGAGGCCGGCACTGGGGTCTGGAGGCCTGGGAAGGTGCGGTGGGCTGAGGCTACCACATCTTCCAAATTCTGCCGAGAGGCGGGTTGGCCATTGGAGGGGAGGCAGAGAGGCCGAGAGGAAGGAAGCAGGGAAAGAGCCAGATCCTATATTTTCTTGACCAGATCAAGTGTCTGAATTTGGTGCTGGGGCCACTAAGGAGATATGTAGGGGTTTTTAAGCAAAAAGTGACACGATCAAATTTCCATTTGGTAAAAGTCATTCTAGCAGTCAACTGGAGCAGTTATGTTTTTTTGGTCTTTTTTTTTTTAATGTTTATTTTTGAGACAGAGCATGAGCAGGGGAGGGGCAGAGAGACAGGGACAGAGGATTGGAAGTGCATTGACAGCAGTGAGCTCGATGTGGGTCTCAGACTCTGAACTCTGAGATCATGACCTCAACCAAAGTCAGAGGCTCAACTCACTGAGCCAGCCGGGTGCCCCTCTTGTTGATGTTAATCATAACCTCAAACAAAGGTAAAGTACAGACTGCAGTGGCGAAGGATATGCATTACAAATACAGGTCTGACATCTTGAATTTATAAAAAATTCATACAGAATAAGGAAACAGCAGAATGTTGGGGTAGGGGGAATGGGCAATTTGCCTGGAAAGATCACTTCCAGAATATATTAAATAGCTAATAGGAAAAGTGATCAGCCTCGCTGTCCTATAAACGCCTAGTAAAATAATGATTTGATCCATTTCACCCATCCCATTGGTGATGACTAGGGAATAATTGCTCTCCGTGTTGGAAGGAGTTAGGTGAGAGGCACGTTTCCATTAGCAGTGACTGGTTTAACACTTCAGAAAGGAACTTTGGCAGTATGCTCATAATTGAGCTTCTAGACCTGATGACTGTCTTTCTGGGAATTCATCAGGAAGTTATCAAAGATGTGGACAAAGATTTATGTATAAAGTGCACTAGTTATAATAGGTAAAACAAAACACTAAGATGCCCCACAGTTTTGGGAATTATAGGAACCTACAATGATATTATGTAAGTATAAACAATGTTTCTGATTATGCAAAAGCTTCCTCAATTCTGCCAGATTGTGAACAGAGGCGGTCATTGGTTGGTGACATAATAAATGATCTACTTTGTAAAAGTGTGTTCCAGGGACCCCTGGCTGGCTCGGTTGGTGGAGCATGAGAGCCTTGGTCTTGGGGTTGTGAGTTTGAGTCCCACATTGGGTGTAGAGATTACTTAAGAATAAAATATTTTAGGGGCGCCTGGGTGGCTTAGTCGGTTAAGCGTCAGACTTTCGCTTAGGTCATGATCTCGCGGTTCGTGGGTTTGAGCCCTGCATCGGGCTCTGTGCTGACTGCCAGCTCGGAGCCTGGAGCCTGTTTCAGAGTCTGTCACTCCCTCTCTCTCTCTGACCCTCCCCTGCTAACGCTGTCTCTCTCTCTTTCTCCTAGAAATAAATAAAACATTAAAAAAATAAAATCTTTTAAAAAATAACTAAAAAAATGTTTTCCTGTATTTTTCCCTTTTTTTCATAACAATAAGAGGTTTAACCCAAAATAAGGCTGAATTGGTTGCAGGGAGGCATCTGGGAGGCCGTGCAACCTAGTCACACTCTTGCAGCCAGCCTACCTTTAAACTTTCAACCCACATAAACCACAGAATAACAATTTACCTTCTTCTAAATCCTAACCATGCGCTAAGCACTCAACAGGCTTAATATCATTTAATGCTCCCAGTGCCCCGCCCCCCACGCCAATTTAAGGATAAAAGACGTTAGACTTGAAGAGAGAAATTATCCGGCCTAACGGCTGCCCTCTCATTCAGTTGTCTTGACCCTCCTTTTTCACCCGATCCCCTTGTATTTAGCCCAGCTCGTCCTTGAATATCCTGGTCTTTGAGCTGAAGTCTGCAAAGGCACAGACCCTTCATCCATCTGGAAAACTTTTTCTCCCAAAGTCAAGGCATCTGGGAGCTGGGGGCAGGCTTTCCTGAGATTATTTCCCGCTTCCTTCTTCCCTGCCTTTAACTTTTGCCCCTGAGGCCACAACGGGCTTTGCCACTTGGTAGCGAGGCTCGTTGGTGCCTCTTCCTTCCAGATCAGAGGTCAGTGCCTGTGACCGCCCTGGTCCCTCCCGAGGGCGCCAGCAGCCTGGAGGGCACCTTGTCTCCCTCTGGCTCCTTCCTCGCCTGTCCTGGGCCCTCTGCCGCCTGCCCTTTGCTCTCTCCAGCTCCCCTCCTTTCTCCCATCTTTCCTCTTACTCCTCCAGTTCAATCCCCTGGTTTCCATCTCTGCCTCCGTCGCTTCATCTTCATTATCATTGCTGAAAACAAATACCAAATTACTATATTTGGAAAAAAAAAAAAGAGAGGGGGGAGCTTTTTGGAGCAGCGGTTCGTTGATACGCAGCCCACGAATGGGTACTATGTTATGTTATGCCTCCCTTCTGGGATTCTTTCGCGGTTTTCGGGTCTATTCTGCGGCTGTGCAGCTGCCTGGCCACCCGGGGCGGCGTGCGCACGGGCCGGGAGTCCGCGCGGGGCCGGGGGGGACGCCTCGGGACCCCGCGGGAGGGCGGCGTCGAAAGATCGGCTCCCGGCCTGCGTCGCCCGCAGGACGCCGGCGACCTGCGCCCCAGGAGGGCTGGACATGGCAGCTTTTCCGAACGCCTGCCTCCCCGCGTGCCTGCTGGTCCTCACTCTGGTGCGGCTGTCCCGGCCGGATTCGGGTAGGTCCCCCTGGGGCGCCCCCTCTGGCCCCTTGAGGCTCCCCCCGCGACCTCGGCCAGGGGCCGGGTGGGGCGGGCCGCCCTCCGTCCGCGCGGGTCCTCAGCCCCCCCCGCCCCCGCCCGGTGTCCGCAGCCCCCTTGGACGTGGTCGGCCCCGCGGAGCCCGTCGTGGCGGCGCTGGGCGGCGACGCCGAGCTGCCCTGCAGCCTGTCGGCGAGCGCGAGCGCCGAGCGCATGGAGCTGCGCTGGTACCGCGGGCGGCGGGCGGCCGCCGTGCTGGTGCGCCGGGACGGGCGCGCGCGCGACGCCGAGCAGGCGGCCGAGTTCCGCGGCAGGGCCACGCTGCTGGACGGCGGCCTCGCGGCCGGGCGCGCCGCCGTGCGCCTGCACCGGGTCCGCGCGTCGGACGACGGCGAGTACCGCTGCCTCTTCCGGCAGGACGGACGCTACGGGGAGGCCAGCGTGCACCTGAAGGTGGCGGGTGAGTGCGCGGGCCCGCCCCCGGGCACTTCCGGCGCCGTCTGTCCCCCTGCGGCTCCCGTGCTTTCGGGGCCCCCACGTTCGTGGCCCGAACGAATCCCGTCTCGGGCGGAGAGGCTGGCGGGCCGGGGGCGGGGGGGGGGTGGGGGCGGCGGCGGGAAGGGCGTCGTCGGTTTCCCCACGTTGCCGGCCGCGGGGCTACACGACATTCTCTTCCGGGAGCGCCACCAGCATATACTCGGTCCGGTCCCGGGACCGCGCACGTACGTGGTGTGTCCCTCGAGGCCGCCGCGCGGGTCGGGGCCTGAGCACCGGCTCCCACCATCCTAGGCGGTGGCTGCTCGCTGACGTTCCTGATCCACCTAGAAAGGTTTTGGGGGTTTGGTTCCTTTTTTTGTTTTTTTTCTTCAAGCCAAATTTCAGGGCGACACATTAACGAAAACGGAGGAAAGTATGCATTGAGGTCTGCCTTGCCCACTTACTAGTGAATGGCATCAGAGTAATTCCTTTCTGAGCCTTAAGCTCCTGCTATAAAACTGGGCGTGCATCTTTCAGACAAGATTTTGCAAGAATGAAATAAAAATAGACAATATATAAGAAAGTGTTTTGTCAATTCGACAAGCATTATATACCGGTGAGATACTATTACTGTGCCTCAGACTGCCCCGTATAACGTGTAATATGCAGATGTGTTGCCTTTTGCGTATTTATTAAAATAAAATTTAAAAAATTCTTGGGTGTAGTTTGGGTGGCCCCCGCCTCAGGACAGGCTGCACGCGGCAGCATGGTGTAGAACTCACATCTCCTTTGTCGGGAAGTTATCTTAAAGGTTGATTATTATAAAACCCTAGAGATCTGAGAGCAGGAAACGGTTATTGTTACCTTTTCAAAGTGATGGACATCTTGGAGAATCTGCTGAAAGTGCAGCCCTTTTCATGAAAAGAATATGCATTTTCACACATACAAACTGAAACGTGGATTTAAACTAATAGCTGTGGACACGTGTTTAAGGGCTCTCCTCTGCAGCTTGGTGTTTTTCTTTACTCTGTAGCATTGTTAGAAAATACTTAGGCTGGAAACAGAAAAGATAAATGCAGCTTTATTTTGATAAATGTTAGGACATAACTGGGGTGGGGGAGGGGCGGTGAGGTTGAAACCATTTAAGAAAATTCCCGAATCAGTATCACGGGAAAGGAAACTTAAATTGCCAGCTACAGTCTCAGTGCAGCGAACCTCCAATCCCCCTTCTCCTCAAGGACACCCCTTCTCTGTTCATCCTGAAATACCCACTCCTGGTTCTCCTCCTCAAAGTCTTTTCATAATACTTCCGATCGCAAAGCCCTCTCCCTTCTCTGGAGCTCCCTAGCCTGCCTCTAAGCCATTGGTCTTGCTGTCCCTGCTGACTGGAAAAGCTTCCTATGTGTGTCCATTAAACCCCTGCCTACATTTCAGACACTAAATCCCATTATGGCATCCCTCTCTGATAAGGTTCCTTGTCTGATAAGGTTCCCTTTACTGGTGCCTGTTTCCTTGCGTAACGAGACAGAGACAGAACATGAAGCCCTCTCATTCCTAGTCTCCATGTGCTTCTGCGTGTCAGACCGTGTAACCCTGTGGTTGTGAGGCTCCCAGAAGGATACCCACGGAGTAAGGCCACCTTGTCTCTCCATAGCTGTGGGCTCTGATCCTCAAATCCGTATGGAAGTTCAAGAAAGTGGAGCGATCCGGCTGGAGTGTACCTCAGTAGGATGGTACCCAGAGCCCCAGGTGCAGTGGAGAACTTCCGAGGGGGAGAAGTTTCCATCCATGTCAGAGTCTAAGAATCCTGATGAAGAAGGCCTGTTCACTGTGACAGCTTCTGTGATCATCCGGGACACTTCCATGAAGAATATATCCTGCCACTTCCGGAACCTCCTTCTGGGCCAGGAGAAGGAAGTAGAGATGTCCATACCAGGTCCGTGAGATCAGCGTTGGGTTCCTAAGTGACACAGGTTTAGGGCAGTATCATCTGGGACAGCTGCCCCAGCCACGCCCTCTTGACACAGCTGTCTACTTTCCCCCACCTACCCCCCTGGCCACCGACGTGAGGGAACCCCACTTATCCCATTAAAAGAAGAAGGATTCTGAACACATAAACCCTCCCTAGATCCCACAGAAATCCCAGGTTTTCCATTTTAGCAGACACGTCGGAGATACAGAAGCTTTGTCCCCGGGGGCTTCCTAATTCAGAGCCTTCTCTCCTTGAGTAACAGGAAGACCCGTTTCCACCCTTGCCCCTCGGTCTCCCCCATCCCATGCTAGAGCTCCGTCTACGTTTCCAGGGTCCTCAGGAAAGCAAATCTCATTACTCGCCCCAGACCATCTCTGGCTCGGGCAGGAACCTTTCTTTATTCTTTGGTCACTGAGTCCCTTTCTCTTGCACTCGGAGGTGACATTGCTCCTCCCTCAGTTACTTCCTTCATCCCCTTGGCTCCCATCCTGCATTGATAGCTAAGAAAGAATTTCCGCAGTAACATGCAGTGGTCCATTATTTTCTTTACTTCCCAGGTCCTGTCCCGAAATGACTCCTGTCCATCTTCATTTCTTTCTTTCATTGCCCTCTCCTACCTGAGATCCACATTTTTCTGAAAAGCTTAGAGCAGCGTTGGAAGGACTCGTTTTTGCCCGAGGAGCCATGGGGGAGGCCCAGGTCCTCTTCCCTTCCAGCCCCCCTGGAATCAGGAGCAGAGGCGGACTTGCTTAGACTTGCACAATGTCCCTCTTGGGGATTTCATTTCAGCTTCCTTCTTCCCACGGCTGACTCCCTGGATGGTGGCAGTGGCTGTCATCTTGATGGTCCTGGGACTTCTCACAATTGGGTCCATATTTTGCACCTGGAGACTATACCGGGAAAGATCCAGACAGAGGGAAGATGAATTCAGCTCTACCGGTAAGTCAGAGGCTGCTTGTCAGGAGTGCTCCCGAGTGCGGATGGATCAAGTCCTGTCCGATGACTGCGGACGGGGAGATATTTGAGTGCAGGATTCCAAAAGTCAAGAGGGGGGATCGTAAGGCACCTGAAGCCGCTGATCCCCAATATGAAGGTCTGGGGTGCAGAAGGAGTCAAAACCAATGCTGCCTGAGATAGGAGACCTGTTGCTCACTCACTACCTACCCTCAGACTTTCTTCTCACTTCTAACTTGGTTTCCCAGTTAAGATTAAAGATCTCATCCTGAGCCGGTAGGAATGTCTTGCACATTTCTTAGGAAAAACAAAACAAAACAAAATCCTTGTTCCTCATTTATTGATAAAGCTTCAGTAGTTAAGTAGTCAGAGATGAGCCATTTACTCTTGTCATTAAGGAATTTCTGGAAGGTCATTAAGGTGTTTCTGTTTGTTTTCCAGAGAAACTCCTGGATGAGCTCAGTAAGTTCTTTTTCCTTGTTAGCTCACCCACAAGGTGTTCTCTCTCTTATAAGAAAACCCGCCCATGACCTCCTCCCTCTCTCTCATTGCAGAATGGAAAAAGGCCACCTTGCATGCAGGTGAGTCACTCACTGAACTTCTCAAGGGCTCTGAGGCTCTATCGCCCAGGGATTTGAGGTCCCGTAACGCTTGGAGAGCAAAAACACTCACACGGTTTCGTGGTGAGGAGAAATAGGGGAAGGGTGGTGTAAACGAGTCCCACATTTTCCTTGAGGCACAGAGAGGGCCCTTGGAAGATGTTTCGAAGACAGGCCCCTCTGACAGGCGCCCCTCAGGCCCTGGGGACAGTCAGCTCACACATCACCCTGCGGCTGTTCACAGAAGAGGAAAATAGAGACAGCAAAACAAGCCAAACGGCTCTCCTCCTGAGGAGACCTGCCAAAGTCTAGAACAGTCTATATATATATATATATATATATATATATTTTTTTTTTTTTTTTTCCTTGAGAAGAAAGACTATGTCTTGTCCCCTCTAACGCTCGCTGATGCTCAGACTTGCTCTCTCTCTGTCTGTAGTTGACGTGACTCTGGATCCAGACACCGCCCACCCCCACCTCTTTTTGTTTGAGGATTCAAAATCTGTCCGACTGGAAGATTCACGCCAGCAACTGCCCGAGAAACCAGAGAGATTTGACTCCTGGCCTTGTGTGTTGGGTCGTGAGACCTTCACATCAGGGCGACATTTCTGGGAGGTGAAGGTGGGGGACAGGGCCGACTGGGCGGTCGGCGTGTGTAGGGAGAATGTGGTGAAGAAAGGATTTGACCCCATGACTCCTGAGAACGGGTTCTGGGCTGTGGAGTTGTATGGGAACGGGTACTGGGCCCTCACCCCACAGCGGACCCCTCTCCCATTGGCAGGACCCCCCCAGCGGGTGGGGATTTTCCTGGACTATGAATCAGGGGATGTCTCCTTCTACAATATGGCCAGTGGCGCCCATATCTATACTTTCTCCGACGCCTCCTTCTCTGGCCCCCTTCGGCCTTTCTTCTGCCTGTGGTCTTGTGGTAAGAAGCCCCTGACCATCTGCGCAAGCGCTGTTAGGCCTGACAAAGTCACAGTAGTCGTTGATGCCAAGGACTTCGCTACGGAGATCCCACTGTCCGCCATGGGGGAGGACCCTGCCTCTGGGGATGCAGATACCCTCCACTCTAAGCTGATTCTTACCCAGCCCAGCCACGGGGCACTGTAGGGAATAGCCCGGCTAAACTGCGGTCCTTTATGCTAAGCCCTCGGCTCTGTCCCCTCTGAGTCGCCAGCTGCCAGCCTCACCCAACCTGTTTCTTCCTGTTGGGTAGGGATGGGTTGGTCTTGGGAAGGTTGTGTTGGTGCTGCTAGAGAGTGTGGGGTGTAGGGCCTTCCTAATCTGTTTCTGTACAGAGACTCGGGACGGGGGGAGGGGTGGGCAAGGAGAGGACTCCGAAGCTGTTTGTAATGTTCTCCAACCGCGTCCCCGCCCCAGGCCAAATCCTATAGGCGGGACAGCTCAGCCATCAAGATGGGGTTAGGTTGGCTTGTGGCTGTGAGAGAAGCATCTCTGTGTCCAGAATAGGGATGAGTGGAGGGACAGGTTTTAGACAAGCGGGAAACCCATAAGGTTCTGGGAAGGGAAAAGTCGAGGCTGAAGTCCCATAGAGGAAGTTGGGGGGACATCGCAATGGAGGAAAGTAAGGGGAACCTAGGCCAATGATGAATACCCGGTCTGCCCCCCGAGTTTTAGGGCCTGTCTCTCAGATTTTCTAAGACATGGCCTACAGAGTAGAGGAAACTGGCCCTACTCCTGTGGGATCTGAGCACATGGCATGGGCGCGTGGAGAGGGATGACGTGAGCAGGGCTGGGGGCCAGACCGAAGATTTGATCCAGGAGAGAACATGAGACAAAACCGGAGCTGTGTGCAAAGCCATGACTCCGCTCCTTTCCTCTTTGCAGCCTCTTTTTCCTCCCCTTCCGGGGTCATTCCAGCCTCACTTTGTGGACCCCAAAACTTTCCAGCTGTCTTCTTCCTTTTGATGTAGAATCTCTCCGTCTCAAGAGCCTTTCCAGAAACCCTGGTCAGTGACGTCACCTATGTACCAGCCCGTGTCAGCCTCGGCCCCTCAGCCCAACATCTGGCTTAACCCCCTGCACGTGCCCTCAGG
This sequence comes from Proteles cristata cristata, assembly GCA_017311185.1. Taxonomy (NCBI): domain Eukaryota; kingdom Metazoa; phylum Chordata; class Mammalia; order Carnivora; family Hyaenidae; genus Proteles; species Proteles cristata. The sequence continues at coordinate 63,653 of JAESUZ010005599.1, read as the reverse complement.
CAGCGCCCCAAGCAGCGCATCCACCCTCCCCTCCGATCTTGCTGTGCGCGCTCGTTCTCCCCAGGGCCCCCACGTGCTGTGTCGTGCTCAGCTCAGCTAGACTGGCTGAACCTGCTTGTGTTTGCATTTTCCCGTACGCTTGTGGCTTGTCATACCAACGGACTGCAGATTTATCTGGGTTCACCCCTTCTACTTGTGTTTTTCCCGTTTCCAGCATAGATGTCGCCTATGGTCTCGACCTAATAAAGAAGTTTGTTGATTGCTAAAAGCAGCATCTGCACCTTCCTTTCTTTATCCCAACAAGCAGAACTGAGAAACAGGAACGAAACTGCACGGGAGTGTGGCTGGCCGGCCGAAGCGGCGCGGCTCTGTGCATCCAGGGCTCATCTGCAGGCCTGACGGCAGTGGGCTCCCCAGGGCAGGTGGGCACTGGGCTATTGTCCCCTGAGGGTCTAGCTACTTACCGAAAGGCCAGGGTGCCAGTGGCTGCCCACCCTCAGCCTCTATTTGCGTGGTGACCCTGTATCTACTACTAAAGAAGGAATTGGCCCCTGGTGTAGGTGAGTGAAGCCACCTGTTCACATTTTAACAGTACTTTTCCAGGAGGAGGAAATATTTGGGAAATGTTTAATTGTAATGCCTAGTAATTGGAAAAATAAAAACAAAAACTTTAGGTGATCTTTAGAAACCTTTTTCCGGGGCACCTGGGGGGCTCAATTGGTTAAGCATCCAACTGTTGATTTTGGCTCAGGTCATGCTCTTGTGGTTTGTGAGTTCGAGCCCCACGTCAGGATCTGCCCTGGCAGCATAGACCCTCCTTGGGATTCTGTCTGCCTCTCTCTCTGCCCCTTCCTGACTTGCTCTTTGTCTCTCAAAAATAAATAAACAATTTTTAAAAAGAAGAGAAGCCACTCCCCCAGAGGAGAAGCCCTGTGGATTCCTACTTGAAGACATTTGCGGTTCAGTGACACGAACGCTTTCCCGTAGGTCGCCCCGAGCAGGGATCAGGAATGGCCTCCTTCACAGACAACCTTAATGCAATTCAACCAGCTCTGAATGTGAGTCTCCAGAGTCACCAGATGGTGGGAAGATCACCTAATATGTGTGTCTTCTGCTGAGAAATCATCAAAATCAGACCCATTATAGATCGAACAGCCAGAAATCCAAATTCCAAATGACATGCACACTAACATATTTCCATCGTTGCACCACATATATTTCTCATGATTAAGCTAAAACCCAACTTCTCTTAAGTTTTCAGTCTACTGACTACCCTTACAGAGGATCGTGACAAATTAAAACCCAACATTCTATGGGGCACCTGGGTGGCTTAGTCGGTTAAGCGTCCGACTTTCGCTTAGGTCATGATCTCGCGGTTCGTGGGTTCGGGCCCCGTATCGGGCTCTGTGCTGACTGCCAGCTCGGAGCCTGGAGCCTGTTTCAGTCTGTGACTCCCTCTCTCTCTGACCCTCCCCTGTTCACGCTGTCTTCCTCTCTCCTAGAAATAAATAAAACATTAAAAAAAAAATTAAAAAATAAATAAAAAATAAAACCCAACATTCTCAGGTGAGAATTCTGAACACCAGACAGATAGGTCTCTTATTGTCACATCCACTGTGTATTGTGACAGGTGGCATTGTCAGCAATGCTCTGGTACTCATCTTCGTTATTGCCACCTCCCGGGCCCCATTTCCATTTTGGTTTTGGTTATGATTTTGGTTTCAGTGTCTTCCTACGGATTTGGGGTTCAAGACGTACATAACAATATCTAGATAATGACATTTCCACATATGAATTTCTGCATTATTTTAAAATCATTCCCATAGGGGCGCCTGAGTGTCTCAGTCGGTTATGCGTCCAACTTCGGCTCAGGTCATGATCTCGCGGTTCGTGAGTTCGAGCCCCACATCGGACTGTCTGCTATTAGTACAGAGCCCACTTCAGATCCTCTGTCCCCCCTCTCTCTGCACCTCCCCAGGTCATGCTTTCTCTCTCTCTCTCAAAAATAAATAAATAAATAAATAAACATTTAAAAAATTAAAAAAAAAATCATTCTGCATAAAGGCTTGTAAATCAGGAGCCCACACAGGTGTTATTTGCGAAAGGGATCAAGAAGAAAATGTAATGGATGAGAAGTGACTGTCAACATTTACTCCCTCTGTCTCTTTTCAGAGATGAGAATGTGAAGCCAAGAGACCTAAAGTGATTTGATTAAAGCATATAGTCTGTGCTAAGCCAGGACCTGATGGGGGTGTCCTTGCCATCTGTCCAGGACACCTTCCACTGAACTGAGTGGGAGGGCTAGAGGCTTCGAGAAATTATCAAGGTGGGGCCCGTTGGCTCAGGACACTCTTAGGCATGAAGAGGGTCGGAGAAGACAAAAGTAAGCGTGCCACATTATACCTGGACCGAGGGCCGGCACCTGGACCACCAGACAGAAAGGGCCCCTTCCTCCATCATTTCATGATCCCTGACACCCAGTGTCCGCCTTCCCACGACCCTTCCTCAAACACCTCTCACCCCACACTGTCCCCCCAGGCCAGCCACCCCACACTATACCCGGGAAGAAAAACATCATATATCACTACTTAAGCGTCAATTTTTGTTCAAATTAGATTTTCAGAACGTCAAAGAAAAAGTCCAAAGTTCTTTAAAACTTTTGGGAACTTCAGGCAGTTGCTTTACTGGTTTAATGTATAATGTATATCTTGAAATGTATCCAGAACAGATGGGGCTGCGCCAAGAACCCTTCTCTGAGACTAGAAGGAAAGACAGCCATAGATTTTAATCAGCTCTCTGACTCCCCTCCCCTTCCTCCGTGACTCTTGACCTCGCCACGATCCATGACTTCCTTGACCACTTGAGGAAAAGGGTCACGAGCCACGGTACAAACCTGACAGTATATTCTTAGGAAACATCTGTGTCCTTCCCCCCTCCCCACCCCCGCTTTGCATTATCTGATGAGCCTGAGGCTCTTTTTCCACTTGGCACCAGCTAGCGGGGCCTGGAGGAAATGATCAGTCCGGCTTTATTTCTGAATCTTCTGCAAGAGAGGACACTGGGTGTTGTGGACTCTGGAACCCGGAAAGTTTATCTTCTTCCTGGAGAGAGATCTGTTTGTCTTCCCAAAATGCTCGCGCACAACCTCCTCCCATACGACCACTGGATTTGAATGTGCTCTGTGGATCGTTTCCACCTCGTCTCCTGGAAAGGCTGGACATTTCGGGTGCGGGGGGTGGGGTGGAACCCACCTTTGCTTGTAATCATCTCAGGCCACCTCCAGTGATTCCCCGGCAGGCATCCCGCACAGGTGGAGCCACATATGAGCCTATGAACAGCCACCGAAACGTGTGCCTTGGACCACTGCTCTCCACGTGTCACAACTATCTGGGGCCAGAGCCGTGTACCACAGAGGCCGGAACGCGTTTTCTGAACGTGGCCCCTCCACCGCACCCGGAAGAGATCCAGCCTTTGTCTAAAGCGAAATCCTAAAGTAATGACCTCAAACTTGGGTGCACACTAGAATCACCCGGGTGGGAGGGGAAACCCTAACGAACACAGTCCCCAGGTGCGAGTCTCAGGTACCCTAATTCAGTGAGACTGAGGGGGGACAGTGCTGGCAGTACCTGCTCCCCTGTCACCTGCTAATGGCGGACCAGTTTCTCTGTTAGGAATTACAGGGTTATTGCGCTTCCGGCCGATGACTCCCGAACCTGGGCGCCCCTCAGGCTCCGTGGAGCGCTTGTTAGATGTGGATTCCTGGACTCTGTCCCCCCAGATGTCTGACTCGGTAGGTCCGGGGGAGACTGAGAATTTGAGTCTAACTGGTTCTCCGGGGATGGGGATTTGATGCTTCATGTAAGAACTCAAGCTCTGTAGGCCCGGGTTCATTCTTCCAACGCACTTAGAGGAACCTGTAAAGCATCTAGGAAAGCAGTTCCTCGGGCCAACACAGGCGACCTGACTCGTGCGCACGCTTCCAGGCAGGTCCGCGACTAGCTCCAAGCTTTGTTTGAAGCTCACGGTCGGGCTCCCTGACTCCCAGTCGGTGATGTCCCGACCACAGCATCCTGACGCTAACGCTGGGCACGAAACCATGAGGAAGGTCACATCCGACGGGAGGTGTGTTTGGAAAAGTTGCGGCAGTAGACGCCTGGCTTCAAGGCCACGCCAGGTTTACTAGATCCAGAGACGACTGTTCACTGCAGTAGAACGTCCGCACCGGAAAGCCGGCAAGTCCTCCGAACGCGGACGGGCAGCCCCGCCTGCCGGCTCCCCGCACCGCTTCCCGCGGCCCGACCCGCTGGGAGCAGGGAGGGGGTCGCGAGCACCTGCGGCGCGCGGCCGCCCTGCGCGCTCCCGCGACAGCCCGGGCCCCCGGCACAAAGCGCGCGTTCCCGCCACGCGGTGCCGCCGGGGAAGCAGGGCCCTGCCCCCGTGGAGGGAGGGCGCCCTTCTCCCCGCGCACCCCCGCCCCGCCCCTCCCGGGGGCCTGGAAGCCGCGGTCGCTCGGCAGGGGCCACTCGGCCGCGCCCGGAGCCCGAGCTGGTGCGCGCGGCCGCCGGAGTCGCTGCGCCGCGGCCCCCGGGGGCGCGGCGTCCCTCCAGCTCGCGAGGCGTCCTGAGCCGCGAACGGCTTGGCGTCTCGGGTAACCCAGAAATACACTCGCAGCAGGAGCGGTGCCCGCCGGGTCAGGATGGCCGAGCGGTCTAAGGCGCTGCGTTCAGGTCGCAGTCTCCCCTGGAGGCGTGGGTTCGAATCCCACTCCTGACAGAGCGGTGTTTTTCGGATCCTTGACTACGGAAGATACCCCGTTACTTTTTCCCAGATTGCAACAGTGAAATGATCAACTTAAAAAAATTATTGTCCACGCTCTAGAATGTAAGCGCTCGGTACGTAGAAGGCGATGTAGGGTCTGGTCATTTTAACCTCCTTTCTGTGTCTGCGATTGTCCCTCCTTTCACATTCAAGGAATTCAGTGGATGTTACTCCTAAATCACAAACACTGATGTGGGCAGGGCCCGCTTTTCTTTTGTTTGCCTATAGATTTCCTTATAATAATACACTTTTCTCAAGCTCATGTCCCTTCCTCCACCCCCATAGGAAATTTCTGAAGAAAGGTCATCTCTTTCCTTCTGAACGTGTTTGCGGCATATATTTTTGGTGTAAGCGCTTGAGGTTTTAATTTACATAAATGACGCTGTTTCATATATCCCGTTCTATTTAACTTTATCCCTGCCCTACCATGGTTTTGAGGTGTACCTCTGTTGCCGTAGGCACATCTAGACCAATTGCTTTTAATTGCTGCACAGAGATCTGCAGGCGTGGGTTTGCCTGCAGGGATGACTCCCAGACGGGGTCCAACGCCCCGCCACCACAAAAAAGGGTGCCATTAATGAACATCTTCGTACGTTTTCTGTTATGAAGCTGTGTATTCCACTATGAAGCTCTTTTTGACAAACAGCAAGAGCAAATGACCGGTCATGCGGGTCTAACAGTTAAAAGTTTACACTTCAGAACAGGATCCAGGCCCCAGGGAATGTGATTTAGACACACAGAAATTCATGTTTAGCGACATCTTCAGAAATATCCCTCAAATTCAAGTCTCCTGATGTCCAACCTGCTTATCTTAAGCGGCAATAGTTATAGTTAAAAATATTAACAGTTTCTATTTTGAACTCAAAACTTAGATCGTGAATATCATTCTTCCATAATTTATTGCAAAAGCCCTGAATAATCAAAAAGCACAGGTGACTGGAATTTTCTCCTCACCATTCCTTTTTAAAAAAGAAATCCAGGGGCGCCTGGGTGGCTTAGTCGGTTAAGCGTCCGACTTTCGCTAGGTTCGTGGGTTCAAGCCCCGCGTCGGGCTCTGTGCTGACTGCCAGCTCAGAGCCTGGAGCCTGTTTCAGTCTGTGACTCCCTCTCTCTCTGACCCTCCCCTGCTCACGCTGTCTCTCCTCTCTCCTAGAAATAAATAAAACATTAAAAAAATAAAAAAAAAAAAAAGAAATCCAATCTAATCTCAGGTTACAAGGACAGAAAGCAGAGTGAATCTGTTTTATGATCACTGATGCTCAGAATCATTCTGCCATCTCCCAAATTCCTCACAATTCACAGAAACATTCACACACACCCTGAAAGAAAAGTGAGTTGCTATTGTTTAGAAAGACTGTCCTCAGTGAGGGTAGAAAAGAACAAACAAGGCTTCTCCTTATTGCCCAGGCGGCCACATATTCAGTCCACCTCTGCCCATTTAGAGTCCTCCCTTGGGCCCTGGCAACACATGAGAAAAGAGGAAATGGCAAACAGGGACAAAGAGAAGAAGCATTTGGAGACACTCGGAGCGCGAACAGGTGCAGTGGTCTTCAGGCTACGTGAGCCCCTGACTCCGCCACTGGTGAGCTTTATGCCATTCCAGGCAAGTGACTTTGTACGCCTGTGCCCTGGCACCCTCCTCTCTAAAGGCAGGGAGATAACCGAAAATTATTGCACACGTATGCTCTGAGGACTGCATGACTTGGTAGATGGAAAGTGCTTGGCAAAGGACAAATGCCTGGAAAATAAGAAACACGTGATCAATTTTTTTTGTTACGCTGGAGCACCTGCTCCTTGCTGGGGCCTGTGCTGGCCTCTGGAGATCCGGAGATCGGAGGCCAGAGCTCGCCCTCGCCCCGAGAAGGAGACAGGAAGGCGACAAAGTCAGACGAAAAGCTGGTGGATGAGTGTTTGTCTCTGGGATGAAGTGAGAAACGCAGTCCCTTCTGGCCCCACCTGCTCCCGGGGCGGCCTCGGCATCCAGCTAGAGCCCCCGCCCTTCACCCAAGTGAGTTCAAATGCCACCCAGGTCTTTTGTTGTTGTTGTTGTTAACTTATTTATTTTGAGAGAGAGAGACAGAGAGACAGAGTGCTTGAGCAGCGGACAGACGGAGAGACAGGGAGAGAATCCCAAGCAGGCTCCGATCTGTCAGTACAGAGCCTGACAAGGGCCTGAACCCATGACCGTGAGATCGTGACCTGAGCAGAAACCAAGAGTCAGAATCTCAACTGACTGAGCCACATGGTCTTTAAAAAGAAAACAAAGCATGAAACAAACAAACAAACATCTCCCATGAAGCACTTGATAACTTACCGTCAGGTCAAGTCCATCCGTGGTCTTCAGGAGGCCACGGATGGTGAGGATGCCCAAGGGGCCGTGGTCATCTTCAGACCTAGACGAGTTTCGGGATCTGCACACACAGCCCCCCCTGCACCCCACCCCCCGCCCCATCGCTCCCGCAGGTCTTCCCTGAGGGCTCTCTTTCTCGCCTGTAGCCACACAGTCCCCTTTGCCTGGAGCACCTCCTCCACTCGGCTCCAGCCCTCTCTCTCCATCTCCTCCATGCTCAGTATGGGTGTCACTTCTCCATGAAGGCTTCCCCCACCTCTTTCCTCCAGCCGTCTGGGCTAAATAGTGAACGGCGGCCCCCGGACCCCTGCCCTCCGTGTTATTATGGCCCTTACTCTGCAACTGCCATTGAACTGTTCGCCACCCCCTCCCCCCAGGCTTATGACCCACGTGCGACTGGCATAGTGCTTGTCCTAGAACCGGCTCTGCTCAAACAGGCCCTGGGAGGTGAAACAAGCGCTGGATTGCACGTCACTTCCACTTGTACGTGTAAACCACTTTCATGGTCCATATATGGAGAGTTAGAAACACTTTCAAGCTTTTGGGAGAGACGGTTAGATTCCTCACCTGGAATTTTCTATAGTTTCAGGAGCCAGTATCGTTACCTCGGTGGTACAGATCATGCAATCCACGGAGGGCCTCTGGGCTGGAAGCAGAATGAGGTAGTGGCCGAGTGTGGGCGTCTGCACTGTGTCCTCCGCGTTTGGTAGAAGTCTGGACTCGAGGCCTGGAAAACACGCTTTCATGACAGAAGGTGGGAGGAGGTCGTGAACAAGAGGGTCTGTCTCTCCATTGCTATCTGATGCCTCTGAAGAAAAGCGGGGAATTAAGCTGCAGAGCTGAGAAGCCTCGGAGTGCGGGGGCATTTTGTTTCCATAGATAGGACAGGAGATCACGTTTGAACCCTTGAGCATCTACACAAAATGCTATGCCCCGAAGAAGGTAAAAGCAGGCCAGGTGAACTTTCTGTGCTAGGCGGTGGGGAGCTTGCTGGTGGGAGATGGTAACAACTAGAGGAAACTTCCATTTTGCCAGTGTCTGCAGGGGCCTGACTGCGAGTGAGACTCCAGACTTCTTTCCCACTTCTCGTTTTTTCCTTCCCTCTTGGAGAGCTTGGGAGTCGGCGCCCCAGCTCTCCCCGGACGTCTTCCAGTCAGCCTGGGGCTGCCATTTGCAAGGCGGCCCGTCCTAGTGGGCTGAGCACTCTGTGATGCACAGACAGACGCTTCTCCCTGCCACCGTCTTTCTGAAATCACTGGTGACGACTATTTGAGTCTGAGTCTCCTTTCCAAAAAACTCTGAGCACAACACCACCTTTCAAATTCGTTGTTTGCGGCCTGAGTGACGTGGTTGGCTTTTAGTGGCTGCTGTGAATTGAGATGCTGCACGTCAGTCAATCATTCCAGAGGCTGATCTTTCTGCAGATATTACCTGCCGATCGTAAAAGTACATCGGCTTGGAATTCCCATGAAAGAGCATGGAATGGCCAGGGATTATGATGTTGCTTGTAGTTTAAACTTACTGATTTTGCCTTCTGCTTTCCTTGGTTTCCTCTAGTATTGGCTGGAAAAAATACATTACATGTGAAACAAAACTGCGAACAGTAAGAAAGCTAGAAACTCATCTTTTTCCCTTTTCTTTGTACACAGAGTGGTCACCCTCAGACCCACATAAAACACTTCGGTTAAGTTCCGCAGGAGAATTTACCCCCAATATTACACCTTGAGGCTAACTAATTTTACCCCTAATATTACACTTCGATGTTTATTCCTTGGGAGCGGGAAAACCACAAAAGGCCCCGCTGGGATTCGAACCCAGGATCTCCTGTTTACTAGACAGGCGCTTTAACCAGCTAAGCCACGGAGCCAGCACGCCTGCCTGCTTCCGCATCGACAGAGAAAAGGAATGATGTTTGCTTTTGGAGCGTGCGCGTCTCTGTTTTCTCACCGTTGAGGCTCAGAAGCAGCGCAGATGCTTCTTCACAACCAGATGGACCAGCCCCCGCTTCGCCGCCAGAAGGCCCAAGAAACCGGGGCTGCAGGAAACCTGAGTCCCCTTCCCCCGGGCGCCGGGTCGCCTTGTCCCAGAAACTGCGGGGAGGGCAGTTCTCGCGCCTCCGCTTAAATCTCTGAAAATTTAAGCTTGACCCTTCAAGTTTCCAAGCTCCTCTTTAGAACAGAAATCTTTTGCTTCTTATAGGGAGGTGGTAGTCTGTGAACTTGGATGGGAAAATAAATACTTATCTTGACTAACTTGGTACTGAAATTTTGTGTTTTCTTCCTTTATGAGTGTTGGCAACACATTATTGTTGTATTTCAGCCCTTTTTACTTTGTCACTTTTGGAAATCACAAATATTTCACATCAAACTACAATGGTTACAAATTTCTTTAAGTACCATTTAAGCTCATTAGTGCTTTGAAATTACGGTATTTATTAGACCTGCTGTACTTTGTCATTTAGTGCATTAAGATAGGAGCTCAAATATTGCCACATCATACATTTTTAATATTTTGATAACGTATTTCAATATAATTGATTTCTCTTTGAAATCCTACATATTCGTCTTTTTTCTTACCAGCTGAAAGTATCATTCTGTGAGGCAGTCCATAGCCACCCAGTGCCCTAGACATACAAGTACAAAGCCTGCCCAGGGGTCCCCTGTTCCACAGTCGGGGGGAGGGGAGGGGGAATTCCTAACTAGGTCTACTCTAACATTATGCAGAAAGAGCAGGAACACATATGTTATTCTTTAGGGCTGTTGCAACCCTGTGAACTGAAAACCACTGTTTTCTAAACTCAGTGAATATGTTCTCAATGTCAGGCAGTTTCACTCCGTTAACGACCCTCCACTTATCTGCGATGCTCACCCAGGCATGGAGATGACGATTACGTCTCAGAAACATAAAGGGTGAAACGCACATATGGGAGATGCTCGTTCGCTTCCCAAGAAAGCAAACGCAGGCGCGTTCACGTGTGCGCGAGCTGATGATGCTCCTTTTAAAAGGTGTCAAATTCCGAGTCGCAGGCCCAGCCGTAGGCGCACGGGCATAGCAGGTGCTTGGCACAGAGCCTTGCTTAGTAAATATTGAAATACATATTTTTAACTACCGAAGGAGAGACCAGAGAGCAAGCTAGGTCACCCCACCCCACCACGACCTCCAGGGGCCAACAGATCACATCCACGGTCCTCGCGAGCCGGGCGTCTGCGCGCGCTCCCGCCTCCAGGCCCTGCCGCGCAGATTTCCCCGGAGCCGCGGGCTCCTTTCCCTGATGCCCGCCTTTCTCTCTCGTGAATCACCTTCTCCGCTGGGCTTTCCTGGTCTTCCCGGTCTTTTTCTCTTCCTCCAAATGCTTATCATGATTTTTCCAATTATTTAGCGCTTCGCTGCCATCTTCTCGATGGACAGGGATCACAGCGCTTTTCTTCAGGGCTCCGCTTCCAGCGCCTCCGACCGTAACACTGGTTGCGGAGCGAACGCGTGGATGGCGAGGTGACGCGGGCGGAGAGGGTGCCGCGCGGGGAGCCCGGACGCCCCTGGGCGAGCAGCGGCTGCCGGGGTCCCGCCTGGGCAGCGGGGAGCGCGGGCGGAGAGGGTGCCGCGAGGGGAGCCCGGACGCCCCTGGGCGAGCAGCGGCTGCCGGGGACCCGCCTGGGCAGCGGGGAGCGCGGGCGGAGAGGTGCCGCGCGGGAGCCCGGACGCCGGGGCGCGGCAGCGGCTGCAGGGGCCCCGCCTGGGCAGCGGGGAGCGCGGGCGGAGAGGGTGCCGCGCGGGGGCCCGGACGCCCCTGGGCGAGCAGCGGCTGCAGGGGCCCCGCCTGGGCAGCGGGGAGCGCGGGCGGAGAGGGTGCCGCGCGGGGAGCCCGGACGCCCCTGGGCGAGCAGCGGCTGCCGGGGCCCCGCCTGGGCAGCGGGGAGCGCGGGCGGAGAGGGTGCCGCGCGGGGAGCCCGGACGCCCCTGGGCGAGCAGCGGCTGCCGGGGCCCCGCCTGGGCAGCGGGGAGCGCGGGCGGAGAGGGTGCCGCGCGGGGAGCCCGGACGCCCCTGGGCGAGCAGCGGCTGCCGGGGCCCCGCCTGGGCAGCGGGGAGCGCGGGCGGAGAGGGTGCCGCGCGGGGAGCCCGGACGCCCCTGGGCGAGCAGCGGCTGCCGGGGACCCGCCGGCGCGGCGTCCTCACGAAGGTACCCGAGGCGACAGGCGCCTCCGTGCGGGCCAGTGGCGCAATGGATAACGCGTCTGACTACGGATCAGAAGATTCCAGGTTCGACTCCTGGCTGGCTCGGGGCGGCCGGTGCCATTTTGCTCCCCGACCGCAGAGCTCGCCGACGCGCCACGGAGCCCGAAAACTCGACACAGGGAGGTTTGCCTGCGCGGTGTCCCGGGCCGCAAGGCGCGCGTTTCCCGCAGCTGCGGTCCTCATGCCTCTGCAGAGCGAGTTCCGCCCCTCGGCCACGCGGGGGCGCTCGGCTGCCCGCGACGCGTGCGCGGCCGCCGCCGGGCCCATGCCGAGGGAGGGGTGACCGCGGAGGGTCGTCCGTGAACGGTGAAGCCTCTCTTTTTTCTCTCCCAGTCTAGTCATTTCCGGAATAAGATGTCATGGATTTGATCACATGTGTGTACTGCGAGGGTCGGGTCCGCGCTTGTCGCGGGTTTGCGCGGTGTGAGCAAGAGCGCCCCGGCCGCACGCGCACACGGACGACAACCGTCGGCAGGACCGCGGCGGGCTCGGGGCGTGTCCCGCAGGTGAACTACCCTCTCAGGAAGCCGCCCGCCGCCACGTTTCCGTAGTGTAGCGGTTATCACGTTCGCCTCACACGCGAAAGGTCCCCGGTTCGAAACCGGGCGGAAACAGCGCCTCCTTTTCTGTCCCCCATTTTGCAACCAATCCCTTAACATTGTTTCATTTATTTTCTACAAAATCTCACGTCTTCATAAATACGTTCCCCGCCGCTGTCGTCTTGCCGCGGGGCCGAGGCGGCCCCGCCCCAGCTGGGTCGGGGTCCCGCGGCCCCGGGCGGCGGCCCGACGTCTCGCGAGCGGAGAGGCGGCTCTCCCCGCTCGGACGCGGACGCGAGGCCGCCGCGGCCCCGGAAGCGGTTCCTCGCCGCCGCCGCCGCCTTCCTGTCCCCGGCGGGGCCGCTCGGCGCGCCCGCCCCGCCCCAGCCGGGCCCCCGCGCCCGGGCCGCGGCCGGGAGCCCCGCGCCTGTCGCACGGCCGCGGGACTCGGGGGCGCCGCCGAGGCGGTCGAGCACCGGGGCCCTCCCGCCGCCGCGCCTCCGGAATCACGGTGCGTCCGCCGGCCCGGGCGTGAGTCTCTGGGAAGGGGCGGAATTCCGGGGGCGCGTCGCCTGGGCGCTCGGGCCGAGTGGGGGGCGGCCGGGGGGCCGAAGGGACTGCGCCGGCCGGGCCGTGGCGGGTGGGCTGGCCTGCCCCCCACCACCCTCGGCATCCCTCTCCCCGACTCCCCGGGGCCTCACCTGCGGGAAAGCCACCCCCCCTCCGGGACCCCGGAGGCCCGCGTCTGCCTCCGCTTTGGCCTTCTGCGCCCCCGCCCGAAGAAAGTTAAGAAACGGACCAGCGGTGGGTTCTGCGTGTCGCCTTGAATCTTGAGGTCACCGGACGCACCTGCTCAGAGTCGGGTCTTGAGTCCTGGTGTTTGGCCGCTTGACCTCTAATGCATGGTCCGCTTGCATCTTATTTGGATCCATCAAAGGCCTTTCCGGTTCAGGAGGGTTGGTACTCCACGTGGGGCCTCAGGATGGCCTTCCTAGATGTATTTTTACTCCCACCGCTGCACCCCTGCCTCTTTTCAGGGTCAGCCGCGCCTAGACCCTCAGGCCGCAGGGCGCTGGGATCCCTGAAACGACTGATGCGAATGTGAGGTGTTTATGGCCTAGGAAAGGGCAGTCTTCACCTAGTGAGGTTTCCTTCTTTCTTCCTCCTCCATATTCGTGCTTTTTTTGAAAAACAAATGCTTTTATCATCTTGTTAATTCCCTTGCTAGCAAGATGATAAGGTTTGGCAGGTGGTGCCGGATAGAAATTTATCTAAGACATTTTCATTTACAGTCTCTTCCCCGACACTCAGAGACACTCAGACATACGAGGGAGTTCACGTGGTGCCCAGAAGGGAGGCCCGGGTCTCAGGGGCCGGGGAGATGTTGGGGATTTGTCCTCCCCCTTTCCGAGATGCCAGTGGGCAGGAGCACCGGGCACCGGAATTGGGACGCGAGGGGGCCCCAAGCCAGTCTGTTGCAAATGCGTGAGTTTCATTTAGAAGCCCGTGGCTCTGTGCTTCTCTTCCAACCAGGGGCATCCTGGCAAGATGCAGCCGCAGCCCTGCCCTTCTAGACACTCTGCCCTGTCTCACCTGCTCCCGCTGTCCCCCCAGTGTCCCCCCACTGAACCCCCAGTGGAGGCTGGGCTGCCCGCCCTGACTGACCGCTTCCTTTGGCATGTGGGCAGCAAGTGGGCCCTAGACCGTGGCTGCCGCCAGGTGGGTGCTGGTCTAGTGGCTGGAGGCACCTTGCGCATCATCTGTTCTTTGTCAGACTGTTACTGTCTCTCCCAGACGTGGCGTTAGCAGCCTCCCCTCCAGCCCAGAGCACTGTCTCGCCCTGAGTAAGAGGCAGAGACAAGCAGGTGGCCTTGTGGCTTCGGGGCCCTGAGACTAGAAGTGGAGTTAGAACCAGCCCCCAGAAATCCAGCTCAGTAAGTGCAGCTGACTGGCGCCCAGTTTGTTGCTGGCAACGGGGCGGGGTGTGCTGTTTGGATGCGGGAGACGCTTACGAGAGAAAAGAGGAAACACATGTGGGAGAAGGAATCGGAGAGCCGTGCGAAACCTCACAAGGAATCTAAGCCAGGAGGGTGGGCCAGTGAGGACGTCACCTCAGCGTCCGTCCGCTGGGGCCGCCGTGACGAAATGCCGCAGGCCGAGGGTCGTGAACAACAGAAACGTATCTCCTCCCAGTTCTAAAGCCGGTAACGCCAGCATCATGATGTTGGCAAGTTTGGTTTCTTCCCAGGCCTCTCTTCCTTAGCTTGCGCATGGTCACCCCTCTGTGTGGTCGGTGTCCCGACCCCCTCTTATAAGGACATGAACCCTGCTGGGTGCACCCCCACCCATGGCCTTGTTTTACCTTAACTACCTTGTTAAAGGCCCTGCCTCCCAGCTGCAGTCACAGTGTGAGGTCCCGGGGGTGAGGACCTCTGCCTATGAATTCAGGGGCGTGTGTGCAAACGCAGCGCACTTCTGGAGACTGAGCTGGATGCAGTACATAGTTTATGGACACGGTTTGGAGAATTCCCCGTGCCCGTCACAGAGGACTCTAGCTCACCCGCATCTCCTCATCGGAGCCGGCGTTTGCACACTTCTCCCGCACATGAAAGCTAGGGTTCGCTCATTATATGACTATTAGGTGTTTTCAGCTCTTTCTGCCAGTTAATTTAAACTTTCTAGGTTTTTTGCTAATGGGAAAATGCACGTGTTCGTAGCTAACAAAAGTGTGTTAAGGAAAGCCCGTGTACCCCTTGCCGGGACTGCTGCGGGGGAGAGAGCCTTGCACCATGGACAAAAACCGTAGTAACAAAGGGGAGTTGTTAAATTCCTAGAACTTTAAAAATCTTGATAATTTGCCCTGGAGATAGCATCGAAGGTCCTATCACTGTATTCCCCAAGTTACAAAAGTACGTAGATTTATCTGCCAGTTCGTAATATTTCTTTTGCCTCACACGCACAACGGAATGCTTGTCATCCTGAGAATTCTGTATTTTATTGCCTGACAGACTATTTCTTCTTTTTTTAAATCTTAAACTATGGGGGGTTTTCTTTTTTGTTTTGCTTTGTTTTAGATGAGTAGACTTTATGGGGCACCTGGGTGGCTGAGTTGGTTAAGCGTCTGACTTCGGCTCAGGTCATGATCTCGCGGTTCGTGGGTTCGAGCCCCGCGTCGGGCTCTGTGCTGACTGCCAGCTCAGAGCCTGGAGTCTGTTTCAGAGTCTGTGTCTCCCTCTCTCTCTGACCCTCCCCTGCTCACGCTGTCTCTCTCTCTCTCTCTCAAAAATAAGAAAAAAAAAACATTTAGATCAGTAGACTTTTTTTTTTTAAGAACAGCTTTAGTTTTTCAGACAGATTGAGCAGAAAGTACAGTCTGGCCTATTATTAAACTTTCTCTCTCATTAACCACTGGCAGCGGTGCGGTACGTGTGTTCTGGCCGATGAGCCGGGATGTTCGCGTCCTCACCTGAAGCCCACAGTCCACACTAGGCCTCCTTCTTTGCACACGGTTGAGGTTTGCTAGACGCATAATGTCACGTGTCCCCCGTCACGGTAACATACAGGGTAGTTCCATTGCCCTAGAAAAGCCCCCGCGCTCCCCGTGCCCCACCTCAGAGATCTCTGTCCAGTTACCAGCACTGTGTGGCCACAGCCCCGCCCTGCCCGGCCCTCTGTGGCCTTCATGGAAACGAAAGGACCCCTGATCCCACTGGCCCTTCTTCCTTGCTTCGTCTGTGTCCTGCGTCTGCTGGGGCCCTGGACAGCGGCCTGTGGTCGCCTGCTAAGCAGCCTGAAGGTGAGTGTGGGCGAAGGACCGAGGTCACATACTCACGGCGGCCAGCCAGCGGCCCGCTTTCCTTGGGTTGATCTGTATTGTTCCCCGCCGGCTTTCGGCCCCCGACATGCGGCGATCATGGCCCCCTGTGTGGCCTGGACTGCAGGGGACCTGAGGCGAGGCCGGCTGGGCCCGGGCCACAGACGCAGGCCGCCCAGGCCGCGACGTGGGCCAAGCAGCGCGGTTCGGGAGCCGCGGGCCGAGGCCGGTGTGGAGCCGCCCGTCTCTGGCCGCGCCCGCCCCCTCGGGTTTCTGCTCTCATCCTCTGGTAACAAGAAGGCCTCTGAGAAAAGATGCAGGATGTTTGGAGTGACAGTATCACTTGCCTCATGCAAGCGGGCGCTGTGGACAGGGACCGGGCGCCCTGCTGACAGTGACACAGGACCGCAGGGCACCGGCCCGTTTTCACGCCCCCAAATCTCTGGCAGCGCTGCTTCCTTCAGTGTAAGAGCAGCTGTCTTCCTGCCTGTCCCTTTCCGGCCACACCACCCACCACGCCCGAGGGGCCTCTCTGGCGTCCTTAGTTATTTTCTTTAAAAATCATTGTCTTTACTGCGTCAGAATTTGGATTTTAAAAATAGCACACCTTTTGTTCTCTAAGAATTGTTCAAGCATTTCTCTAGTGGGACCTTTGGGAGAGGAAGTAGAAAGAGGTAAATTAGGCCTGGATTCAGGGAATGTCTAGGGACGCATGGCCTCGGGCGAGGGCAGGCCTTCCCGGTGTTTCTGTGGCGGCAGCGACTTCAGGCCCGTAGTCATCTGGAATATTCGGGGGCGGGGGCCCCACTAATCTCGCATTAGCTTTTCAGCGCACGGCTGGTCAGCCGAGAACACAGCCTTCCTCCCCTTAGTGTCGGGCTCTGTTCCCAGAGGCTCAACCAGCTCCCAAGGGAAACACTGACCGATTCAAGGCCCTTTGCTGCTTCTTTATACTGACATTTCTCCCTCCATCGCACAAGCAGGAAGGGAGAAATAAAATTTCCAGTAATTCTAGTCATGGTGAAAATATGGGGAGAAAAAGAGCTAATTTGATATTTTAGCACCATTTATAGGTGGTTACTTTTGTTAGCCAAGGAACATAAAGATCGCAACCAAGTTTGCTCAAGGATCGTGTTTGCCCACGAAGTATCCAGATAGCGAGGCCCAGCAAAAACAACAGGACAGAACTTTGGAGCAGTTTAGGGACAAGATGATCTTTTTCTTTCTCTTTTCTTAAAACACTGTGGAGCCGGGCAGGGCCCAGCCTTACAGAGTTCCCCAGGAAATGGTTTCCAGGGTGGGGCAGAGATGAGAGATGTGAGTAGCTGGTCTTGGCCTAAAGCTTTAAGAAAGTTCACACAGTGCTTGTGAATGCCGGCCATAGCCCCGGGTCCTAATTACCCAAACTCAAATCACTTTCCGTTCTGGGTGTTCCTGAAATGGGGCTTTGGGCTGTATTCAAAAGTGGTTTCTATGAATTCTTGAGCAGATAAGAAAAATGTCTCTGCAGAACCTAGAGAATAGTACACCACCCATGTCTTGCCTGTCCCTGTCCCAGCCACGTCCCGTCCCCACCCCCTGGCCACGGAAGAGTGCGCCCCTTCCTCTGGACCCTCGAGCCCTCTCCACCCACCCACCATCTCTTTCCCAAGCCCCTTTGATGTGACTGTTGTCCTGATTTTTATCTTTGTCCCTTGTTTCAGTTGTACTGTGTGCTTGCGGTGCTTGTCAGTGGATCTATACGGTACCTGTTTTGCAACCTGTTGCTTTTGCTCAACATTATGTTCTTGAGATTCCTCCTAATCTATTCGTTTCTGCCGCGGACTAGCATTCCTCAGCATAGGTGCTAATAGATGCTAATAAGGGACTTGTTCTGCTATTGAAAGGCGGGAGGGTGGTGTGAACATTCTCAGAGGGATTTCCTACGCGCATCTCCAAGTGTCCCACTAGGTAAATACCTGGAAGTGAAATTGCTTTTCAGGATGTTTTCAAATTTAATACACTTATTTACACATGAATAAACAACACGCCCCGCAGTGTGTGATGGTTCCTTGTTCCACATCTGCTGAATGCTTGATTTTGTCAGACCGGTTAGTTTCCACCAATCTGATGGGTGTGAAATGTCAGAATGTATTTCCCGTGTTACTAATGAGGTCGGGCACACTGGTCTGTGTTTATGGACCGTTCTTGCTGCTTCTAAGTACTTGTTAACACTTTTGCTCATTGTTTTAAATTTTTCATTTTGTCCTTCTCTCATATATCTGTAGGAATTATTATTTTTTATTTTTTAATGTTTATTTTTGAGACAGAGAGACAGAGCATGAGCAGGGGAGGGGCAGAGAGAGAGGGAGACACAGAATCCGAAGCAGGCTCCAGGCTCTGAGCTGTCAGCACAGAGCCCGACACCAGGCTTGAACTCTCAAACCTGAAGATCACGACCTGAGCCAAAGTCAGATGCTCAACTGACTGAGCCACCCAGGCGCCTCAGGAAGTGTTTGTATCTTCTGGATTCGAATCCCTTGTCAGTTATGTGTTAGGAATATCTTTGCCCCGCTTGTAACTTATCCTTTTACTTTTCACACTAGCTTCGATTTGCACAAGTTCTTCATTTTACTGTCGTCAAAGTTGAATTTTAATGTGGTTACATTTGTCTGTGCTTCCCGTTTTAGTTTACGTGTTTCGTGTTTGTTAAATCTTCCCAGGAGCCGTGTGAGGAAGACAGAAGGCACCGCCCCCGCTGGCCTGGCAGAGCCACCTGCCACCATGCCCAAGAGAAAGGCAAAGGGAGACGCTAAGGGTGACAAAGGCAAGGCGAAGGGGGAGCCGCAGAGGAGGTCGGCGCGGCTGTCTGCCAGGCCCGCCCCCCCAAAGCCGGAAGCCAGGCCTGCCAAGGCCGCCACCAAGAAGGGAGAGAAGCTGCCCACGGGGGGGAAGGGGAGGGCAGAGGGCGGCGCGGCGGGGCCCAGGGCCGCCGAGCACCCGGCCGCCTCCCCGGCCCAGCCACACACAGCAGAAGGCAGCGGCGTCGCCACGTGAAATGTGGTTTTCTCAGAGCTCCGTTCTTCTGGGAACTCTGCCCTTCCAAATGCTATTTTTCTTCAGTCAACTTTTATAAAAATGCAGAATTTGCAGTTCTGTTTCAAACTTCTGTGGCTCACGTGGAAGACACATGGACGTCGTCCCTCGTGGAAAGCGCAGACCCCACTGACTGACAGAAGGTCTCCGAAGCCGGGTTGGAATGGCAGGGAGACGGCATCTCCTGTCCTCACTGTTGAAGATTATTCTCGGTTCCCAGGAGACATGTCTGACACTCACCCCTGTCACCACCGTGGCTAAGTACCTTCCAGCACGGAGCAGCAGCACCTCGTGGCTACCCCGAAGCCAGCAGCACGTGGGGACTTCCCGGGACAGTCACGACGCGGCCTCAGCACCCCAGGTCCCGCCGGTGACAGCACCAGGCTTGCTGGCCGCGACTTCCTGATGGCCTTGCCCGAAAGAGCCAGGATTCCCGGTCGTAGGTGGCAGGTGACCCCAGTGGTCATCTTGGAGGTTTTAATTCCTTCCCGCCCCGTCGGCGTGACCTGTGAACCGACCTCACGTGCCTCGTGTGAAATATCCACCCCTTCTGAGAGCTTCACCTTCTCAAAACAGCAGCAGAAGCCGGCTGACTTGTGGGGGAGTTTGAACACTGTCGCGCCTTGCGGATTGTCAACCATGTCCTCCTGGAAGTGACTGGCTTTGAAAAGTACCTTATAAAAGCTGGACATATTAGCCCGGTGGGAGGGGATCGTTTCCTCCCCACGGCCCTAGAGAGCCGCTCTACTGCGGCGTAGCCATGGAGTTCTTGGCGCGTTTGTCTTTAGTCTTCCCTGCACTGATTTGGGTGAAAGGTGGGAGGCAGAAGACCAGCATAGTATTTGCTCTAGGCGGGTAAGTAGTGGTTGTCTCCGCACCACCTATGGAATAGTTCATGCTTTCCCAGGGGTCTGGAAAACCAGCTCTTTGGTAACTGGGTCATTGTGGACAGGCGGGTCTGTTGACGACTCTCCTGTGACCCCCAGCCCTGCGGCAGCGCCCTACAGCCCTGAGCGCTATGACTTTTAGAACAAGGTCTTGGATCTCAGGACAAATCCCCCCTTCCCCCAAAATTATCTTCACCAAACTTTCCTTCTTCAGGAGCATCATGGCCATTCTCAGCCATTCGCTCCTCCGTACAACCTTTACATTAGATCGACAGGTTCTAAAACAAAACAAAAATCTTGGAATTTTTACTAGATTTGTATTGACTCTATAGACTAATTACAATGTTGAATCTTCCCATGAACGTGATGTAGCTCCATTTATTTAGCCTTTTTAAGTGTCTTTTAATAAAGTTTTATAATTTTCTCCATAAATGCCTTTTGTTAATTTTTCCTAGGGAATTTATGCTTTTTGATACCATTTATATGGTATATTCTTAGTTCCTGCATTTTCTGTTTTTAGCTAGTTGTTTTTTTATCCAACTACCTTACTAACCTTTCATTTGTGTAATAACATCTGTGCATTATTTGGGGTTTTCTATAGAAGTAAACCATATATCGTGTCTATGCAAACAGTTTTGGTTCTACACAGTTTTATTCCCTTTTTTACTCTTTCCTGACGCCGGGCACTGTCCGAGTTGCTAGGCGCACAGCAGCGAACAAAACAAAGTCGCTTTCACCAAGCTTCTGTTCGGCGAGGGGGCAGGAGTAGAAAATGCCCACATTTATGTGACGAGGGGCCTTAGTGAACAGAGTGGGTGCCACGTAGATAGGGATGCTTAAGGAAGTCCTCCCTGATGAGATGACATTTGAGCAGAACACTTAACGAAATGAACGAGAGAGGTCCGTGTGAGGGAGAAGCATCCCGGCAGAGGGAATAGCAAATGCAGACGTGAGGTGAAAGTGCGTTTGGCGGTTTGGCTCGCTGAGGAAGAACGAGGAGGCAGAAGAGGAATTGGAAAGAGGGTGGACAAGAGTCACAGCTGATGCGGTCAGAGACAGCCAGGGGCCAGGAAAGGGAAGACTCTCCAAGCTGCAATTTGTCTGTGAACGTTATGCGATACTGCCAGAGTTCCAAACGGAGAGCACAGTCTAAGTCGTGGAGGGCGTGTGGGGACTGACGGGCGGGCAGGGAATAGGCTGTAAGGGGCGGACGGGCTGCAGGAAGGTGCACGCGGTGGCTGTCGCTGAATGGCAAGAAACTATCAAGCTGTCTTTCTGTCTGTTCCCTGCTCAACCGTCCCTACCTCATTTAGTTCGGTAAACAGCAAATATGGATCTGTGCCTTCTCTTTGCCAAGCAACAGATCAGGATCAAAGAAAAACATGCCTGTCCTCAGAGTCCAAAGTCAAGCGCAGTAAAGTCGCCCCCCAGTACTGTGCTCCATGTTGGGTTAATACTGCAGAAGATCCTGACCGTGATGCCAGAGCCTGCGGGGGTCCTGGGAGGAATTCCTCGGTCGTTTTGACGCTGAAGCAGCAAAATGAAAACAGCAGTTGGTCAAGCAAGGAAGGAGTTGGGGAAAGCCTTCTGGCAACATTTGCAAAGATGTTAAGAGAATATGGTACATAGTAGGTGGTCAATAAATTGCTGAATCGAAAGAATGATTTAAATGCGTAACCAAATAAATTCTAGCAGGTTTGGTTTTTTTTTTTTTTTTTTTTTTACAATAAGGGAGTTCTTACATGCTCACTGTTTGCCAAACACTGTGTCTAGTGATTTCCATGCATAGTTTTATTTCCATGACTCTATGAGCTGAATATTATCATCCCCATTTTACTTTACATTTAGTGACACTGAGACAAACAGGTTAAATAATTTGCCTTGAGGTCATACAGTGAGTAGTAAAATATGAACTAAGACCCAGATCTACAACGCCAGGGGTTAGAAAGCCCCTCGTTGTCAGAACGATCAGTGGTATAAATTTCAAATGTAATCCATCCAGTTTCTGAGTAAATTAAGGAAATTGCCCAAGATACCATTAGACAACAATCACATGCAAGTCATCTACACGCTAAACAGTTGTAATTCCCAGCGAAGAAAGGTAGTAATGAAAGGACACTAAATTCCAGGGGGATGTAACTGCTGTTTTAACAATCGGGGACCGCGTTCTGATGGGAGGCCGAAGGACGGAACCAACGAACAAGGTGAAGAGCAGCACAGGCACCAGCTTTGTCAGGGCGAGGATGAAACAAGCCTCCGGCTACCCGGGAGGGGCTCCTTTGGGGCCTGCGTAGACAGTCGTCATCAGGTACATCAGGAGGGGGTTTATCAGCCTGCTTACTGGCCAAATACATTTCACAAGAGGCCTTAAAATCCGAGTTATGGTTTTTAGGGACACTCACAGTTGGACATAGGGTACCTCGGTCTATTGCTTGCTTTCCTGCAGGAATGGTCATTTCAGCAGTGAGTGGGGAGCCCTGATGAAAACTAGTAAAGCTAGAAATACAGCGCGCTCCGAGAGACATCGCCACACACGCAGCCCTTCGGCCCGCTTCCCTAGCTGGGCGCTCGCGCACCCAGGGCGTGCTTCAGGCGGCTCTGGGCGGGTCCTCCGGGCCGGAAGCGGCCAGACCAGGGACGTGGAGAGATCCCGTTAGACCACCGAGAGGGAAACCTCACACGGAGCCTTAAGGGTGGCAGCTGTCCTGGTGACGTAGGTGGCTGTCGCGAGCCCAAGACGGACAACTTGGTATAAGGGTAGGAACGACAACAGGGCATCAAGTTTTCTGGGTCTTGCTACCCTCTTCCGGCCAGGGTGCTAACTTCCGGCCAGGTTCCTAACTTCCGGTCAAGGTCCTAATTCCGGCCAGAGTCCTAACTTCCGGCCAGGGTCATAATTCCGGCCAGAGTCCTAACTTCCGGCCAGGGTCATAATTCCGGCCAGGGTCCTAACTTCCGGTCAGGGTCCTAATTCCGGCCAGGGTCCTAACTTCCGGCCAGGGTCCTAATTCCGGCCAGAGTCCTAACTTCCAGCCAGAGTCTTAACTTCCGGCCAAGGTCCTAACTTCCGTCCAGAATCCTAACTTCCGGCCGAAGGGCGTAGCGGCGGGCAGGGGAAGCACAGCCTGAGCAAGTGACGTGGAAGTGTCCTGGAATGGGGCGCCTGGGTGGCTTAGTCGGTTGAGCGTCCGACTTTCGCTTAGGTCATGATCTCGCAGTTCGTGGGTTCGAGCCCCGCGTCGGGCTCTGTGCTGACTGCCAGCTCAGAGCCTGGAGCCTGTTTTCAGTCTGTGACTCCCTCTCTCTCTGACCCTCCCCTGTTCACGCTGTCTCTCTCTCTCTCTCCTAGAAATAAATAAAACATTAAAAAAAAAAAAAGAAAGAAAGTGTCCTGGAAAAGCCCTTGAAGTAAAAGGACAGAGAACAGGAGTGACCAAGTTTGCTCTGGGGCTCGGAGTCCAGATGATAAAACTCAAAGCCCCACTAAGGGCGCCCCAGTGATAAGATTATAAGGTGCGGTTCATGAGCAGATGGCTAAGAATTCTTGAGATGTTTTTGGTGCAAAAAGGTGATGTTCTACAACACGGGGACAGGACCCGTGGGCCGGAAGATGTGCACTGGGCTTGTGACGAGTGACTGGTTGCATACTTTCAAGTTAGCGGGGGTGAAGGTTAAGAAAGTCTCTATGGAATTTGGAAGCGAGGTTTTCAGGACCTTGAGGCGCGATCTGCTGTTAAGATAAGGTTACTTTCAGTCTTTAATAAAACAAACAAAGGCAGCAGGGCGGCCGTGTGTGCCTCAAGGTCACGCTCTGCACCTCGGTGTCTAGCAGTCGGCTGCGCTAAGGAGACTTAATTTAAGCTGCATTTGTCTTGCCTTTGTTGCCCTCATCAAGTGGTCATACGGAGTTTAGGATTTCAGTGTCTCTCTAGCAGCATAAAGCTAGAAAGGGTTGTGGGTTGTTGTTTTTTTTTTCCTGTACAAAGATGCTAGGTTTTTAAACAAATATAAATGGGGAAAAGGAAACCAGGAAATAATATATTAGCGCTGAAACCTGCTTGCCCACTTTTCGGGTCCACTCGGGACTTACACTCCTATCTGTGAATTCCTAAACTAACACCCGGGCTCACGAATACTTTGAGAACGTGGGAGTCTGATACCAAACAGACTGAGCGGTGCAGAGCCTCCCGTGGTGTCCGACCCTCCAGAGTGAGTCAGTGGTCCTGGCAGAGCTGGAAAGGGGGGAACGTCGTTTCCGGGCCCAGCCCTGTGCCTCCTGGTGGACGGGGGAGACCCCGGCCTAGGGCCTCCGCGCAGCCCGACGCCGGGGTCCCCGCAGGTTGCTGGTGTCACGGGAAACTCAGGGACACACGCGCAGCACAACCAGCCACACAAGCGAGAATGTTTATTAAAGGGAAAAGTACGATCTCGAGACACGAGAGCAGGCAGCGAGCGAGCGCGAGCGAGAAAGCGCGAGCTCCCGTCCGGAGGGGCCGGGTTCCAGGCCTTCCCGCGGGTGAACTAGGGGACCGGATGTTCGCCACGGGGGGCGGGGGCGGGGGCGGGGCCGGCTTCCCACTTTCCCTTCCTCACGTGCCCGGGGGCTTCCCGCCCCGGCGCCGCCACCTGGGGCCCTGGGAGCGGGGGGGACGGGGCTTCTCGGGGAGTGCGACCCGGACGCGCCTCTGACCCCGGCTCTGCCACCGTCATTGCTCCGCACGGGGATCGCGAAGCCAGAGCACAGAAGCCCCCCACCCCCGCGCCCCGTCCCGCCCACCAGCACTTCCGGTCCCTCTAGGCAGGCGGGAGGCCCCGCGTCTCGCGACCCCGGCGTTGCGGTGCTGACTGAGGCTGGGAGGGGAGGCCGGGCCTCACGGTCCTTTCCCGCGTTTGCCCCTCGGACGCCCCGCAACCCCGCCCGGGCTCGGGTCGGCGCTCCAGCCCCTCAGCGGAGGGGAAGGTCGGCGCCGCCGGGGATCCGAGCGGGGCTTCTGCCCCCGTGGGTGCCCGCGGGCGCTGCGGCCGCCCGGGGAGCCCTTCTCAGAGTCGTAGTCCCACACGCGTGAAAAATTACATGGGACAACAGAAGGTCAGTCACACCACCAAGCTGTCGAACAACGAGGCTAAGACGTTCGTGTTCTGCGTGTTAACCACCCAGGCCCGTCTTACCCCCCGGTAGCTGGGAGAGTGAGGTGTGAGGGGAAGAGCGCGCCCCGAGTGTGGACGGCTCTGACGCGGGCTCTGAGCCCACGGCCAGGGAAGAAGGCGCGAGGCGTTTTTATTAAGCTCGGGGACAGGCCGGTGGGAGGCCGGCTGGCGGGGTTGTGAGGACAGACCGGTTCTATCTGAGTTCCCGGAGGGCGGGAGGGGGAGACCACCCAAGTTTGCAAGCAGTTTCTGTGCGCCGATCGCAGCGCGGCCTTGCAGGCCTGGCTCTTGCTAAGATGCCGCTGCTTCGTGTGTTTAGTGAAACCTCCGCGGGAAGGCAGCCGTAGTTCCTCCCTGAGTTCCGATCCGGGGCCTCAGTGTCCAGCGGGGGCTGCAGGCTGTGAGGACATTTCACCGGAGCTGCATCTCCCCTGCCTTCCCCGGTAGGACGACGTCTGTGACCCTTCCTGGTGATGAGACCACAGGCGGGCCTGACGGAGGTTTGCTCCCTACGTTCATACGTGAAGGGAGCGCCAGCTTGCAGCTCAGACCGTAAGGATGGCAATACTCGCGGGTCCCCAAGGTGAGAAACCCTGTCAAAGTGCTCACCACACTGCCCGGCACACTGAAGGCCCCCCTCACCCCACAAGTGGATCCCAGTAACTTAACTATTGCGTTGCTTGCACCTGTTCAAATTTCTTTCAGGAAACCGTGGTGAAGGTAATCACATGAGGTTTGGAGGGACACGAAAATAAATCAGAATTGAGCCCATTGATTCCGTCATTTTTAAAATTCACTTTTTGACTGAGGTACAGCTGATGAAGAGCATGTTCGTTTCCACGGTCTCACATAATGACTCAGTGTTTGTGCACATTGTGAAAGGGTCGCTGCCGTGTCTGGCTAACGCCTGTCATTTTACACAGTGACAAAAAAAATGGCTGTATTGTATGATGAGAATATTCAAGATTGAGTCTCTTAGCAACTTTCAAATATGTACTAGAGTATTATTAACTGTATTAATTTTAGTTACTTATGTATATAACTAAATGTGTAATCTGCTATGTACTAAATGAGTAACACATCTGTATTTACTTATGTGTACGATGCCTTTAGATGTGAGCGCTAAAAAACACAGCCCAGACCTCCAGCAGTGGATGAAGGGAGGGGAATCTGGTGGGGGTAAGGAGTGGGGGGGGATTGCAAAGTGAGGAGAAAGGGGGGGCTCGGGCAGGATGACATGCTTCTAGGGTGTAGTCCCTTGATTTATTCAGCAAACATTTACAGAGCTTCGGTCGTGGCCACGGCTACAGGGCAGGCACAAAGGCCTTGCCCTCACAGGAGAGTGAAGGCATTTCTCCAGAGGTGGAGAAAAAGCTCTCCCATCTGAGGAAAAGTAGAAAAAAACACAAGTGGAAAGCTCCGAGCCTTGACTCCATGGTTTCTAAACCGTACTTCCTTGCCAAGAAAGGATGAAGGAGCTTTTGCATGAAGGACTTAGCGCTAAGCACCACCTTTGATTGCACTGCCCTGACAGCCACAGGTTAAGCTGCAGCTGGAAAACACACCAGAGCAAAGAAGCCATGGGGAGAAATACATTAGACACAAAGCAGTCACAGAAAAAGGGCTTTCTCTTGCGAAGGATTTCAGATTTCATCTTGTCTGCCTTAAAAGCTTTAGCCCTGGGGAAAAGCCTGTTCAGAGTTAGGGTCACAAAAACCTCTGTGTCACTTGGCCTTTGTACGGTGAGGTTGGAGGGAGGGTGTTGGAAGAAGAGGTCTCCCGACTGTAGGAAATACTGCTTCATCCAGCCCTAGAAATAGGACTTGGAAGAGGATGTGGCAAAACAGCTGTCTCCTTGGCTGAGAAAGATGGTTAGAAAAGGATTGTCATACTCCCCTCAAAGACGGCCAGAGCCTGAATTTGGACGATACGATGGGATCAGGAAAGGAAATGAACTTGTCGCAAAATTCCCTGCCCCCTTCCTCTAGAGTGTTTTAAGGGTAGACTTGGCGATGGGTTGGATACAGATGAGTAGGGTGAGGAAAGGAAAGGGGTCCGAGAGGGCATCTAACTTCCAGCTTTGGATTCATGTGGGTGGTTGTGAAATTCACCAAGACAAGGAATGTGCAGAGGGAAGACGAGAGGGTGGGGTCGACGAGTGCCAGCAAGTGTGAAGGGTCCAAAGTTTTACCCGACCTGCAAGCTAACCTTGCCGCGTACCCGGTCGTGGGTGCTGGTGTAATTCACGAGACTCGGGTGGAAGGCAATGGAAAGTCTGTTACTCTAGGAATGGCAGTAACAGGATCATCTGCTTTGCTCTCTGGCTCCCTGGCTCTAGTCTGCAGAGGGCAAAGCCATGACATCTGTACGCATAGTGGTTTCCTTACAAGAGAGAAACCCTAAACCCATGGATGCCTGTGCTTTTATAATGAGCAGTAAGCAAGCCTGTCCACTGCCCCGGAGAGACATTATCTCTGTCTTCCAAGAGTGTTTGCTACACAAGCATCTTTCGGAAAGAAAATTCAGAAACAAGGGGGCAGTCAGTGCCTTGCTAGCAATGCATGAAGCAGTGTGAGATTCATAAAGGGTTACGTCCCAACAGTGAGTTGCTTCACCAGTTTTTTCTCCTTCCTTCCTTCCTTCCTTCCTTCCTTCCTTCCTTCCTTCCTTCCTTCCTTCCTTCCTTCCATCTTTCTTCCTTTCTCTCTCTCTCTCTCTCTCTCTCTCTCTCTCTGTTTCTTTCTTTCATTCCCAAAGTCTTCAGAGACTGGATGAGTTGGTTGGAGGGTCCGGTTCTCCTCAGTAGACCAGAAGCATCAAAGAGCAGCACCAAGCTATTGAGTCTACATTTGTTATTTGTATACTTCTGCTGTGTGTTTTACATTTCAATAAACAATAAAAAAGAAGCATAGCTTGGGAAATTTAAATCTGAATGTTTCCCTAAACTCACCTGCCCAACAGAAGAATAAAAGACCCATGGACGTTTCTAGTAGCTGTTTTCTCTGGGCACCAACCTCAGGGTAGCTGGGTATCTTGAATGGAGGGTGCCAACCACACGTGTGGTTTTGTCTGGTAAAGCAAATGATTAGACCTAGCTGAGTTTCCGGTGTTTGAAGACAAATGGAGACCTGTTTAGAGATGGGGACATAGCGTAGAATGGAAATAGGATTTGTCTGTTAACTGAATCCCGTGCTGCTTTATATGAGCTGCTTCCTACTGGCGCTGCGATAGCACTCCTGGGAAGTCTGTCAGTCGAGCAATGGCCGCAGGTCCACCGCCGATGTTGGAGCCCAGACAACGCCCAGCACACAGGGTGGCTGTCTCCGCCCACTAGACATCCGAGGTGCAAAATGTAAAAGTTCAAGGGCTTGTTTTTTTCTTTCTGTCCCAAACTTCCCCCAGAGACTGAGGGAAGAACAGAAATCTTTTGACTCTCATCTAACTCTATGTACCGATGTCTCGGTAAGTCCTTCATCTCCCTGAACAGTGTAGCCACTCAGTACTTATTAACTATTATTACTGCTGAGCTCACTCTGAGACCATGGTGGAATCATTTCGGATTTGATATTCAATTTTGTGACTTCCTCCCGCTGCTTATTTTTAAAAGGTTGTGAGAGACACTTGCCCTGTTGTATTTCATTCAAGTTAATGGAGGTTTCTTTTCTTTTGAAAGAGCTCTGAGTGTTATAAAGAAACGTTGTGGGGTCACAACCCAAGTGGGTTTCCTTATAGGTAGAAAAAAATTTCATGAAATGACAGGCGCTTAGAGAAGATATTTCTTGTGTGACTCTAGTAGCAGTAATAGTAACGATCATGCTGGATTACTTCCGCAGTGTTTTTTTTCTTTCTTTTTTTTTTTTTTATGTTTTATTTAGAGACAGCGTGAGCAGGGGAGGGTCAGAGAGAGAGGGAGTCACAGACTGAAACAGGCTCCTGGCTCTGAGCTGGCAGTCAGTACAGAGCCCGATGCGGGGCTCGAACCCACAAACCGTGAGATGATGACCCAAGCGAAAGTCGGACGCTTAACCGACTAAGCCACCCAGGCGCCCCACTTCTGCAGTGTTTTTTGTTTGTTTGTTTGTTTGTTTTCTTAGTTTTTTTGCAAAGTGCTATACTTTCTCTGGAGATTGAGCTCAAGGCCCTCGTATTATGAGGCTGAGATACTGCCTACGGTGTGCACAAGGCACTGGACAAAAAGTGATCTGTTAGTGTTTTCTAGAGATTTTGTAGCAACTTTGGTGATTTTTCATAGCAATGTAAAATCCACTTTCTCTGTTACCCTCTGGATCCATTAGGATGAAATTTCTTCTTTGGGAGACTACCAAATGGAGTCTCATTCAGGGGCTTTCAAGTTCAGTTTCTTCCATGGCTCATCACAGGACAGAGGGGGTGTTGATGCCAGTGTGCTCAGGCTGACTTGAGGTCCGGGGTCATTCTAGGAGAGGGGACTTGGATTTAAGGGAAAGGACAGGTTACGCAGCACAGGACCCGTCACCTTGTACTATATGTTACATTTCATCTTTATGATTTCTCCAAGCCCCATGTTTCCCAAAGAGGGGGGAGCAAAATCAATCTAATGGTGTGCGGCACCCAACATTAGAAAGAATAGAAATGTCAGAATGCAAGGTATGTGTAAGAGGAGGTGGTCATTCAGGCAGTTTTGTTCCTCCTGTATGTGTATGTCTGGGTCCAGATGTAAACTAAAGTTCAAACCAGTCATGGCCAAGCAAGCGTGGAAGCCAGGGCCATCAGCCCCTGAGTTCTAAGCGCTGACACCACAGCCCTGCAGTCCCCTCACATGCCCAGAGCCAGCAGAGCAGCGGACCGGAAAGGAGGACTCCAGTGTAGGACAGACGGAACAGTTCTGTGCTTTTGTTGCTTATCATAAAAGAGTTTGGCTTTGACAGTTTGTGACACTGGAAATGAAACTCCCTGGTGCTCTGCAGGAAATGTTTTGTGTGTATCTTCCAGACACCTCACTGAAAGGCCCTTCTTTTTTTCTGAGCGGGTTCTATGTTATGGTATCTATGCTATGTTCAGAATCCCCCCTCCTATTTTAGTGAAATCACTGCCTGTGATTTGAGATTATATGCTTTCCTATTACTATTTACTGGGATTAAAATGTAAGCATGGGGAAGGAAAAAAAGCAACTTCCGCCCGAACAGGGACTTGAACCCTGGACCCTCAGATTAAAAGTCTGATGCTCTACCGACTGAGCTATCCGGGCTCACAGAATGTGGTTTTAACACATCAACTATAGTCAATTTACCTGCAAACTTGGGGAAACTTCTTTTAGAAGCTCCACTGGTGATTCTGGTTCGGAGATACTCATTCAGAAAATGCTTCTTAATACCCTAATTAGCATAGAAGCGCAGTCACAATGAGGGTCTTCTTTAATACTGTGATCTAACCATATTATATGAATTACAATGTTGCCTCGAATTCTTTCTCCCTCTCTCTCTATACGGCGTAGAACAATACTGGATAGATATTATGCTGTATAGAATTCAGTGAAGCTGGTCCTCAGTTCCTAGGCTTCCCAGAGAAATATCTCAAATGTCCTACATTTGGGCCCAAATAGCGTACTTTCAAAAGGAAGCCAATCCTTTTTAAGGCGCTTTTAAGGGGGTAATTAAATCACCTTCTAGGCGGCACTTTGGATATCTAAATATGGGCCGAAAGCCAGAGGAAGCGGTTTGATTTAGTACTGGGTCTCAGTTGTCTTTATTTATTATTATTTTTTAAATTTAAATAAACTTTTAATTTTTGAATAGTTTTAGATGTACCAAAAAGTTGCAAAAATATAGAGTTCCCATATGCCCAGCGTCCTCTGTTGTGCCCATCTTACACGTATATGCATTTTAAAGAGCACCCGTTAGAATACTGGGCAGAACGCATGAGCATTTCTTAGCTTAGAAAGATAACGATCCACATTCATTTGTCCCTCGGGGTCTATCTCTTCATCTCCCCAGATAAACACTGTCTTGTATTTGGGGTTTATTCTTCCTCTTCCGTTCTTTATAAATTGGCATCAATGAAGGTGTTTCAAAGTGCGTGACCAATATACTCTGGAAACTTCCATAATACAATTCAAACCTCCGGACGTAACCAACAAACCAGTCTCAGCTTTACCTAGGATCTCTGTTTACTCAGTCTTCCTCCTAGTGGGTGTCCTTTGGAACCAGCACAGTTTGGTCGTGATATTCTACTGATCCCTGAACACGGGCCCCGCAAATTCTAGGGCATCCTAACGTTTCTGGGGCTGGGAACAAGGGCCCCTCGCTCCTCTTCCTAGCCTCGGGCACCAGACACTGGGAGAGGAGATCCATCCTTCTGGACCCCGGTTTAGGGCTTTGGCCTGGAAAGTAGATTCTGGGAGTGGCCTAGAGGGGACTCGGGTGACTAACTCTTCCCAATTTTAGCACTGGACGCCCTGAGCCCCAGGGCATCCGTGATCTTCTGCTCTGCGTGGTTGAGAGCCCCCTGGAGTATTAGGATCTAGACGGAAGGCTTTTCTTGGGTTGTTAATCCCAGAGCCGGTTTACTATCTTCAAGTAAATATGTGTACCATGATCTGAGGCTCTTCCCATTAGTTGCTTCCACTTCTCTCTCAGTTCCAGTGCAAATGCCCAGTGGTCTTATCAGCCCATAGTCAGCCTAACATGGCTGCAGTGCCCCTTGGCCCTTAGGGAGAGGAGCAAAGGAAAGAAAGAAGATTTTAAGCCAGAGTTCCTCTCTCCTTTTCTCAGCAGGTTTTAAGTAGTTGGTTCCCTCCTTGGGTCTCTAGGTTAAGTGCTAGACAAGGGTCGGATGGCGGCGAAGCTTCTGCCGCTTGGAATACTGATGTTGTCCCTGTAACCACTTCATGATTTTGTTGAGTCAATAAAGGAAAATTTAACCCAAGAAGACCTTTTAAACGTCGAGGACAAAAAAAATAGGATTTAAAGAATTGGGAAGAGTTATAAAAGAGTACTTTGTAGGGTTGGGGATGTAGCTCAGTGGTAGAGCGCATGCTTCGCATGTATGAGGCCCCGGGTTCGATCCCCGGCATCTCCAAGCTCTTTTACCTGCACAATCAGAAGCGATGTTTTTAAAATGTGGAATCAGTAGACTTCGTGTCCTCCTCATTAATTCTCTAAGGTGTCCTTGTAGCCACTGCATATAGAATTGGGTATGGAGAGAGGGAAACAGGACAGCTCTAAGGTATTTTGGGAAATCTTTATCTGAAACCAATGAAACTGGGGGGAACGTATAGGAAAACACCCAAAGGAGAGGTGGCCCAAGCGGAGAAGCCTGCGAATCAGCCCAGGACCCTTCAGTGAAAGGCTATTTGTAGTATGTGGCTGCCTTTTAAAGGCAGAGATAATCTTGGCCTGAAAATACAGAGAGGGGAGAAGAGGGGTACTGCTAGTCCCTCGTTGCTGCGTCACCGCACGAAGAAAGTAGGATAAGTCTTGGGAGAAGAACAAAGCCCGGGTCGCTGGGGCCAAATTCGGCGGCTTGGATACACCACGGTGCTTACGGTGTAGAGAGCAGCAATAACAGCGGTACCTTCTTGTAAGGCCTTTGGAAGCGTGGCTTCTGCAGCCGGCCGGTTAGCTCAGTTGGTTAGAGCGTGGTGCTAATAACGCCAAGGTCGCGGGTTCGATCCCCGTACGGGCCAGTCACCTGTTTTGGATACTGAGGTTCGTACCTGCCTTTAGTGTTACCCTCGGCTTGTGCCTCCGGTGAGGAGGCGGCGGGAGAAGACAGCGACCTTTTGCGGCAGGTGTAGACCACCCCAGGGTGGGCCCGGAGCACGCGTCTCGGCACGTGGGCGCGCTCGGAGCGTTTGCCCGCAGAAGCAGAAGGGCACCCGAACGCCGTCGGGGTGATTCAATTTATCAGGAGGAAACGGCGTCGCCGAACGCTGCCCGCGAGGGCCGGGAGACAGGCGTCTGCGGTGACCGCGGCGCGGGCTCCCGCGCGGACGGAAGGCGGCGCCGCTCACGCAGGCGGGGCGGAGCCCGGAAGCGGAGAAGCGCGCTGCGGGCCCGCGACGGGGTCCCGGTGAGGAGGGACCGAGCCGCTGTGCGTCCTGGGGCCCGCGGCCCCGCGTTCCGGCCCGTTCCGGACGCGACGCCCCGTGTCCGCCTCACTTCCTGCCACGGCCGCTTTCGGCTCCCCGAGCCCCCGGCCCCCGCACGGCTCGTCTCGGCCCCGCGCCCCCCGCTTGCCGGGCCCGGGAGTCGCCCCGCAGGCTGGCCCCGCAGGCTGGCTTCTGCCGCGCTCGGCGGCCACGGTCGGCTGCCACCGAGTCGGGCCGCTCCGTGCAGGGGGTGTGTCGCGAGGGGAGCCGGCTGCGTCCTGGGAGCCGCCGTGCCCGGTGGTGAAGATAGAGGGAAGGGCGGAAGGGTCAGGGGAGAGGTCGGCTGTGGTCACAGTCGCCCAAAGACGGAGGAAGTACAAAAGTAGAGGAAAAAAAGAAGTTCACTAAATATTTAATACATTCAGAGGGGCTTGAGGAGCGTGTGGCTCGTTGGTCTAGGGGTATGATTCTCGCTTAGGGTGCGAGAGGTCCCGGGTTCAAATCCCGGACGAGCCCTGGCTTTTCCTTTTTTTTTTTTTTTTGGTCCTCCCGGTACTGAGCTTTTATTCCACAAACGGGGACAGCTGCTGTGCAGTGAAATCTCTCGACCTTCAGGTGGAAACGCTTCTGCTGCTGATGCACTCAATGCCAGTAAGTGCCTTTTACTGAAAATACACAAACCCTTCTCAGTTTTGCTTTGATTCCGTGTTCCATCGGCTGTAAAGTGACTCTTGCAGAGGCAGATGTTTCTGGTTCTTCTCCAAGTTCCAACTCCACGGTTGTGATCCGATGAAAGTGCAGGAAGACGATGGTCACACCTCAATTCCATGTCGTCTATCGTTCGTTCATCATTTTTTTTTTATGGAAAAAAAAAAGACCATGAACTCTAGAGTTGGGGTTCTGGCAGCCTTCGCACAGGACGTTTTGGCTTTCCTGGTTTGCATTGGCATGACTGTCCCCCCTTCTTTCAGGAGATGGGGGTTCTGCCTCCTCGTTGGGAGGGGGCGCTCCAACACTCACTAAGCAGGTATTTGTTTAGCATTTATTATAGTCAGTGAACTTCTGAGGTCAGTGGTGAACAAAATATACAAGAACCACTGGAGCGTATGTTCCAGGGGTGGTCAAATATTTTATATTACAATGAAATCGCACCCCACTTCCCTTTTGCGCGTGTGTAAGCCTTGATGGTGGCGAAGTACAACAAATGAACAAGCGCAGGGGGCCGAAAGCGGGCGGGTGGAGACACCCGCAGAGACTGCCTGCAGGGCCACAGAGGGGGCGCAGGGGCGCCTGGGCTTGGGCGAGCGACGGGGGTGCCAGGGTTGGGGTAACTCGCGAAGCACCCAGAGATGCCGGCGGTCGGATCCGGGAAACCTTCTGTGCAGGTCGGTGAGACTGGGGGGAGGGCGAGGCAGGGAAAGTGGGCGGGATGCAGCCGGTCACTTCAGATGGTATGTGTATAGTTTGACTTTCACGTCATCTTCTTAAGACAAAACCCGTTAGACAGAACCTAGAGCCCCGCGGTACCTGGAGGGCCCAGAAGACTGTCACTGTCCTCATAAGAAGTTGGGCAAGGTCGGCGCCCAACTGCCCGGCTAGCTCAGTCGGTAGAGCATGAGACTCTTAATCTCAGGGTCGTGGGTTCGAGCCCCACGTTGGGCGGTTGTGTTTTCTTTTCTAATGTGTTCTCTCAACTCAGTTTCCGGACGCTCGTCTCCAGCACAAGGACCCACACCAGTGTCAAACAAGAGATCTGTTGCAAGTCGCACTTTTCAGGTGTGGCGTCCCGGTGAGCGCCACGGCTCCCCGGCCCTGCTCCGCGCCGCCGACCGGCCGAGGTCAGCCTCGTCGCCCCCTGGCGGGGGAATGCATTTTCCTGGCCGTGTAGAGATTTCGTCTTCCTACTGGAAGCCTGCGGCAGGGCATGAACTCTGTCTTTTCAAGCGCCTCCGCTGATTCTGCCCCCACGAGAAAATGGTTAGGATTCCGCGAGAAGGAAGCAGAGATGTCGGAAAAGGGAGCGTCTGAAGGTGGAGAAAAACCAATCCAAACATAGGGAACCTTCTGCTGGGCAGAGGTCAGAGGCCGCAATGTTCTGAGACCGGCGCCTGCACTTTCTGGCCCAAGCAAGTGTCGTTGCGGAATAACGGGAGGCAGAGTCTCTACGACCACTGCCCCCCACACCTGTTCGGCTTCTGATCGCCTGCACCTGGACAGCACAACGGACCCCCCACCACCACCACCACCGGGGCAGAACCAAGCAGCGCGTAATAGATTGCAACTGCCTGCAAAATAAAGCCTGAAGCTTTAGGCTTGTTTTTCAAAAGCCAAACTGCATTTCCACCCTCAACTCCTCTGAACCCTCCACCCTCTAAAAAACCCCTGCCCAGTCCAGCCACCGATGTTCGCTCGCTCCGTTCCTACCGTGCCCCCTAGTCTCCCCTACAAGTCCCTGCTGGCTGGGAACTAGGTCGACTCACTCAGCTCTGTGCATGGACAACAACATTATCTCAGACAGGAGTGGATTTTGCTACTACTGAGTGACTTTAAAATCATTCCCATGGTCAAATTGACCAAGACTTTTCCAAATGCCCCTTTATGAAAACTCTGCTAACTTTGTCATTCCTGTGAAGCATCCATAGATAGATTCCTGGCGTTTACTGATACGACACTCATGAACCCTGAACTCCCTTTCTCCCCATGCAGCGTCTGCTGAATGTTGACTTCTGCGGTGCCATGAGAACTATAACGGGTTATCGCAGATAAAACAAGGATTACTAATATTAATAAACACATCCCACTGTCAATGAACTTACTGGATTTCTGGCTTATAAACAACTTTTGAGTTGCTTGGAACAGACTGCTTTTTCCTATTCTTACTAGTCCTCAGCTATACTGTTAAAACCTAACTGACATACGTAAAAATTGAATTTCTGAACCTCCAAGGCCAAGGCCGTCCCTGAGCTCGGTCCTGAGCACCAGCTAACCTAACTCCTTTGATACAACACTGGAACTGCAGAGGGCCTGTGAAGGGGGGTGCGGCGGGGGGAGAGGTCTTGTTATAACTGCCAAAACAAAACACCACAGACTGGGGCTTAAACAACAGAACTTTATTTTCTCAGTTCTGGAGATTCAGAAAGGTGCCGGCTGGTTGGGTTTCTGGTAAGAGGTCTCCTCTGGGTTTGCGGAAGTCGCCTCGTTGTGAGCCCACACGGAGGGGCGAGGGAGTGAGCTCTCTTCCTGTAAGGACACTGATGGCATTGCACCGGGGCTCCAGCCTCACGAACCCATTTAACTTTAATGACCTCCTTATTCCAAATACAGCCATGCTGGGGGTTCGGTGTAAACTTCAGTAAAGCTTTCACATATGAATTTAGGGGAGACGAGAAAAAACATCCAAAACACACTGCGGCATTTGGAATTGGAAAACTTCTCTGGCACATGGGAGGTAGGCAAACAGTTGCTGAAGGAATGATTTAGCTGCTTTGTCTTTACAACACTCGACACAACCTTCTATACATATAACAGTGTATAATAAATACTACTAAATTAACTAAAAACAAACAAACACCTTACAGTGGCTTTTCCTCAGGACAGCTAATCAGGAAGCAGAATGCACAGACTACGTTCATTACTAGAGCTTGAATGGCACTGGATGGAAACAAAAGCAAAATTAAACGGTTGGGATTCCACCAAGCCAAAGAGCACTTGCACAGTGACGGAAACCATCAACATAATGAAACGGCATTTTCAATTACTGAAGGGGAGAAAATATTTGCAAATGGCATGCCCAGTAAGGGGCTGATATCCAAAGTATGTAAAGAACTTATATACCTCTTCAACACCAAAAAACCCTAAATATCTGATAAAAATGGGCAGAAGACCCAGATAGACATTTTTCCCTAAGAAGACACACAAATGGCCAGCAGACACACGGAAAGATGCTCAACATCACTCATCAGGGAAATGAAAATGAAAAGCACAAGAGACCATCTCACACCTGTCAGCACGGCCAGCGTCAAAAAGACAAGAAGCTGCAAGCGCTGGCGAGGCCATGGTGCTGGCGAGGCCGTGGAGGAGGAGGAGCCCTTGTGCGAGGCTGGTGGGACGCAAACTGGTGCAGCCGCGTGGAAAACAGTGTGGAGGTTCTGCCAAAAGTTAAAAATAGAAGTACCATATGATGCAGTTATTTCACTAATGGGTGATAACCCACAGAAAATGGAAACACTGATCTGAAAAGACATAATCACGCCTGTGTTTATCGCATTATTTACAGTAGGCGGTACATGGAAGCAACCCAGGTGTCATCAATAGATGAACAAATAAAGAAGATGAAATACAATGTATACACAATGTATATACAATGGAGCATTACTCGGCCATGAAAAAAAGAGACCTCGCCGTTTGGGACAAGGTGGATGGACCTGGAGGGTATAATTCAAATACCATATCATTTCACTTATATGTAATATCTAAAAACAAAGCAAAGAAACAACAAAAAAAGCAAGCTTTTAAATACAGAGAATAAACTTGTGGTTGCCAGGGGGAGGCGGGCAGGAGAATGAGTGAAACAGACACAGGGGCACACATTTCCAGTTATAAAATGAAGTCAAGGAGGTGCAAAGTACAGACAGCATAGGGAATATAGTCAATACGATTATGATAATATTGTCTGGTGACAGATGGTGACCACACTCATCCTAGTGAGTACTGAGTAATGTATAGAATTTCTGAATCATCACATTGA
This sequence comes from Proteles cristata cristata, assembly GCA_017311185.1. Lineage (NCBI taxonomy): Eukaryota > Metazoa > Chordata > Mammalia > Carnivora > Hyaenidae > Proteles > Proteles cristata. The sequence goes on along the minus strand of JAESUZ010005599.1, from coordinate 25,973 downwards.
TTCTGAAACTAACATACCACTGCTAATGATACTTCAATTAAAAAAAACAACAACCCAAGAGGCCTAAGTGGGCTCAAAGCCTTTGTTCTTTCCATTACACCACACACACTACTAAATAATCTACTGTGCTGGCCTTATTTCTACCACAGAAATCCGTTATTTACTATTGTGTGAAACAGAGGCTACCCACAGGAGGGCTCAATGCACACATATTAATTGCAGTCTTACAACAGGGTTAAAAACACATTTCACAGAAGTGGGCTCTGCACTCCCCCGGGACACGAACAGTCTGCACCTGGGGTGAGCCGGTCTGAGCCCCCGGGGAGGTCATTACTGCACCGACTCCCCACCCCCGGGGATGGGGGGGGTCACAGCTCGCTCACCCCGCGGGGCCCGCGGCCAGCGCGCACGCAGGAAACCTTACTGCAGGAACAAAGGAAAGAGCGACCTGTCGCTCGGCAGCGTGGGCCCCACTTGGCACGAAAGGACATTTATCGGACGGAAAATTGCGCAGTGCACGGCGCGAACAACAGGACACTCCGTACCGCTCACCCGCGCAGCGCTGGGCAGAGCCCGCGGGAGCTCCGCGGCCCCGCCCCCCACGCCCTCCCGCCACGTGACTGCCGCGCGTCACGTGACCCCGGTCGGGGCGCGGCCCGGCCCCCGGCTCCCGACCTTGGGGAGAGCAGCTCGGCTGCCAGCTGGGCGGGGAGCGCGGCCTTCCGCAGCGGGCGGGTGAAGAAGCCGGAAAAGTGGGAGACCGAGCGAGTGCCCCCGTGTGGGGGGCCCAAAATAGCCGTCGGGGCGCGGCCACGGGGAGCCCCTTCCGGACCGGGGGCGCCCCGACGCGCTTTCTTTTCCTGGGCGTTTGTACCTGTCCCCGCACCCGTCCGCCCAACTCCTGCCGCTTTCCGGCTGTCCCGTCCCGGCGCCCGGCTGAGAACACCCTCAAACGACCCGAAGGGACACCCGAGCTTTCAGCTGCTTCCCGTTGTCAGCCTGGGTTGTATTTTACATGGAAAACCTATGGAAAGGAAGGTTGTAGATTCATGTACATGAGTCAGGCGAGATCCTTCACCTGCGAAAATACAGGTTGTGCACACACATCCCAGACTGCGTGGACGCGCCCCCTGCCCGCGTCAAGGCCCCCTTGAGGCCTTTTTAATCTCTGATCTTTTCTAATGTGGAAAATGAAGGACAACTTTTTATTGCACTTAAATAAGAGTGATGCATTTCACTTTTTGACAGGTGCACTGTGACAAAATGGGTAATAGTCAATGCATCTAGAAAACAGCATGTAGTCATGCTTCCGGTGGAGAGAGTACTTTGTATTTAATTCATTCTCTCTTCAAGTAGCTGTTTCATGAAGACTTGGGGAGGTTAATGGCCAGTTTAAGTGATTAACAACTTGCTTTTAATTCTTATTCAGAAAAAAAAATTTTCCTTGCGCCACAGGTGGTCTCTGTTCTACTTGCACAAGGGGGCCATTTGTTCCGTTGTGTGACCGTGTAAGGATGTTCGGCGGAATGTGAAGAAGGACCAGACATTCCTGGTGTCGGATGCCGCTGCAGGCCGGTTTCATCAACAAGAGAGGAACAGACCCTTTTGACCTTCAGACAGTCACCGAAAACTGGGTCAGAATCTCACACTTTGCAAAATGAACTAGTACTTGAAAGACATTACTTTCTACCTTGTGTGAAGATAGAGAAGAATTTAAAAGCATAGTTCTGGCTCCCTCTCGATAGGTTCTGCTGCGTCTGGAGTTTGTGTGATGGTCCGTTTAAAGACAAATGTCCGTTAAGGGACATTTTGGAGTTTCGGAGAGTTTAACCCGATACTTATTTTCTTCCTCCTCCTCCTCCTCCTTCTGTTAGTTATCCCGTTAGAATTCAAGTCACTTCAAATCCTGTTTCTAAGTTGAGTCAGAATTGGTTACTTCAATTCATTCCTCTTAATAGAAAACGCTCATCGCTAAGTCCGTATCTGTTTCTGTGCCTCCTTATTTTATTTTCCTTTTTGCAAACCAGTGGATGCTTCCGTTTCCTTCTTCGTCCTGGGCAGTGGACCTTTTGAGTGTCTGGGCCGAAGGGGAGCTGGATTTAAAAAAAAAAAAAAAAAAAAAAAGCGGCCCGGGCAGACCTGAAAACCTCACGGCCAAGTGCAGGAACCGGCTCCGGGCGCCCAAGCGGGCGCAGAGAAGGCATCCTCCGCGGGTGCGCTCGGCAGTGTGATTCCTTCGATAGCTCAGTTGGTAGAGCGGAGGACTGTAGTGCGAGAGCTTCCCGGGCATCCTTAGGTCGCTGGTTCGAATCCGGCTCGAAGGAAGTTGCGTTTTTGCGTCCTTTTTTAAATCCTCACCCTCAAGAAAGGTATATTTCCGCCACATATATCCTCGATGTGCGTCCGTTAAGACTATTCCTGTCGTACAACGAATCTATTTTGTAAAATTATTGGTTTCTGTAACAACGAGTAATGCGCGCGATCAGACAGACTTCAGCCCCACATTTCACAGCCCCTGGGGCCGCAGGGAAGTCCCGCGCCCTGCCGAGGCCGAACAGAGGGGACCCTACGGGGCTGGGGGTCCGCAGACGCTTCGCGCTCTCCCACCGGGGGGACCCGGAACCCGGGAAGGAAGGACGCTACCTGCGTGGGAAGGACGCGCTTCCTGCGGGTAACCGGTGGGGCACGCGCGCCCCCTGGTGGTCTTAGTCCCGAGTCCCTGGGAAGGTGTTTTCCAGGCTCAACGGCTGGCAGCGGCCCCACAGTCTCAGGACGGATGAAATTCAGGGATTCGGGGGGCGCGACTTCACCTTCTCGGTTTAATTGTGTCACAGCGGTTTTGAACCTTGCCTGAGAAAAGCTGCTGGATATAGAATCGCTTGCGCGGATTTTACAACGCGCCTTTGCCTGGGCGAATTTTGAAGGCGGGACCTCGGCATTGGTAGTTGTGAAAGCTCCCAGGTGACATTGATGTGCGGCAAGGTTTGAGAACCACGGAGAGAAGAGAAACAAAACTTTCAGAATAAAAAGTAACAGGCAAGGCGGGGGAAATGGGTAGGATTTTCTAGGCATTTTGGGAATTAGCGCAAAAGATAGAGATTTCTCTTAACAATAGAAAGCATTGGCTAATTTCGCGCCAATCTCATCAAAATATATTAATCCCGCTCGCACCCTGTCTCAGAAATGCGATACCAAGAACCTGTGGGAGAGTCCTCAACTGCAAAGATATTAGTTAGATCAAAGTAAAGAAGAGTTGTGTGAGAATTCTGTCCTCGGTGATTTTTTGTATGTTCCTTCTTCTGCTTCAGAACTTTTATTCTTTAATGATTCTCAAGCTTTGGTATATATCAACACAGAAGCCCAAGCTTCCTGAGTTGGGGTAGTGGTTTGGGAACCACTGCCTAAAACGTATTGTCAGTACCCACATTAAGGGCTGGAGATTGGTCTGAACTGATAGCACCAGATTAATTTTTTGCTTCTTGAAAGCGGATTGGGGCAAAGGAGTAAGGACGAAAAATGGTCCCATTTTCTTTTCAAAGACAACTTTTGGGCTCCGGATGCAGTTTATTAGGTAGTCCTGGGCTGAGATGCTAAAGGAAACACAGAGGTTCTTCACCCTCCCGTAACTGGGCCATATTCTGCCTTAGTCCAGTATCAATGTCAGCATCCTCACCGCCACCTCCAAAGATGTAGCCCGACGGCTCCAGAGAAGGAAAACTGCATGTATAAAAAACAAGCCTGAAATATACGTACACATTATGCGGCTCTTCACCATCTCATTACGAAATGGGAATCATTCATTCCAGTTTTAAGAACTTGAGGTTGCCCTCTCTAGGTCGGATGTGTGGGAAATAGACTGAGCATTAAAATGTAATAGTAGTGCATAAATAATTGAAGTGTAGATTTGTAAGTCCACCTGGCAGGGACCAATTTTCAAATCTGCAAAAGGTTTGCAAAACCCGGAAGAGCTCAACCTTCCTATCCTAGCACGGTCCGAAGGCCGTTCCTGCTAAGAAATGGGCCCCGCTCTCGGCTGGTAATGTCTCAGCTAAGCGTTTAGAGGAGCCGGAGAGCAAAGGCCAACACGAAGCAAAGAGAACACAAAACTGGAGAATGCGGGCATCGATCCCGCTACCTCTCGCATGCTAAGCGAGCGCTCTACCATTTGAGCTAATTCCCCGCCCGGACACGCCGCCCCGCCGCTCTTCCCGCCTTTGAAGCTGGAGGTCAGTCCGAACGTGTCGCCCCCTGTCTGTAGTCGGCGTCAGCCAGCGGAATGAAATGCGGGGCTGCAGATCGATGGCCGTCCTGTCCCTCAGCGCCGCCTGCAACCTGTCCTACGGTTCCGGACCCTGTCGGTAAAAGGCCTCAGGGTACAGCGGAATCCGGCCACGGAGTCCTCAGAAACACTTGTCTTCGAAGTTGGGCAAGAGTTTAACCCTGGAATCCTATCAGTGGAAACCGGGAATGGAAGGAACGTGCAGGTGCATTCAGGAGGGAAAACTACGTTTCTCAAGCAATGAGGCTCGGCGCAGGCCTTCGCGATAGGTCCTGACACTCCCTGGACCCCTAAATTTTCCATCAGTTGACTCTGCTGTTTCTGCTCCAGAAACAGATTTCCAGAGTCCCTGCAGATATCGCTTAAAAAAAAAGATATCCCTTTAAAAAGCTGTCTGGCTTTCTAAAAAGTCGCCGTCGGTGGACACATGGCCACGAGGGGGCGCGCGTCCCAGTTAATTTCTCCTTTCATTCTGGCTTCTACAGTTCTGATTTTCATCAAGGGGTGTAAAAGCTATTTCCTCTTTTTCCAAGGTAAACATTAATAGGATGCTAAGATAATTATGCCTGTAGGCTTAGATCCAGAGTCTTTACAAAAAGACAAAGATAGTAGTCACCTCTTCTTCTTCTGGACCTATTGGGTACTAGGTACCAGGTAGTGTGCTAGGTGCTGCTTACTGTAAAGATCTAGCTCTGAGGAGGAGGAATCGCTGGGCATTTCCAGAAGTCCATCACGTGCAGGAAAGCTGTATGAAGGCTTTCAACCACATCTACACCTTCAACTTCTTTGCCTAATATTCCATCATTAGAGACTTCCTCTATTTGGTTTAGTATTATTTTTTAGTCTCAGTGAAACTGAAGCAAGTGATCAAAATTCAAATGGAGGAGAAACATCTCATTTAAGAGTGACTCTATGTCCCTATGTAGAGCAGCCCTTTCCAAGATCCTTAAAATGCCCTTAGCTTTGGCTCTTCTTTTTTGTTTTTCATTGCAACCAGGGCTGATAAAAACATGGATGAATAACTCTCTGAGCAACAAAACCTTCTTGGCCTCCCCACGACTTAGACAAGAGAGTTCACAATTCGGGTTTTCCAAGTGTGTATAGAAACCCACCGTTCAGTTCAAAACTTAGCTCCAGGCGGGCCTCACCCTGACTCTCCCCAGCAGCTGGGTGCGTCCCCCCCACTCTTTCCCGGACAGAATTTACCCAGCTGCAGAAGTCCATCTGGCCTCCACTCATTTCCCCCTCGCTGTTTATTGGCCTTGATCATGGACTTCCAGCCCCCAAAACAGTGAGAAAAAATAATCTCTGTTGTTTAAGCCACCCGATCTGTGGTATTTTGTCACAACAACCTGAGCAGACTAAGACAATAACCCTTTTTTAATCTGCCTTGTGATGAAGGAGACGGGACTCTGTAAACCACATTACAGACTGACTGCTTGCCCCCTTGTTAGGCTTTGCCCAAAGGGAAGCTAGGAGGAGAATGAAAGGCTGGAGGAGGGGGAAAGGTGGGCTTACTGCTTCCTGTTTCTTTTCCAGGGACTTCCTGTTCCTCTAAGTGTGGCCCCGGTAATGACTCCAGCAGCGTCCTGAAATTTCACCACTTGTTGGCAACATTTTCTACTTGGTTTTGAAGGCCGGGAAAGGCCACCTGACACTGTCAAGAGAAACTGTCTGCTTCTCAGGATACTTTTTCTCTAACTGCTAATTCTCTATTAGGTTAGGAACATTGAAAGGAAGTTACTAGGTGACGTTTTATTAGTTTCTCATGGAAAGGGACTTCATTACTGAGCTCTCTATCAACTATGTGCTCTCAGTATTTCTTATAGGAGGCACTGGCAATTGCCATTTGAAGAAAAATTTGGAATTTTTTTCAATAATATAGTTTTGTAGAAATTTGGTTATAATAAGCATGGATAATTTATAGAGAAATCCACTTAATCTTTTCCTTAAATATATTACAAAGGAAAGCCTTTTTGCTCCAGATAATTTAGCAAATTCTCCATTTGGGTGTATTTCTGCAGCAGGTGCAAGGAAACTGATCAATTTCTGAACCTCAGTGTTCTCTGATTTCCTTTGGGAAAAGAATATTTATATTTCACATAGGAATTTTAAGGATTTTTGTTTTATTTTAATTGCTCTGCTTTAATTATGCAATATAATATGAACCACCCAAATCATTTACTGAACTAAGAAAATTTACACACACACACACACACAACATTCCACCTTTTTAATCATTTGAGTTATGAATATACAGGATTTCCCATTCGACTTTCGCCGTGGAGTACTGCAATGTGCCAAAATGCATGGGCCATTGCTCTGTTCACAGCCCAGGGATCTTCTTCAACCTAGTCTGTATTTAGGGCAATCACAACATTGATTGCCCAAACTTGGACACTTTTGAGAGAAGGAGGAAGTAACCAGAGAGGAAGGAAAAAGTCGGGTCCTAATCGAGGACATTGCTTTCAGCCATATATTCCCAGGAGAGGAGGACATGGGCCCTTAGGGTTTTTGCTTGAGATCTACGTAAGATCCTAATGTCTTAATTGTATAACCCAGTGAATTTTGTGTATTTATAAACCCACGGATCCCGCTATCCAGATCACTACATAAAATACATTCGGTGTCTAAGAAGACAGGTTAAATTTGCACTTTTAAGAGGGTACACAAATCTTACCACAGAGACCGCCTGGGCGGACATTATTTTAGGAATCCTGTAAGGGCCTCTCCCAGGAGTCCTTCGATAGCTCAGTTGGTAGAGCGGAGGACTGTAGGTGCGGTGCGTCTGGGCATCCTTAGGTCGCTGGTTCGAATCCGGCTCGAAGGACGAGAATTTTGGAAATAGTAGACCCCTCTAGTGAAGCCACAATAAAATTTAGATCCTTGCCGAACGCAGAAAATAATCCCTTTCCGCGTGTTGCAGTTTCAGAGGACCGGTTGCAATTTCGGCACAGACCTGAACGCGCTGACTCTTGTTTGCAAGCACAAAGTGCGTCGGGAGCACACCGCCAACGTGGCTGCTCTGGGAAGGGCCCCCGGGGCTGCGCAAGTCCTTCCCACGAGGCTCCATTCACTTTTTACCTGTGAAACGCACACACTGTGGAGGACGGCCCGGCACCCCGCGCGCGGCCCCGACCCCGGGTTCCCTGCGTGCGGCCCCTACCCAGGCTCCCTGCGCGCGGCCGTCCGGGTTCCGCGCGCGCGGCCTGACCTCGACCCCCTGCGCGCGGCCCGACCTGACCCCCTGCGCGGCCCGATCCGCACCTGCGCGTGGCCCCGACCCCCTGCGCGGCCCCGACCTGACCCCCTGCGCGCGGCCCCTACCTTGAGCCGCCTTGCGCGGCCCCGACCCTGGGTTCCCTGCGCGCGGCCCCGACCCCCCCCTGCGCGCGGCCCCGCCAGCTCCCGCGGCCGTCCCGGGTTCCCGCGCGCGCCCAGGCGCAGCGTAGCGGGGAGGGCGCTCGAGTGTCCCCGAGGGCGGCCGCTGGACGTTGGGGTCCGCGTCCGCCGCCGGGGGCCCTGTTACCCGGTGGTTTCTGTAGGAGCCTCTGTCGGAGGGATTTCAGACACACCCAGGACACGGTATAATGAACCCCATTGTACCTGCTGCCCAGGTACGGCCACCGCCGTGGCAGCGTCTAACCCCGGATCCGCACCCTGCGCGCACCCTGACCTTTCTGCCCAAACCCCGGGTGTGTCCTCATTTCTCCCGTTCCTGTGTTCCGAAGGGGTGGGTGTGAAGGATGGAAGCGGGACGGAACCAGCCCCTCCCCCGTCCCCTCTGCAAACACACCACGAGCGGGGACGATCGACACCGAGCTGTCACCTTTCAAATGAACCGAGTGCGCGGCTGGGAGGCCGCCCGCACCCTGGGGACGTCCCCGCGCTGGGACGCGGGCCCACAAGCGAGGAGGTCCGACGTGTACACGCGGGTTCCTCTGACCAAGACACCTGCGCCGCTCTCAGCCCGCGGCGGCTTCTGCGGACCTCGAGAGCTGGGCCTGTGGAGACCCCACCTGCTCCCTGCCGGCGGGTGCAGACGAGACGATCCCCAGCTTTGGGCGGGGAACTCAGACACCGCACGCCTGTGTGACACAGTCGTGTAACTTCTCGTCGAGTATCATGCTCTGCCTGTTTACCAGTAGTTTGGTGTAAACTCAACGTTTAAAATTAGGTTGAGTGGAAATTTTCAGGAGCAGGAAGGAATTAGGAGGGTTGGGATTTGAAAAGTCAGGCTATCATTTTCAGTCTGTCTGCGGGGAAGCCTGTTCCCAGCAACCAAATGGCTGGCAGAAGCTTCCAGGGAGAAAGCAGTCTGAATTCTGGAATGCTGCTGCGAGAGAGGAAAGGGGAGCGCGGGCAATCCTGGGGCGCAGGGGAGGCGTGACAGAGCAGGTGAGATGGCGCGTGTCTAAGAACCTATTCCATCCTTTTTGCTGGGGTCCCAACTACTGCAGTTTTCAGTCTTGAAGAATCGTCACAGCCTTTTCAAGTCCCATTCAAGATGTGTATTCACTCTGATAAATTTGTTCTACTTTTAGCTCAACACATTTAGGAATTCCACAAAGAGACCGAGCCTATGAGCGGCTGTTTCAGAACACTTTCCTGGACTCCATTTGTCGCAGTGACTGAAAACACCCCGAGCTGTTACAGTCGGTACAAAACGACACCAGGCTGGCAGGTAGACTCGGCAAACGTCACTGAACTTTTCTTTCACTCAGTGACGTAATATGGACAACTGTAAACAAACAAACAAATATCTTCGAACACTTACCATATCTCTTGGTGCAGAAGCTCACACGTTTTTGTTGAGTATTTTCCTAGGAGGAGAATGAACCTTCTTTGCGGAGTCAGACTTTACAATTTCCTGTATGTGTCCACTTGAACAGGGTAGGTTGCACTGCAGTAACAAGCACGCCCCCCTCTGCAAATCACGGTGGCTCGCCACCAGAAACTCTTCTGTGTCATATAAATCTTCCGTGGTTTGGCTGGTGGGCTCTGTTCCCTTCAGGGACCCTAACTTGTGGATCCCCTACAACTCAGATGGCAAATTATTTTGTCAGGGTAAGGGCCGAGAGGGGTGTGGTGGATTGCACATTGGCTCTCACACTTCCAGAAGGGACATTTCATTTGCCAAAACATTTGTGTCACATGGCCACATGTATTTCTTCTCCTTCTTTTTTTAAATATTTATTTTTGAGAGAGAGAGAGAGAGAGAGAGACAGCATGAATGGGGGAGGGGCAGGGAGAGAGGGAGACACAGAATCCAAAACAAGCTCCAAGCTGTCAGCACAGAGCCCGATACAGGGCTTGAACTCACAAACTGTGAGATCCTGTCCTGCACTGCAGTTGGATGCCTAACTGACTGAGCCACCCAGGTGCCTCAGGCCACATCTGTTTCTAAAGGCCTAAGGAACTATAATCTTAGGTATGCTAGAAGACTATGTCAGGAGGGTTTTGAAAAGCAATAATGTCCATTACAGTTCACCATACGGCCACGAATTACCTGCCCACCCTCCTTCCTAAAAGCCACGTACGCTTGGCTTCTCCTTGAGGGAGACACATAAACGTCCATGACACACCAGTTTGCTGAAAGTCTAGCACCTCTGAGTGATGCGTGGTGGTTCCCTCACTGGGGAAGGACTTGCATTCGTTTCTACGCTGCTTTCCATAAATGTAACTAGGTATGTCCAAATGTGACATCTAGGACAACTAAAACTGTTGTATATAATGCAAAAACGTCAGCTTGAAAGCACTGGGAATTTAAAAATACAGTAAAAACAAATTTGTGTAATTGTATAATAAGCTACAAATAGTAAGTTCTATGGGTAAAAGAACAAGTAACCAGAGCACACTGGGAACCTGTGATGAGGCCGTGTGTCCAGCTAAAACAGACTGCTTAGCAAGACATGCTGAAGTTTCTGTATGGATAACCAGTTTTGTTCTGTTTTTAATCACTTTTCTTGAAATTTTACACAGTAAAATTCAGGGGCTCCTGGGTGACTCAGGTGGTTAAGCATCTGACTCTTGATTTTGGCAGGGGTCATGATCCCATGGTGTGTGAGATCGAGCCCTGGCGTCAGATCGTGCTTAAGATTTTCTCTCTCTCCCCCTGTCTCTCTCCCTGCGTGTGCACTCTCTCTCTTAAACACACACACACACACACACACACAGTAAAATTCATTCCTTTTAAGTCTTTTAAGTCTATGGTTTGATGAGATTTGAAAATTATATTCAATCATATAACTACCACAATCATCATGCTGTAGAACCGTTTCATCCCCCCAGAAAGTTTGCTGCTGCCTTGAGAAGCACTGATCTGCTTCCTGTCGTACTTTTTGCAAAAGTCTAGAAATAGACTCCTGCAGTGTGTGGCTGTGAGCCCGTTTCCTTTATTTAGTGGTGCCGTTGAGATTCCCCCTTGTCAGGTGTGTATCCATCGTTCATTCGGTAGTCCATGGTAGGGATGTGCTACAATTTGTTTATTCACTCACCAGCTAATGAAATTTGTTATTGGTTTTATTATTATTAATACAACTGCTTGTTATAACTACTCCCGCCCCCCACCCCCCACCCCTGCGCCGTTCATACAGTGAAGCCCTTTGGAGATAGGCCTTGAAAGAAGTTATTACTACATTCAAATGAGGCCGGTAGGGTGCCTTGACCCAATCTGACTGGTCTCTTTTTTTTTAATTAAACATTTTTAAAAATATTTATTTATTTTTGAGACAAAGAGAGATAGATCGTGAGTTAGGGAGGGTCGGGGAGAGACGGAGACACAGAATCCGAAGCGGGCTCCAGTCTCTGAGCTGTCAGCACAGAGCCAGATGCGGGGCTCGGACCCAGAAACCATGAGATCAGGGATGTTTAACCGGCTAAGCCCCCAGGTGCCCCTGGCTGGTGTCTTTCTAAGAGGAGATTAGGACACAGAGAGAGACGCCAGGGCATGTGAGTACAGAGCGACTACCGTGTACAGGGAAACAGGAAGACACCCTTCTGCAAGCCAAACAGAGGCCTCAGAGAAATCACCCCTGCTGACATCTTGATCTTGGACCTCAGCCTCCAGAGCTGTGAGTAAGTGAATTTCTGCTGTTGAAGTCACCCAGTCTGCGGGATGTTGTCATGGTGGTCCTCACAAACTATTACATGGCTATAAATACTTCGGGTGTAAGTCTTTGTGTGGACATTGTGTTTTCATTTATTTCCAGTAAATAACATGTGCGCATGGCACTGCTGGGTCCTATGGTAAGTGTAATTAACTTTCGAAGAGACTACCGACTGTTACCCCATGTGGCCCTGTCGTCTTCGGACCGAGAGTTGGAGAGTTTGTTTCTCTCCATCTTAGCACCTGGAACAGTGCTAAGTCTTTTTAAATATTAGCCATTCAGAATTGTCACTCACACAGCACATTCACGCATCCCACCCACACTGATGGGCGGGGCATTATCAGATATTCTAAGAGGTGGGTGGAAATCATGGGGTCAGGACTCGATTTCTGCCTCCTCAATGGGTGTGTAGAGGCATCCCCTGGGGCTTAATTTGCATTTCCCTCATGGCTAATGATGTCTACCTTTCCAGGTAGTTATATGTTGTCTGCACAGCTTTGGTGAAGCGTCTGTTGAGATCCTTCCCTTTTTTGAACAAATTGAATCGTTTGCCTCCTGACCGAGTTCTAAGAATGCTTTATACTCGATAAAAGGCTTGTGTATTACACACTTGTTCTGCAAATATTCTCCCAGTCTGTGGTTTGACTTTTCATTTTCTTAGCAGTATCTTTTGAAAAGCAAACATTTAACATTTTGATGAAGTCCAATTAATCATTGTTTTTCTTTTATACCTTGTATTTTTTGCGTTCTTCGGTCTTTTTACCTAAATAAAGGTCGCAAAGATTTTCTTCTAGAAGTTTTAATTTTATCTTTTACATTTAGGTCTCTGATCAAATTTGAATTAATTATGTTATACAGTATTGATGTAGGGTCACAGATTTGTTTTATAGACAGATGTCCGGTTCTACCACATGATTATTGGAAGCCTATCCTTTCTCTATAGAATTACCTCGTTGTCTATGTAGAAAAATCAATCAGCAGCATTTTAAACAAACGGTGGTGGAACTGAAAAGCAAAAAAGTGAACCAGAACAATTACTCAAAATTATCACAGACCTAAATGTAAAATGCAAAGCTATAATATTTCTAGAAGATGACATAGGAGAAAATGTAGGTTAACTTTGGGCATGGCGATAACCTTTTAGATGCAACACCAAAGGCATGCTTCATGAAAAAGTAATAATAATTGGCAAGATGGACTTTATTAAAATTAAAAACTTCTTCAAAAAGACACTGTCAAAAGAATAAGAAGAGAAGTCACAGGCTGTGAGAAAATATTTGCAAAGGACATATCTGATAAAGACCTGCTATCCTAAATATACAAAGAGCTTTCAAAACTCAACAATAAACAACTCGATTAAAAATGGGGCAGGGGTGCCTGGGTGACTCAGTCAGTTAGGCGTCTGGCTTCAACTCAGGTCATGATCTCCCAGCTCATGGGTTTGAGACCCACATCGGGCTCTGTGATGACAGCTCAGAGCCTGGAGCCTGCTTTGGATTCTGTGTCTCCCTCTCTCTCTGCCCCCCTTACTCTCTCAAAAATAAATAAACATTAAAAAAATTAAAAAGAAAATAAAAACGAGGCAAAAGATCTGAATAGATAACTCCTCAAAGAAGATATACAGGTGGCAAATAAAAGATACTCCACATTATTGTAATGAGGGAATTATGAATTTAAAAACCAGAAATCACTACTCATCTATTAGCATGGCCAAAATCCAAAACACAACACCAAATGCTGGTGAGGTTGTGAGGCCATGAGAACTCTCATTCACTGAGGCTCTGATTTGCATTTCCCTCATGAATAATACTGATTTGCATTTCCCTTGTGAATGATAATGTCGAGGACTGGCATCATGTGGTTATTGGCCATCCGTACATTTTATTTTGTGAAGTATCTGTCCAAATCACTTGCCTATTCAAAAAATCACTCATTGTCGAGTTGCATGAGTGTGTTATATATTCTGGATACAAGTCCTTCATCGCATATCACCTAAACACTTATCTAAACACCTAAACACTTATCTAAATGTTTTGCATGTATTTTTTCCCGATTGATGACTTGCCTTTTAATTTTCTTAAGTGTCTTTTGAGATTTTTATTTTCAGACTTTGATGAAGTCCAATTTATCACTTTTTCTTTACAGCTTATGATTTTTGTGCTCTAAAATTTTTTTGCTTCAAGTTACAAAGATTTTCTCCTCGTGTTTCTTCGAGAAGTTTTACAGTTTTTATCCTTATATTTAGCTCTTCCTCCATTTGACTTTTGTCCGTTATGCTGTGTAGGATCTGAGTTCCTTTATTGGAATGTGAATATCCACTTTTTCCAGCTCCATTTGTTAAGGACTGTCTGTTTCATATTGAATTATCTCAGCACCTCCGTCAGAATTAGCTGACCGTGTATATACATTGGTATATGCTTCGGGACTGTGCATAGCTTTACAGTAAGCCTCGAAACCAGGTAGTGTTAAATCCTCCAACTTTGTTATTCTCCTTCACAAGTGTTTTCCATAATTTTATCTTTTTCAGTCTATATAAGTTTTAGAATCAGTTTGATCAATTTCAACAAAGTCGCTCATTGAGATTTTGGTTGGGACGGCATTAAATGTATTAATTGGGAAGAATTTGCATCTGAAAAATGTTGATGTTTCTGATATAGAAATGGTCTTCCCATGAGTTGTTTTTATTGTATTTTTTATTAAATTTATCTCTACATATTTCACACTTTTTATACTCTTCCAAATAGTATTTTATATTTCAAGTTCCAACTTTTTATGTTAATAAATAGGAATACTTATTAATAAGTAGAATTACAGTTTGTTACATTTGTGTCTTGAGGCTTTGTTAAACTTACTATTTGCAGTAGTTTTACAGTAGTTTCTTCAGCATTTCTGTCATAATGATCATGTCAGATGTAAATAGAGATAGTTTTACCTTTTCCTTTCAAATCTATGATTTTCTTTCTTTCTTCACTTGTACTGACTAGAACGTCCAGGACAATATTGAATGGAAGTCAAGATCAGACATCGTTGCTCTAGACCTGATCTTAGTGCCAAAACATTCAATCTTTCAACTGTTAAGTATGTTAGCGGTAAGGTTTTCAAAATATCTTTTACAGGTTGACAAAATTCCCTTATGTCACTACTTTGCAGAAATGTAATCCCTGAATGCATCCTAATTTTGTCATGTTTATTCTGCATTTACTAAAATGATGACTTAAAAAAATAAAAATAAAATAATGACTTAGTTTTTGTAGGCCGATCATAGATTACACTGATTTTTAATAAGTTCTAACCTACACTTTATTCACTTGCTTTAGGTTTTTGACACATGTATACAGTCTTATGACCACAACCGCAAGGAAGACATAAGATAGTTACATCACATCCCAAATTTCCCTCATGCTCCTTTTTTTTTTTTTTTCATTTTTTAAACATTTATTTATGAGACACGGAGAGACAGAGCACCAGTGAGGGAGGGGCACAGAGCAAGAAGGACAGAGTAACTGAAGCAGGCTCCAGGCTCAGAGCCTGACACGGGGCTTGAACCCAAGAACCTCAAGATCCTGACCAGAGTGGAAGTTGAGCGGAAGTCAGGCACTTAACCGACTGAGCCACCCAGGCGCCCCTTCCACTACCCACCCCCCCTTGCCACCCATGATCCTGCAGTCAATTCTTCCTCCTACATTCTCCCTTGGTAGCTACTGATGCTTCCTATTTCCATAGTTTTGTGCTTGTAAGAATCCCATAGAAATGTAGCCTTTGCATCTGGCTGCACGATACTGCAGGGGGGATTTGTCCCTGTTGTTACATCTATCAGTAGTTTGCCTCTTATTATTGCTGAGTGTTCCATTGGAATATTGAGTTTTAGAAGAAGGCAAGTTTGAGCCAGAACCATCTAGGAGTGAATTAGTCACACCAGTGTCTCAGACTGAAATCAGCTCTGCAATACCGTGTGACCGAGACCCGAGGCTTTTAGTTCTCAAGTGAGCACTTGTACCTGACCTAGCAGCAGCTGATAAAAAAAGTATAGAGCCTTTTCTCAGGCCCCATTGTGAAATGGGAAAATTGTGAAAACTGGAGAAGCTTGGATTTGAGAGACAATATGAATTTAGATCCTAGAGCTTGGCTGCTTTCATCACTGGTTCAAGGCTCTGTTAGGACCCGTGCTATGGGGAAGAGATGGTCTTCTGACTCAGAAACTGCCGGATTCTACTTTTCTACTTTAGGTATCTCACCTTTCCCCCAGATTAGGGTAGATTATTGGAAAGAAATGTGGGGCGCTTGGGTGGCATTGGGATCCGGTCATGGTCTCACGGTTGGTGGGATGGAGTCCAGGGTGGGGCTCTGCGCTGACAGTCCCTGCTTGGGACTCTCTCTGCCCCTCCCCCACACTTTCTCTCTCTCTCTTTTTTTAATGTTTTATTTATTTCTAGGAGAGAGAGAGAGAGAGCGTGAGCAGGGGAGGGTCAGAGAGAGAGGGAGATACAGGATCTGAAACAGGCTCCAGGCTCTGAGCTGGCAGTCAGCACAGAGCCCGACGCGGGGCTCGAACCCACGAACCGCGAGATCATGACCTAAGCGAAAGTCAGACGCTTAACCGACTAAGCCACCCAGGCGCCCCTGCACTTTCTCTCTTTCTTAAAAAATAAGAATATATGGTCTTTTTTCTAAAAAAGAAAAAAAGAGAAATGTACTAGACCATATATTCTTAGTATCTCATGAGAGGGAACAGAATAACTACATTTAATATTAATTATGGGTTGCAGATTTATCATCGAAATCATTGGGTAGGGCCTTTTGAAGAAAAAACCTTACTTTTTCGAGACTACAGTTATGAGGTACTTTTTAAGAAATAATCTTTTATAGATAAATTTACCAGAAATCTCTACTAATGATACGTCTGTCCAAGTGATTTCCTGTTGTCTCCAACCACGTTCAGCTGGGAAGCCAAGCCCATTATAGGTGCTCATTAGCAATGCATGATAGCGTCACGACAAATAAATGTCTACATGGCTCTTTTCAAAATTGGGGAGGGGTGTATTTCATTTACTTGTTCCACTCTAACAGGAGGCACTTAATTCCTACAAATAACACACTCAAACAGGATGCCTCTTATGGTTTGGGTCTAGCACATTTCCGTCCGTACGTTATTTTCCTTGTTTTTACTGAAACAGGCAGTAAAGAGCACAAAACTTAAGTTTTCACGGATATCAGCTTTTTAATATACACCTCTATGATCACGACCCCATCCGTTTTAGAACATTGCCAGCACCCTAGAAAAAACCTGCACGTTCACTTATATTTTAAAAACAGTCCGAACAAAGCCAGTGGGAGAAACATGAAGGTATTCTAACGAGCCCTACCGTCAAGCCTTCGGTAGCTCAGTTGGTAGAGCGGAGGACTGTAGATGCGTAGCTGTGGTCATCCTTAGGTCGCTGGTTCGAGTCCGGCTCGAAGGACTTCACTCTTTTTGAAAGTCTCTCATTGACAGCGCACGCCTGGCCCCTTAGCGCGTCAGAAAACTTGAACACAGCTGGGCACACTCTCATTTGTCCTCACATATGAACCCGTAGGACTGAAAAGTAATAATAAAAATAATAAACGACCCCAGGTACATGCACGAGAACCTCCTTATGTAAGTGGGGGTCTCCAGGAAGGCTGACTTCTCATGGAGTTTGGGAAAGGGTCATGGGGAGCCGGGACAACCGGAAAGACGTCTTGATCCAGGTTTTACATTTTATTTTGGCCGCCCGACGGTTTTCTGGGCTCTCTGCTATGCGGACAGCTAAGCATTTTATCAAAGGCAATTTGAAATACAAGGTGGAGAAAACAGCATACGCGTCCTCGCAGCCATCACACCTGCACGACGGGAACCATCTATCTCCGCAGACGCCCCGCTTCCACCCCCGGCCTCCTGAGCAGCGCCAGGGCGTGCTTTCTCCTCATCCGCCGTTGCTCGGTGCTTTTAAGACTAAGAATTAAATACGGGACCGCATCGTTCCCTCCTACCGCCCTCTCCCTCCTTGAAGAGGAGCGGCGGGCCAATATTAAAGCTCTCTTCCGTAACATTAATGAAACCGGCGTGTAGGAAGTCGGAGTCTGGTTTATTAGTTAGACCTTTCGCCCACCCCACCGGAGAGCGCGGCGCCGCGTTCCTGCAGGAATATTCTGGGAGGCCTGTCCGGCACGAGCTGTCACCTAGGAAGGGAGCCTGTGGACACCCGTGTCCCCTGCTGCTGTCCTCTGCGTTCCTTTCCTCCTGTCCCAGCGGGATGGGAACTTCTGTCCCGCGGCGGAGACGGCGGGTCTAAATTACGCCTGCGCTCGCCCGGGGCCCCTTCCGGAAAGCGGGCGGGACGGTTTGTCGGCGTCCCAGGCCGCGCCCCTTTCCGCCCCCAGGCGGGTGCGCGGGGGAGGAGCGGCCGGCTCTAGGGCATCCGGACTGCGCCCCCTGCTGGGCGCGCCCGCGCGGCTGTCCGCGTAGACAGGGCTAAGCGCGCCGCGCGGGGCTCTTCTGACTCCGGGCAGTGTATACACAAGCCAACAGGTGTTTAATATAAACATGAATCACGTACCAAAACAAATGTATGACAGGCGCCAAGCACGGGTTTAAAACAAGGGCAGTAACTGTTACACATTAACATTTTTGGGACATCTTCACAAAATCCAATCTAAAATTATTCTTTTTTTTTTTAAATGTTTTTATTTTTATTTCTAGGAGAGAGAGAGAGAGAGAGACAGCGCGAGCAAGGTAGAGAGAGAGGGAGTCACAGACTGAAACAGGCTCCAGGCTCTGAGCTGGCAGTCAGCACAGAGCCCGACGCGGGGCTCGAACCCACGAACCGCGAGATCATGACCTAAGCGAAAGTCGGACGCTTAACCGACTAAGCCACCCAGGCGCCCCACCAATCTAAAATTATTCTAAAGTAAGCAAAATATTTTAAACTAAATGAGGTCACACCTGAATTTTCACAACGTAAATCTAATTTCCAAAGCGTATATTTGCGAAGTTAAACTACATTTTCAAAACTCAGAAACACTGAAAACTAAGGGACGCCTGGGTGGCTTAGTCGGTTAAGCGTCCGACTTTCGCTTGGGTCATGATCTCGCGGTTCGTGGGTTCGAGCCCCGCGTCGGGCTCTGTGCTGACTGCCAGCTCAGAGCCTGGAGCCTGTTTCAGTCTGTGACTCCCTCTCTCTCTGACCCTCCCCTGCTCACGCTGTCCCTCTCTCTCCTAGAAATAAATAAATTAAAAAAAAAAAAAGATTTGAAAAGAGAACTCGAAACTAAATTTTGAAAAATAGTTCAAATTTCAAAACTCAAGATAATTTTAAAAACTGAAGTAAACTTTGAAAAGTGGATCATCCCCCAACCGCAGTCGCAGCCGGTCCTTTGAGTAAAACGCTGTTTTGATCGCTGACACACAAGAAACCTCTCCCAGCTTCCCAGTTTTCCAGCACTTCCAGAACGGCCTGCCTCCCGCCTTCTCACACCTCAGCAGGGCGCTCCCTGGGGCGCAGTGCCCTCGGGGGCCCACCCGCCGGGCCCCCGCCTCCGCGCCCGCCCGACCGCGGCGCCCGCCAGCTGCTCCGAATCTCGCGGCCGCCCCGGCTCCCACTTCCGCTCTCCCACCCAATCTGCTTCTTTCACGGATGTCCGCCCGCGTCGGTCCCGCCCCCGCGCCGCCGGCCGTCGTACTCGGCGCGCTGCGTCGTACTCGCGGCGCTTTACGGCTGTCGTGCTTCCGGTCTCCGCCAGCATGGAGGCCGAGGAGTTGGAGAAGGAAGATGCGGAGCAGGAGCCCCTGGAAGGGAGAGACCAGGAACCAGAAGCGGAGGGGGAGCGGGAGGAGTCCGAAGAGGGGGCTTGCGGCGGCAAGAAGCGAGTGGTGCCGGGAATTGTGTACCTGGGCCACCTGCCGCCCCGCTTTCGGCCTCTGCACGTACGGAACCTTCTGAGCGCCTACGGGGAGGTCGGGCGCGTGTTTTTCCAGCCCGAGGGTAAGAGCGGAGGCCCCGGCTGTGTGGGCAGCAGGGTGGGCTCGCCCGCGCGCGGCCATGGCGCGAACGAGCGGTGCGCAGGCCCTTAGGGCCACCGAGTTCGGGTGTGGGCGGAGCGGTGCGCACAGGTGAGTAGTTGTCGGGTAGTTAACTCCGCCTTCTCACGTCGACTTCGCGCAGCCCTCTGTCCCGAAGCGGTTTTACCAGTTTATTAAATGGGTACATCCTGAATAGAAATCTCGGAGGCCTTCTCACAATCTGAACCCCGCCCCTCGGCCATCGTGGCCCAGGTGTAGACTCGGACGCTAACTGAATTGGGATTGGGGGCGCGTGCGAGTTGTAAATACAAAGTGCAGAGCGGCTCTGACGCAGGAGTTGACGTTGGAGGGATGGGTTGAGTTAGACGTGGGGAAGGGGTGCACGGGGAATGGCTAGAACTTGGGAGCCCCTTTCCCGGGCAAAGGCCTTGAGGGGGATCCTGGCCTGTGGGCGGGTGGGAGGTGAAGTTCATTGGGGGGCACGTTCCTAAGCCGCTGCTGTGTCCTGGGCGCGCAGACGGCTTCGTGAGGCGCAAGAAGAAGGCGGCGGCAGCCTCGGCCGCGGGCGGGAAGAAGCGGCCCAAGTACAGCAAGGACTACGCCGAGGGCTGGGTGGAGTTCCGGGACAAGCGCGTGGCCAAGCGCGTGGCGGCCAGTCTGCACAACACGCCCATGGGAGCCCGACGGCGCAGCCCCTTCCGCTACGACCTGTGGAACCTCAAGGTGAGGGGCGGACCCGTCCGCGTCGCGGCCCAAGCCGGGCTCCTGCACTACCTGCTGGTGGCCTCGCTTGCCCTCGTGTCCTCTGGCCCCTGACATGCCTACGCACGTCTTCTCCTGTTTTGTCTCTGTCGCCCGCAGTACCTGCACCGGTTCACGTGGTCGCACCTCAGTGAACATCTTGCCTTCGAGCGCCAGGTGCGCAGGCAGCGCCTGAGGGCCGAGGTTGCCCAGGCCAAGCGTGAGACCGACTTCTACCTTCGAAGTGTGGAACGCGGACGGCGCTTCCTTGCCGCCGATGGGGACTCCGCCCGCCCGAATAGCACCTGGGCCTTTGCCCAGCGACCTACTGAGCAGGAGCTGAGAGCCCGGAAGGCAGCCCGGCCAGGGGGACGTGAACGGGCTCGCCTGGCGAATGTCCAGGACCAGGCTCGCTCCAACCGAGGGCTGCTTGCCAAGATCTTCGGAGCTGCACCACCCTCAGAGAGCCGGGAGGAACCCTCCCTAGTCAGGGACTAGTGAAGGGCAGAGAGACCCCTTCCGCCTCCTAGTCACGAGAAGGACTACTCGGGCAGACGTTTTTTCTTTCACCGACTGGGGATCTCTGATGAGTGCGCAGACATACCTTCTGTGGGCCTCTCCCTCTCCTGTTGCCTGGGGACGGCCCCTAATTCATACCAGCATGAGTGTGACTACCGCACATGCCTGTTTTGATTGATTTTTGGTTCTCTACCTCCCGCCCAATGGGAGCCTCTAAAAATCGCACTTTCGGGCTGACCTCAAGCTAGAGTGGGAATGTCCAGTCCAGGCAACTTTTTTTTTTTTTTTTTTTTACCAACTGTAAGTGAAGGATAGCAGCAACATCCTTTTTAGTTAGAGAAGATGAACAGGGACAGAGGTTAATGGAGAGGGACTGGGTTGGGAGTCCCATTCCAAATGTATTTATAGAAAAGAAAAAATCCATGTATGTATTTGTATGCCTTTGTAGTTTATTTGGCTTGCAGGGTGCATTTTACAAGTTCTAACTTTTATCTCCTCATGTCCTGTTCACTCCCCTTAATGTCATCTGGTCTCAGAGCCACCTCCCCCTCCCTTCTACCTTCAGCCTGGACTCTTTATGTCAAATTAATTTCTTAGCTCACTTAATTATCTTATTCCACGTTTCCCAAGTCACTATATGAGGACATAGTGACAGTAGGTGGTAACACACGGCCCTTGCCATTAAGAGCTGGAGACCACTAGGAAGGGACAGGTACTTGAGAAATAAATGGAAGCACCGCGGGCATCATGGTACAAGTATCTAAGGGGAGAGGAGGAGCCGTGGGAGGGCTTGTTTTTTCTGGGAAGACAGGCAGTGCTTAATGTGGGGCTCATTCCCGGTCAGACTCTTCAGAGATGGGTCCGTTTTCACCAGCTTTTCCAGATCATTCCTGAAAAGTGAGCCGGCATGTGAGTGTGGCTGGTGTGCTCCTGTGGTTGGAAACCAAGCTCCACGGTTGGAGTGCTGGGTTCTAACCATTGTAAAGGGAAGCAGAACGGGGAGCTCGGGGGGCGACCTTCTGGGAATTAGGGCCTGGTGAGGGGGGCGGGTCCCAGACAGCATGCGAGGCGGCTTTAGAAGCCAAGCCAAATCTAGTCAGCCACCAAGAGAAACTGCAAACTGCAGTGTTAGACTCAGGAATCTAGACGCAGCCTCGCAAATTAGAACTGGTCAGGGGCGCCTGGCTGCCTCCGTGCATGGAGTGAGCAACTCTTGATCTTGAGTTGGGTGTAGAGATAACTTAAAAGTAAAAAAATCTTAAAAAAAAAAAAAAGTAAAACTTACAGGAAGTAGTAGGGTGATTATAATAATTTGGTTTTTGCTTGTGCTATTTAATCCCCCTTCCCTCCCTCCCGTCCTCAATATAATTACTCGTATTTGGGTGAAGTGGATTCACCCACTTCTTTGGCTCTAAAGTAATAAAATCTTAGTCATGTCAAGATTTTTATTTGATAGCTGCACTTTATTTGGGAGAATAAAATGACCATACGGTAAAATATGATGGTTATTTGGTGTAACGTTAACCACACCCCTATGCCTCTCCTAGCCATCAAATAAAGGCATCTGGGTATGTTACACCCTCAGTCTTGGGAACTGGATTCCCTTGTTTCTGTGTTCACTTCTCGTGAGTTTGTTTCCTGTGGATTGTTTCCTCAGGTCAGGGTGTCTTTCCAAGTGACCCAGAAAAATGCAGTGTCAGAATTTGTTTATTCAGAATTCTAAGTGCCCGTTGTCACCTTTGCTAGATAAAGAGAATATCAAGATTAAGAAACTCCATCCCCTTAGGTTGCTAGCAATTTAGAAAGCAAAACATACAGGGCTTCATAATATTTTGAATGAAAGTGCTCTCAGGCTGCGTGGCATCAGGTATCCGTATATTCAAGGTCAGCATCTAAGGCTCCGGCTCAGTAGTTAACACACAAACAGCTCACACCCGCAGCCTCGTAAACTGGGTAAATTGCAGGTGGAGTGAGACTTGAAAATAATGGATGGAAGAAAACGAATTTCTCAGGAACCAACAGCTTGAGTCTCTGTAAACTAAGCCCTTTGAGAGCAGGAAAATACCTTTTTTACACTTAACATTTTATTTTTCTTTTAAATGTTGCCACAATAACCCTGAGGTGGGTCAATTTTAGTTGTACGAATACAGTAATTGTATACATTCCCAGAAGTGGATTTACAGGCTAGTTTTGGCAGATAATGTCAAAATACTTTTCTATGAAGAGTGTCAGGGACCCTGTTGGCGGTTTTATAGACGAGGAAAGTCGTGATTTAGATGGAACGCGCCGCCACTCTGCCCCCGCGGCCCGGTCCCGACGTGCGGAGCCGGAGGGCCTGAGCTGGGGGGCCGGCTGGCCAGCTCGGGGCGAGCCGCAAGCTTGGCAGGCCTGGGCCCAGGCGCACGGCCCCGGGCGGACCGCGCAGGGGCGGGGGGGGAGGGGAGATGCAATCAGAAAACGAATTCCGTAGAATCTGGTAGGATAAGACGGGATTGCGCTCATATCGCTGCACACTGTAGGGTTTCAGTAGATATTTAATCGCTGAAGAAGTGAACGCTTAACCCTTTGCCAAGACGCCCTTGGGAGCTATGGTAGCTAGATTTTCGCTTTACGTTTGAGAACGTTCAGAAACCTCTTATCTGACAAAATTTCGGAAGTAAAAGCGCGGGGTCCCCAAAGGGAGTTGCCGTCCCTGGGTGGGCTCGAACCACCAACCTTTCGGTTAACAGCCGAACGCGCTAACCGATTGCGCCACAGAGACGGAGATACGGACAGCTGTCCTGTCAAACATGATCATGTCCTTTCCCCAGTCCAGCCTGTACGTAGGACGCACTTAGGAAATGAACCTTCGGCTGGACGTGTATATTGAAGAAACGTGTTCCGTTTCTTCGTTTTTGTTGCTCCTGTGTTTTCAAAACAAATGTTGACAATACAGCTATTCTTACAGAGGAACCTCAGTGTTGATTGGTGGGGAGCTGGGCGCGGGACTGCTGTTTACCCTAAGTGTGAATGTAATCAAATAATAATGATGATGATAATAATAATAGTAAAGGACATTCGGACCCATTTTATTTTCACTTCAATAAGAGAGCTTTCGCTAACACTCTGGTTGATAGAGAAGCGCCTGGAAGGATTCTGCACAGGTGAAGATATGTTCAATGGGAAAGATACCAGTAAGAGAAACACAGAAGGGAAAGCCACTTAGGTTTGAGTGTGGAGACTCATCAATGGATCCTTGAATTATCAGGTAAAAGTGTACTTCCCCGGAAGTAGGATATTCTCTGTACCAAACTACCAGCGCAGAGATCTCTTGCTAACGGTAAAGAGAAAAAAATCTTTACAAAGAGACCTCTGTCTCCACTTAAACTAGGGATCAAATTGAGCATCATTAACAATGGAGACGATTAACACAGGCGCTTCCGATGAAGTCACAGGAAGCACACAGGGACGCCCACATGATATTCTGGCCCAAAAAGGATTAACTTGGATGTAATTTGGCCTTTTGATAACTTCTGGCCTCCTTGTTCCATTTAGCTGTTGCTGTGAAACAAGATGCTTAGAAACGTCAGGGATTGTTTCAGTCATGGCTCTTCCAGAGAAGCAGAACATGCGTGATAAATCTTCTCTCTCTCATCTCTCTCTCTCAATTCCTCTCTATAGAGATCCCCCCCTTCTAGATCCATCTAACTATCATCAGTCTATCTATCATCGATCTATCTCATCCTTTACCAATCTGATGGGCTTATGTGTAGAGCTGGCCAGCAAGCTTGAACTCAGGCAGGGTTTCTGTGTCAGGCAGAATTTCTTCTTCAGGAAAGAAAGAAAAAAAGGAATGAAATATTAAGAAATTTAAATGTTGGTTGAGTAAAATAAGATCTCGGAGATTTCAAAGTCAAAAAATCCACTTAGGGTCCTCAGCACAGACTTGAGTATTTTGGGATACAAGATACATGGAAAGGTCGGGAAGGAAGTGCAAAATAGACATTAATACATCCCTGGAAAGAGAGAGCACCAGCCTGGGAAAAGGTGATCAGAAATAATTTTCTTTGCTTGGAGGATAATAAGTAGCCAAGTAATGTGCTATTTTGTCTTATATAAAACTTAGACTTGGAAAGGCTGGATGATTTGCCCAGGGTAACACACTGGTTGATTTCATAATGAATGAGCTCCCAAACCTAAACTCTGAATCATTAAGCTCTAATATATTCCTATGACATCATAACAATGACAAGTATTTCAAATATAGTATCTGATCTCCAGTAGAGAGAATAGTGTCATGTAAGTTAACATACTGGTTAATTTCCACCCATCCTTCTTATAGATCTGGGGAATGGAAAGCAGAAACACCTAGTCTGTTGGCTTAAAATGTGCTTTAGAAATATCTAATTATTCTGACCCCAAATCAGAGAGAAGTTGATTAAATTCTTGTGATATGTCAGCACTATTAGCAGGAAAAAAGAGGCAAAGACATTTCAAAGGGGATAAGAAATTTTGACCAATGAGATCCGATTTCTATAATTCTCCATCATCATATCCCAGTATAAACCCTTCTGTTCAGAATCCATTTGAGCCCTGGTGAAATTCTATAGCCGCGTCCTTGAATGTCACTGGTTCCTGAAAAATTGAACAAATCCAGAATAGCCTAACTTAAGGGCTATACAATTCCAGAGGTGAATGGACTGTAAAACAAAACAAAGCAAAGCAAAATATAGTTATAATGGAATAAAATATTCTCAACGAGTCAAGACAAGCCAAGTCTATTCATTCTTACTTTGTGTCTGGTACTGTGTTTGAGTCTGTGTGAACTACAACAACAAACAAAGAATCCAAGTCCACAAGGGACTGGAAATTTTACATGTGAAATCATTTCAAAATGATACAGCACATAAACAAATTGTGAACTTCTTTAGTATAAACAAAATGTACTGAAGGCATTCAAGGAAGGACACCAGGGTATGAACAGATAGCAATGGATGGAATTCACTTAATATTCTCAACTCCAGATGAACAGTACAATTAGCCACAGGGTTTCTAAAGCAAAAGGATGTCAAGGCCCAATTCTCTGAAATTCTGATTTAGATTGCCAAAACATCAGTTTTTTTGTTTTTTTGTTTTTTTTTTTTGAAGTACGCTAGGAAATGCCAATGTGAAGTCAGAATTGAGAATGAGAATCCTGCTATTAAAGAAAAAAGCTGGGGCACCTGGGTGGCTCAGTCAGTTGGGTGTCTGACTTAAGCTCAGCTCATGATCTCACAGTCTGTGGGTTTGAGCCCTGTGTTGGGCTCTG